>QEPC01014770.1:1257606-1283155 GCA_003113815.1 Sphenodon punctatus | reverse complement strand
CCATCCCTGGAGGCTGGCATCGGTTGCTAGTACTGTTCTGTCTGGTTCTGAAAGTGGCACTCCTGCCTGGAAGATTTCTGGGTTTAACCACCAGGACATTGAGTGTTTTAGCCCTGGTGAAACGGGGACCCATGGGTTCAAACCCAGAGTGAGTTCTCTCTGCATACCTCTTAGCTGCTTCTGCAAGGGGCGAAGATTGAATCAACCCCAAGTCACCTGACTTATGCAAGATACTAGAAGTCCCAGCAGGCTCACCAGTCTTTTGAGTCTCATACGTGTTTTCTGCTGCAGTAACCCGATCAGACTTTTGATTTTCTTTCTCCGCTCTGGTGGTACGAATGCTCGATCGGAGGAGGTAACTATTAGTATACCTAGATGGTCCAGCCTGTGGCTCGGGATGAGGTGGCTCTTTTCCCTGTTTATGATGAAGCCATGTCTTTCCAGGTATGAAATGATCTTGTCCAGGTGCTTTTCCACTATCGAGGGGGAGCTGCCCCTGATCAGTATGTCGCCCAGGTAGGCATAGATATGAGTGCCCTCGCTGCGGAGATTGGCAATCAACGGAGCCAAAATCTTTGTAAAGGTTCTGGGCACCGAGGAGAGGCCGAATGGGAGGGCCCTGAACTGCCAGTGTTCTCTGTTGTATGAGAACCGGAGCCATCTTTTGTGCGGATTCCATATAGGGACATGGAGATAAGCCTCCCTGAGGTCCAGGGATGCCATCCAGTCGCCCTTCTGTAGGTTCCGGCACACTGACAGGGCTGTTTCCATCTTGAATCTCTTCTTCTTTACTACCTTGTTTAGGCCTTTTAGGTCGAGGACGGCCCTCCATTTTCCCAGCTTCTTCTCCACTAGGAACAAGATGGAATAGACGCCCAAGAAATGCTCTTGCTTGGGGACTCTTTCTATAGCCTGAATTTCTAGGAGCCTGCGTATCTCTGATACCAGGGCCAGGTGTTTCTCTGGGTTTTTGGAGGTTGGAGAAGCAATGAATCTTTGTCTTGGGGGGCGTTCTACCTCTATGTGGTACCCATCTGTGATGCAGGATACTACCCAGGCATCGGAGAGCGAGTTTTGCCACTCCGTCTTGAACTGTTGTAGCCTGCGCCCCACCCCTGGGGTGGTATAGTCAGGCCTCCTGTCTGGTTTGGGAGGAGCTGGCTCCCCTGGATCTCCGTCTGTCGAATCTGCCCCCCCTGAAGCCTCTCTCCTGAAAGGTGAAATTGGAAGCAAACTCCCTGTGGCTTTGAAAGTGCCCTCTCCTGTTAGTGCCAAAACCCCTAAATCTAAAGGGTTGGCCTCGAAAAAATCCTCTCCTAGGAGCCACTTGTTGGAGGGTCTTGGGCTTATCCTTCGAATTTGCTTCCTCTAGGACTTTCTCAAGGCACACCCCAAAGAGTTTTGAACCCTTGTAAGGGGCAGAGGTCAGGAGATTCTTGGCTGTTGTGTCTCCCTGACAAGAACGGAGCCATACCCTTCGTCTGGCTGCTATCCCATTTGCCATAGCCCTAGCTGACCAAGTGAGGCCATCTGTGGTTGCATCTGCCAGAAAGGCGGTGGCCATACAGATGCGGGAAGATAGCTTTTGTGACCTTCTATCTGAAATCTCGGGGTCTTGTGCTTCTTTCATCCACGCAAGGAGGGCCCTTGAAACGTAGGATGCCACAATGTTTACTTTGAGGGAGGCAGCTGTAGACTCCACAGCTCTCCTTAGTGCTGAGTCTACCCCCCTATCTGTAGGATCTTTCGGATGACAGTCTCCCTCAGTTGGGAAAACCGTCTGCTGGGCTAGGGAGGCGGCAGCTGCATGTATCTTTGGGCTCTTGAACAAAGGCTCCTTTCTCCTAGAGAAGGAGTATAGGGTCTCCTGGGTTCTATTCATTTTGAAAGTCTTATCAGGGTGTTTCCATTCCTCCAGGACAATTCTTTCGAAAGCCCTGTCGAGGGGCAGGCCCTGATCTTTACCATGCACTGAAGGCATGTAATCCCTAGTCTCCTCCTCCTCCTCCTGTGATTTGGAGGAGTCCTCTTTAGGTTTTTTTTCTTTAAGCTGGAGCTTTTTAATTACTTGAGAGAGTAACTCCTCTCTGTAGTGGGCCGGGAATTGTCGCTCCCTATCCTTGGGATCTGAAGTAGGCTCTACCCATTCCCCTTCCTCCATCTCAGACTCCCCCTGAGAAGAGTCAGATGCTGAAATGGACAGGGACTGCGACAGAGGAGTGCAGGCCTGTTCCTTTTCCCCCCTCTGCTCCTCCGCCTCAGAATCCTGAGGAGAAGTAAAACTCTGTCCCCTTGCTCCCCCTAGTGGGGCTTTTGCTTTCCTATTGGCCCCTGAGAACTTTCCCACCCTCAGGCGTTTCTTTACAGGCCCAGGCTCGGGGGAAGCTCGCTTTCTTTTCCCGCCTTTTTTCTGTTTAGCCTGGGTGAGGGTCTTCAGGGAGGCCATAATTTTCCCCATAGTATGGGCTAGGTAAGCCATAGAGGGAACCTGAGGTTCTTGTGAGCCCTCTTGTGGGGACCGTGACTCCGACCCGCCTGCGGGGGTGGGAGGGGGGGGGCTGTTTGCCCTTCAGCTGAGCTCATCCTCCAAATTATTTTATTAATTATCTCTATTCCTTTTTTTTTTTTTTTTTTTACAAATGGAGGGGCTCTTTGTTGGGAGGGCCCAGCAGCGCTGTCGCTGTCCTGACGGAGGCGGGGGGATCGCCGCTAGTTGGATGGCTTCCCGCTAAGCGGGAAGGAGGCGTCGTCGTCCCCTGCTCCCTGGCAAACTGCGAGGGAGCCGGCGGGGTTTTTCTTTTCTATTTTTTTTTTTTTTTAAAGTGACTCAGTTTTTTTGCGGCCTGGTCGAGCAATACCCAAGACAGCATCCGGGATCGCTAACCCCAAGTGCCCCGCCAAGGAATAGCCTCTAAACAACTCTACTACTGTCTCTCCTAGGTTCCTGGAACCGACGCGCATCCTAACAGCCTCAAGGCAGACGACGGACTGGTGAAGAGTAGCTCCGTGGATGCAGGCGCAGACAGAAAAATTAGATCATCTTTGGCCCACTTTGGCCCACAGGCCACTGTCACATTTGTTGGGGCAATCGAGATGTTTGCTCAGGAGTTTCCCTGGGTGTATTGGTGGCTAGCCCGGATGGTGATCCCAGAGACCTCCGGGCGTCACAGCCTAGGCCAACATGCCCAGGAAATGGCCTGCCCAACCAGGCCACAGCAGGCTATCACATGTGGTAGCCCCCTGTTCCTGGCCTGAAGTGGCCACCATGTATGGGCAGCCATGGTGACTGTCATTAGCTGTCATGATTGCCCATCATGGTGGTGGGGTGGGCCACAGTGTGGGGGCGGGGATAGCTAGCCACTATACTTGCGGCTCCCCACCCTCCGGACCCGGATGTGTGAACGTTTCAAGCAGCTTCCCAGTCAGGATCATGATGTGACAGTGGCGCTCCGCCATCACGTATGTTTCCACCCAGGCACCCACTGTCCCTCATTTCAGAATTCAGTGGTTGAGAGGCATGACTGGAAGTCAAGAGATGAAGGACAGGGTGTCTAATACCTACACACTCCAGATATCTTCCCTGCATTTTGATGTTTAGGAAGATGCCAAGACAGAAGAAGGGATGGTGAATTCAGCACCCATTTAATATCACCTCATGTACAAGGAGCTGCAGGAGCTATTCTCTGCATCATTAACACTGTGGCAGCAGTCACAGAATGGCTCTAAACCTGGAAGGAGGAGGATCCCTACCCCCTTAGCCTCTGCAGAGAACCCCAGTACACAGCAGAGTCACCCCAAAGCAGGATCCCCCCCCACCACATAACCTTGCCAGTTACCTCAAACAGTCTCTATCTACTGCATGTATGTAAGATGGCATTATGTACATGAGAAATAACTGTGGTAGATCAGTTAAGGCCAGGAAAATGTGTTCACTGCATTTTCCACAATGGTGGCAAAGGGGAAAATGCAGTAAATATGACCCCCTGGTTAAAGTTAGGATTTTCCCAGGGAATTAAGTCTCCAGCTCTGGAAACCCAGAGGAAACGGGAACCTTACTCTCTTACACACTTTGGAAAATTCCTGCCTGAAAAGGTTGTGTGTGGCAGAAATTACACTGCTTTTGCTAATATTTTTAGAAAAGTATCATATTAATTAATTCAATAATATCATTTTCTGTGAGGTCAAATGATATGAGGGATCTCTGACAGAACATAATAGCATCAGATGGAAAAAGACAACTTCTCAAAAGCATGGATAGCAAATCTCTGTGCCTGATTTTCTTTTCATTCACACTGGTTGTTCACCAGTGCAAATCAACTAATTTAAAATGAGTTGCTTCTTGATTTATGCTGGCATGAGAAGAGAATAATCAGGTCTTCTGTGCTGAGAAAGCATAGATATTACTATTATTAGAAATATATATGCTGCCCATTCTCAAAGGATTCAGGGAGGCTTATAATAAGTTAGAAAATAAAAGAACTCTAGCCTCCACAAAGAATTCCCCAGGCCCCAGCCCAATCTTCTCCACCCACTCCCACTCCTGTGTCCTTCACACACAGAAAGTCTCCATCCTCCCAAACCTACTCCCCACTCTCCCATCTCTCACTCAGAGGAGAATAAAATCCATATACAATCTCAACCATCCCCATTCTCCTCCAGCTCATTCCACCCACTCCTCCAACTAGAAACCCTCCTCCCCTAAGCCTAGTCCCCCCCTCTCCTGTGGGGCTGGGACTAACCTCAGAACCATTCTACCCCACTTACACTCACTTCCCTTTCTCTCAGCCAACTATCCCAGTTTCCCTCTTCCATGGCACATCATCTTACAAAATGTCTATCCCAAGTACACATTCCTTCCCATAAAACAACATGTCTGAAACAGTGGAGCGTAATGCCCTTCAGTCGGTGCCGGTCACTTGTCTTTAGGCACTGGCCTTTGGCAGCTGTCTGCAGGGTTGGAGGCAGTTAACAGAGTTGAGGTGCAGGAGATTGAAATATGATATTGTTTTGAAAGCCCTGCCACTCAGTATGTGTTCTTGGAAGCTTCTTCAATCACTGGGTGTTTTTAGATGAGATGCTACCCTGCATGGCCACCCAGGAGCCATGGAGCCTACTGCCCATCTGAAGGTGGAGTGGCCGGGTGCGCACTCCCATGAGCCACAGAGTATCCACTGCCAGGAAATCCATAGTACTCCGTGCAGGGCAAGCCAAATAGCTCTGTGGAAACTGGCGGTCATGAGCCCTTTCCTGTATGAATGGTGGCAGTCAACCATACCAATGAACAGGGCTGCTGCTCAGAGGCATTGTGGGTGGGGGAAGCTGCCTTTGCAAGTCACAAGAACTGCCCAGGAGTGCTGGGGAGCATGGGTTCTCCAGTGCTGGAGGCGGGGACATGTCACTAGCTAGCCTAGTGCGCTTCCCCCTCCTCCATGGCCTGTGGCAGGGGGAGGGCATGGGGGATGCCTCCGTAGTCGCAGCGGCCACCCTGGGAGCCACCCGTTTGAATAGCTCCTCACACACTCCACATGAATGGGTGCTCCGTGTCATGGACACCCCCATCCGATCACCTTGCTCTTTTCAAACCCCCCACAGTTAGTTATTCCAGAATAATGAACAACACTGAACCACACTCTTTGCAAGTGACAGAAATCCTCCATTTACCACACTTTAATTACGCTGACTGTAGGTAATTTCAGACGTTACGATACCACGGTCAACCACAGTGAACCCCCTGTGGTGGCCGCAGTACCGTAACTTCTGTAGTGCGTTCTGCCAGATGTTCACCACGGTGAACACCCGGCAGGAAACACGTTGACCACGGTTCTGGACCTCCAGCTGCCCGGAGGTCCAGAACTGTGGTTAGCTGGACCACGGTCCGGAATCAGCGGAAAGTAACGTCTGTTACCTCCACCGATTCTGGACCGTGGCCCAGGCCCTGATGCAAGTTCGGGCGCAGCAGCCAGATTGGCCGCTGTGGCCGCCCGTCTCCCAGAGGGTGGGGAGCCAGGGGAGCGTGGGGGGGGGGGCTGTGCGGCGGCACGTCACGTCCTGCTGCGCAGCCCCTCCCCCTCCCCGATCCCCTGTAGGAATCAGCCGGCACATCTAAAGGACGGCTGGACTGATTCTTGAGCAGGATCCGAAACGGATCCCGATGCGTGGTTGGACGTGCCCGGTGCACGTCTGAAATTACCCTGTGAGAAATAAAGGTGGTCAAAGTGTGTCAAGACGTTCATTATCCGGAAGAGCTTATCATAAGAATAAGAACACACCATCACAATAAATTCAGCATTGGCACAGTATGAGAATGGCCTATAAGGAAAAGAAGTTACTTTTCCACCACTCACAGAGAGAGAGAGCCTGCTCCCTGACAAATGAGTCATTTCTGCTTTGGTGCCTAGTCACAGTATATTATGAAATGAAACATTTAAAATCAAATATTTTTAAGAAAACACCATGTTTTTTGAATCTGCTAGAGAAAAGAACATTTGGCAATAAGCTGTTCTAAATCCAGAGGATATTTATGGGTGTAAACAAATGAGATGATAGCCCATGTTCAGTCGGTGCAGCCCCCCACTCACATGTTTAGTGTGTACAGCCTAACAGGCAGCCCTCACTTAGCCCCCACTTACAGGTTTAACACGACAAACCTAATGTATGTGCAGGTGTTCTTCCCATCTGCATAACTGACGGGATGCAGACACCTGGGTGCACATTAGCCTACATTCACAACCTAATTGACAGGATGTGGACCCGTGGGCGTACATCAGCCTGCATTCACTCCCACTGGGTAAAAACAGATGTGTGGATGGTGTGGAGGCTCCCCAGCCCAGGACAGGAAACAGTAGCTGATGTGGCCCGGGTCAGGGAGGGGCACTGAACAAATGTGCCCATGGCCAGAGAGCCATCCCACAGCCTGCATGGCTCAGGTAGGGCAGGGAGCTAAACAAACATGTGGGTGGCAGTCCACTCTGCCTGTTCCCAGCACCCCCACCCACCCCACTATGATGGATAGCCATGGCAGCCCCTGCTCCGCAGCGGGTATGGAGGGGCTGAACACACGTACTAGCCAGAGTTGGCCTTCGTGGGCAGACCATAGCCCAGGCTGTGTCCTCAGAGATTTTTTGAGGATGCAACCTGGGCTAGCTGCCAACCCTCCCCATGGCAGTCCTGGGCTAACATCTGGCAGCAAGTGGGCCACCACCGTTGCGTCTGTTTTTACCCAGAGTGGGCTCCGCATGCTCCAAGATCCCACTGTGATCCGGTGGGGGCAAACACCTGATAAATGAGCAGGTGGACCCCCACCTGGTGTGGGCTATCATGGGCTATTGTCTTGTTTGTTAACACCTTATGATTTGATGACATTAGACACTTACCATCTGACACTTTACGTTCACAGTTAAGCATATCCCTGCAGATACGTGCTGGGTTATCTCGAGTGCCGAGGGGATTCTTGATACTGTGCAGTAAGTTGCTAAGGTAATGTAGCGTTTTGAATATCTCTGCGCTGTGATCTAGCAATGTTACTTCAGTATTCTGGTAGCTCTATCATTAGCAATTGTGTTATCACAAATTAGTAGCACATGCAGTTAAGCCAAGTGCCAAATTGAGATCATAGGCAAAAATGAAAGGCGAGTACAATGCACACGGAAGACCCAGTCATAAATCAATTGAATTTAAGAAAAAGTTAGTACATTTTATCAAAGTTATAGTAAGGTAAAAAATCATGCCAACAAACAAACACAATGAAAGGAAGTTTAAATAAACAAAGAAAAAAAAGAAGAAAAATAAATTAGTACATTTTATAAGTTATATTTGCACTTCCAAATATTTGATCAACAAAATTAACTGCCTTAGGTTCCAATCCTGCAAACACAAGAATGCTTAACTTTACACACAAGTAGTTTCTTTGCAATCAAGCAGACTACTCCCGCACAAAGTTGTAAGTGTATGTAGGCTGAGAAGCTCAGAGCCTTAATGACAATTTTATTTTAATATGTAGCAGCAGGTATAGAGTTTTTAATGTAATAATACTTTTTGTTAGGGTTTGTGATAATTAAGCGATAGTGATAATATAGGATTTGTTCTATTTAGCTCAAATAACATTGTATAAATCCCATTAGGTTTATAGTTGTATATCATCCATTACTTTTTCTTTGAAAAACAGCGTAATTTTAGTGTTTTAAATAAAATCTTTGTGACAAAGCCACATGTTGGCCTTAAAAATTCTGTTTATAACTTTTATATTTTATGTGCCAATGTAAATAAAGCAAAATCTAGTACCTCCATCTGTAGTGCTGCATTTGATTCTATCAAGGCTTGAATAGCAGCATTGATGTCTATTTGTTTCTGTGTAAAATAAAATCATTTCATATCAGCCATAAGATCAACAGAAAGAACTCTAAAATTAAGGTAGTGAATTTTTCAGCTACTGTTGTAGAGCTACACATGGAGAATCCACACGTCTCCTGAAAATAACTGGAAGGAAAACTAGAGGATCCCAATGTTTGCTTCCAACACACTTTGCAAGTAACGTTCAGTTACTGGAAAAGACAAAAACTTGACTTGGCCACCTTTCTGAGGCCTCTTCTTAATCATTAATTCTTACACTTTAAAAGAAAAAGAGACCTAGGGTAATTTCAGACATTACGGGATCACAGTCAACCACAGTGAATCCCCTGTGGTGACTGTGGGTGATTTCAGATGTTACGAGATCACAGTGAAGCACGGTGAATACCCACCTGTGGTCACTGTGCCTCGAACGTCTGTTTGGCGGCCGCCAGATGTTCGCCACGGTCAATCTGCATGTGGGGTCAATTTCAACCATGCTTCCCGGGTTCCCTGGGGGACTTTCCCGGGAAGCATGGTGAAAGTGATCCCTGGCGGGGACCAAAAAAAAATCACGTCTGGCCGGGCGCGACGGCCCGGAATCACCGGCGGGATCCCGGGCCATGGCGAAGTTGACCAGATGCTGTGGCCGCATTGGCCCTGCCGCCCGCCCGTCTCCCCAGAGGGCGGGTGGCGGGGAGCGTGGAGGGGGCGGGGCTGTGCAGCCGCACATTGTGCCGCGCGGCCCCGCCCCCTCCCAGATTCCCCGCCGGGATCCCCCGGCACGTCTGATATGCCGTGACGGGGTCATCCCGGCGGGGGATGATTTGGTTGTTTTCGGTATGGGGTCAACCGGCCCCGTAACGTCTGAAAACACCCTGTGATTCCAGTAACGTCTATTTGATTTCCACCAGATGTTCACCACAGTGAACCACTGGTGGGAATCAAATTGACCATGATTCTGGACCTCCGGCCACCCGGAGATCCAGAATTGTGGTGGGATTGGGCCCCAACTGTGGTTGGATTGGCTACAATCCAGAATGGGCCGAAGGTAATGTCTGTTATCTTCAGCCCGGCCGGATCGTGGTCCCGACTACGGGATGGGATCGGGTGCAGCGGTCGGATTGGCCACTGCATCTGCCTGTCTCCCAGAGGACGGGCGGCCAGGGGAGCGTGTGGGGGGGCGGGGCTGTACAGCCACACGTCGCACCATGCGGCCCCTCCTCAATTCCCCTCCAGAATCAGGCCGGCACGTCTAAAGGACAGCTGGACTGATTCCTGTCCAGGATCCAAAACGGATCCCGGACCATGGTTCAGCATGGCGGGCCGAACAGTCTGTCATGTCTGAAATTACCCTTTGTCAAATGGAAAAATTAAATGTGCTACATTTATTTTAAGGAACTGTAATTTGAAGAAGAAATTAATTTAACTGGGAGAAAGAAAAAAAGGATAGAACCAAATGTTGGACCATGCTCATTTTTACATTCAATTAACTTGATACATTTACAATTTATGAAAAATAGCTTTTACAAGAAGATGTGCTAGTATTTTCTAAACAAAGGGTAAAAACAAATGTAAGAGTAACCCACTCTGGCCAGCTTTGCCTTGCTGTGGCCCATGGATCACGGTCACGTTTGTGCTTTGGCCCCCAGATGTTTGCCTGGACTGATCCCAGGCATGTTGGCAGCTAGCCTGGGCTCTCACAGCCTCGCCTACTGCCCCCACCACGGGGGTCAGTCCAGGGCAAAGTGGGCCACAGTGGGTTAGAACATATGTTCTGACCTGCTGTGACATCGCCCAGATCGGGACTGCCATGGCCGCCCATCATGGTGGTCCGTGATTGACTGCCATGGCTGCCCATGATGGTTGGGATGGGGCACTGTGCGCAGCACTGGAGGAAGGGCTGGGATGGCTCCCTGACCAGGGTCATGTGTGGTTGGTTTCCTGATCTGACCCTGGCCGTATCAGTTATGCGGTGGTGACCTGACCTGGGCAGGGTTTGTTGTTGCTGTGCTGTCACTTCTGTTTTTACCCAAACTTCACCAAAACAAATAAAAAATTCCCAAACAAACACTAGTACTGACCAGTCTAGTACTTTATTGAATAGAATATGGCTACATGTCTGCTTCCTTTGCCTCACTCTTTTGTAGAAAGAACTCAGAAAATAGTTGGATCTTGTCAGCTAAGATTTTTTTCTAGCATAGGAGAGACCTCAACTGGCAATCCAGAATTGAGGTAGCCGACTCCAGCTCTCTGCCTTTATGGATGCTGGCATGTTTAGGCAGGACGGGTATGCAAGAGGTTGCAGGAATAAGACTGGAGGTGATGGATAGAGTGGTCATATCTCCCCTTTAAAAGTGGACGCTTGGCTGCACTGGAACCAATGCAGCTTGCAACCTGTATTTTTCATAAGCATCTTCTTTTAAGGGGGAGGTATGGTCACCTTAGTGATGGAGCGAGCAATACCTAGGAAGGTTCTCTACATTTTCTTTCCCAAGAACATGTGTTATAGTTAGAACAGTTATAAAACTTACTCTTGCACCAGGTGCCCCAGGACGACCCTAGAAAACAGAAGAAATTAGGTATCAGATATTCTATTTTTCTTAAAACCCATATATAGAAACCTATATAAAAATAGCTTCTTATTCACTTACAGGAGGTCCTGGCCGGCCCCGTGGTCCTTGAGGACCCTAGGTGAAGAGGGAAGATAATATCCAACAGGTATTAAAAAAAGCTCCACTTTTGGGTTTTTAAAAAAACATCTGCAAATGCCACCCTGAGAAGAAATGTAGTCCACAAACACTGCTGAAAGGTTTAATGTATGCTTTAAATTGAATTTAGTAACAGGGAAAGGGTCCAGGCTGACAAGTGTCATTCTCCATTTATTATGATTTAGACAAAGTTTTCTCTGTGTAGTTGTAGACTACTTGTCTCCATCCTGGATGTACTTGCTATGCACTTTTCAAAATGAGGGTCGTTCTTATGAAAGCTGCCAGACTGACAAGGCTGAGTATCCAAACACACTGTTTATCCAGACACCCTTTATATTACAGGTACATTTATAAATAGTTTGTAAAGAATTAATAAGTGATTAATAGATTGTTTAAACATGTTAAAGTTTAAAGGCATGAGTAATGTGTGTTATAGTTGGCTATAAACAATCTATTGGCTTGCTGGGTTCATTAACAATGTATCTATTTATTAAAGCTTTATTAACAATTTATTTGCCATTTATAATCCATTTAAAAGTTATCCATAATAGAAAGTGGGAAAGTTTACACAGAACACAGCACAGGCATAGCCCATGCAGTGATGGTACTGGCGTCTCTCATATTTCTTTTCTGTGTAATTGGTCTGAAGCTAGGGAATTCTATTTTACCTTTCAGAAATGAAAAGGAGATACTTTTAAGTTTGGCCTTCAAGCAATTTTAACTTTTCCTGTAGAAACATAGTACTTGTTTTTGCTGATTAAGAGATTCCTACTAAATTCCCAAAATGAATAAACAGCAGACCCCTAATTTTATTTCCTGAGTGATTAATAAATACAAACCATGGAGTCAAGATTGTCCATTCATATTTTAAACTGTATTAATCAGTTTGCACATGCTTTGCCCTCTAGGCATTTGTAGATTCAAAATAAAAAGAAGAAAATTTAATATATTTGTTTAAATTTATATCCCCCCTTGACACTACTTTCTTAATATCTGAAGGGAAGAAAATATAGCAAAATCAGATAAAACCCAATTCTAGTGGTAAATTGGATCTATCTACTTAAAGCATCACTTTGCAGAGCAAACATGGGGTATTTTCAGACATTACGAGATCACGGTGAACCACGGTGAATACCCACCTGTGGTCACCGTGTCCCGAATGTCTGTTTGGCGGCCGCCAGATGTTCGCCACGGTCAATACCCGCAAGGGGTCAATTTGAACCACGCTTCCCGGGCTAGCCGGGGGAATGTCCCGGGAAGCGTGGTCAAAGAGATCCCCAGCGGGGACCAACAAAAAGTAACGTCTGGCCGGGCGCCACGGCCCGGGATCACCGGCGGGATCCCGGGCCGTGGCGAATCCGGCCCGACGTGGCAGCCGCATTGGCCCCGCCGCCCGCCCGTCTCCTCGGAGGGCGGGCGGTGGGAGCGTGGAGGGGGCGGGGCCGTGCAGCTGCACGTTGCGCCGCGCAGCCCCGCCCCCTCCCAGATTCCCCACCGGGATCCCCCCAGCACGTCTGTTGCGGCGTTACGGGGCGACCCCGGGGGGGAATGAATCTGGTGATTTCGGTACGGGGCCAAAGGGCCCCGTAACGTCTGAAATCACCCATGGACTTGAGCCTGCATTCACTGTGCATCCAAAGCAGCTAAGCAAGGCAATGAGAATTTGGAAAGCATTCTTTCTACACATTAGACTATGGGTAATTTCAGATGGTACGAAAATGCCTTTCACCACAGTGAACCCCAGTGGATTCCCTGTGGGGGTGGCGTTTCTGTGAACGTCTGTTTGGTCTCGGCCAGATGTTTCCCACGGTGAACCCCTGGCCGGGATCAAGATTGATCACGGTTCTTGACCTCTGGCCGGCTGAAGGTCGAGAACTGTGGTTAGAGTGGCCCATCCCGGATCGTGTGTTACCTTTGGCCCATTCCGGATCGTGGCCCCGACAGCAATATGAGATTGGGCGCAGCGGCCCCAAGGACGGGCGGTTGAGGGAGTGGGGGGGGGGCTGTGCGGCCGCATGTCGTGCAGACCTGCCCCCTCCCCGATCCCTGTTAGCAATCAGGCTGGCATGTCTGAAGGATCCCAGTCCAGGGTTCAGCGTGACGGGCTTCTGGGCCTGTCAGGTCTGAAATTACCCTATGTTAGTTCACATATATTTATTTCACATTAATCCAAATATATTTAAATGAAAAAATGCTAGACTAGATCATATAAGAGAGGTTCATTTGGGTTACTGAGACTCTTACAGATATGCCAGTTTTAAGTAGTCTAACTTTCACCCTAAGGATGTAAAATTCTTGGGATAGAGCATATGGTAGCCATTATAAGAGTGCATTTTATTTTAATTTCAGAGCAGTTGTTATGACCTTGATCCACCCTCCATGACATTACCCATGTTCTGTATGCTGCTACTCCGTAAACAGCTGTATAATGATTATGGGGAAAAGTTCAAACTGATAACATTTTTGCAGTTTTAGGTTTAGCTTCTGTCAGTCTTTATTAAAGGAAACATTCAGGATTTAGTAAGGATTTTTAATCTTAATGTAAACTTTTTAAGCACGACATACTGTCACTAGGCCATAGTTACCTGGTTTCATCCACTTTCTCTTTATTTAAGCCTATAAACCTTCGCGTCCATCGTTCAGATCAAAATTTACTGTAATTTTAGAGGCACCATTAATTAGTGCTTAATGTAGGGGGATGGGAGTCAAGAGCCCTAGCTTCTGTTACTGACTATGCCTTTGTTAAGTCACTTAACTCCTCTGTGTATCACTTTTTCCATTGGGGACTAATAATACTTGCAGAACTTTTAAACTGCACTGAGACCCTATTATTAAATAGCCTTGAAGTACTATTACTATTATTAACTACTATAAAAAGAATTCTTTGTTGTCCTCATAGCAGCCGCGAAGTCCCATTCAGCAGGAGCTCTTCTGGGTGGTGCGGGGACTGGTCAGTCCGGCCTCCCTCCGCCTGGACGTGGAATCTGGCGAGGGGGGCTTTCCGACAGTTACATCTGGTTTGGCGGCTTTGGCCTTACCTCTTGGACTCTGACCTGGCCACCATCATTCATGCTTTTGTTACCTCGAGGCTGGACTACTGCAACACGTTCTCCATGGGGCTACCATTGGTGATGGTCCAGCTGGTGTAGAATGTGGCAGCCTGACTCCTTACGGGGTTGGGTCGCTGGGAGCATATTACACTGGTGTTCTGTCTTCTGCACTGGCTTCCTATTTTTTTCCGGGCTTGATTCAAGGTGTTGGTTCTTGCCTTTAAAGCCCTACACAGTGTGGGCCTGACCTATCTGCGGGATCGCCTCACTCCCCGGGTCCTGGATCGACCCCTGCAGTTTGCTGGGGGTGCCTTCCTGGAGGTCCCCTGAGTTAATCAGGTGGCCACTATGGAGAGGGTGTTCTCGGTGGCCGCACCCCAGCTGTGGAACTCCCTCCTGGAGGAGGCTCACCTGGCCCGGACCTGTTGATTTTTCGTTGCTTGTGTAAGACCTGACTGTTCCGCCACCTTTGGTGGAGGGACGGGTGAGGGTGGTTATATTGGTGTGTGTGTGTGTGTGTGTGTGTGTGTGTCAGTGGGGGGAGTGAGTTATGTGAGGGTTTTGTGTTTTGTTATATTTTTAAGTTGAGTGGGAATGTCGTTTTATATTTATATGATTTTATTGTGATGATTTTGTTTTATTTATATGAGTTTATTGTAAGCCGCCCCGAGCCGTCTGTGGTGGAGTTGGGCAAGGTATTAAATTGTTAAAATAAATAAATAAATAAATAAATAAATAAAACTGATAATAGCTGTTCTCTGAGATGATGTTGGAAATAACGTCTAAATGACTGGGTCAGACCTTGATTTGGTGTAATCTACTGAATTTAATGGAGCTGTGGTAAATTCTGCCAGATGAGACATGGAATGTCCAGGTGGAGGGAGGCCAGACTGACCAGCCCCCTCACCACCCATAACAGCTCTGCTGGACGGGACTTTGTGGCTGCTATGAGGGCAGCAAATAAATCCTTCTTTGCTGCCTTCGTGGCCACGTAAACTAGCTCTATGCTGCAACCTGTCGGCTTCAGCCCGAGAACGGCGCCATCATTGCTTTAACGGCTGCCCTTCCTGCTTCAAGTACCACAGCCCTTCAGTAAACCAAGGTAACCTGAGGTGTTGGACCTGGGGGAGTGGACGCCTTGGAGCTGTCCGGTCGATGGCCTCAGCCAGCAAGGTGTTCCAAGCCAGAACAAGGTCCTCAACTGAACGGCTGTCGAGATCAGAGGGCAATTCCCCCAGAGCAATTCCCCCAGAGCAGATAAATCTCCGGGGGCAAGCTGATCGAATAGGCTCCACACCTCTCCAGGGGCAGACATGTGCCAGGATGGAGAAGGTAATGATCCATCCATGACAAGGGCATTATTGATACCTTCCCCGCCAACATTCATGGCGTTGAGAAAGGAAAATTGGTTCACTTACCTGTGAATTTTCCTTCTGCGGGGGATCCTCCTGGCCAGCCAGTCCTGATAGTAGGGTAGATCCCACCGGGAACCACTAGGAGGAAGACAACTAATTTTGTAGACCCCTCCTTCCAGGGATCTATCCTCCATGCTCCAGTCTTTACAAGCTCTGAAGCCCATTTAACATAATCTATGCCACTATATTTGATTTAATGAAATCCACTGAACTGTAATCAACCTTATAAGTATTCGTGGGTAGACCTGCCTGTCTTAACCCCGAGGTAAGGTCAAACGGTGTGACACTATAGTCACGTCCTCTCTCTTCACCACAGAGTTATAGTCACTCCGGGTGGGGACTGGCCGGCCAGGAGGATCCCCCGCAGAAGGAAAATTCACAGGTAAGTGAACCAATTTTCCTTTCTCCAGGGGGATCCTCCTGGCCGTCCAGTCCTGATAGTAGGGATGTTCCCAAGCAGTACCCAGATCACTACAATGGGAGGGAAGAAAAGAGGAGAGAACTCCAACAGGGAATTCACTTAGTCATTCAGCAGATTTACCAATCAGAGGACCGCCTGAAGGACCTTCCTCCCGAAGGCTGCCTCCATCGAGTCCTGCAACGTGATCTTGTAATGTCTAGTAAATGAATGAATGGATGACCATGTTGCGGCTTGGCAGATCTCCCCGTAGGAGGCTACGTTCGTGAAGGCCTGAGAGGTAGCCACACCTCTTAAGGAGTGGGCAAATATTCCGCTCGGAGGTAACTTGCCTGATGCTCTGTACGCTTCTGAAATGCAGAGCGTCATCCTTTTGGCTATCAAGGCCTTGGATGCTTTCAAGCCCCGTCTCTGTGGGTTATATGAGACAAAAAGGGCTGAACTTTTTCTGAAGGATTTGGTTCTGTTCATATAGGTCCTCAGGGCCCTGAAAACATCTAACGTGTGCCAGGTTCGTTCTAGAGGGTGCCCTGGATTGGGACAAAAGGAAGGTAGGTTAATTTCCTGTTCCCTAT
This sequence comes from Sphenodon punctatus, assembly GCA_003113815.1. NCBI lineage: Eukaryota > Metazoa > Chordata > Lepidosauria > Sphenodontia > Sphenodontidae > Sphenodon > Sphenodon punctatus. The sequence goes on along the minus strand of QEPC01014770.1, from coordinate 1,266,661 downwards.
GAAATCTAGAGTCCACCTTTGGACTAAATGCTGGGTCCAATCTAAGGACCACAGAAGACTCCTTAGAGGAGCAGAGGGCCAGGTCGATAGATAAGGCCCCCAATTCTGATATTCTCCTGGCTGGTGATTCCCACCAGGAAGGCTAGTTTAATTGATAGGAAATACAGAGACACTTCCCTAAGGGGCTCAAAGGGAACCTTGGTGAGGGCCCCAAGTAGCAAGTTCAGGTTCCAAGAAGGGAAACGATGAACCACGGGAGGAGACATGATTCTGGCCGCCCTGAGAAAGCGTTGGATGTGAGGGTTGCCGGATACTCTGCGACCCTTTACTGCTGTCTCTTATACACATCTAGATGTGTATAAGAGACAGGGGTTATCGTGTTGGATTGGTCCTTGGGTTAGTAGGTCTGGAAGTGTCGGTAATTGTAGCGGAGGCTCCGCACTGAGTTCCAGTAGATCCGCGAACCACGGTCTCCGTGGCCACCAGAGTGTCACCATGATTACTTCTGCTCCCTCGTTCCTTATTTTTGTTATCGTTCTCTGGATGAGAGGTAACAGAGGGAAGATGTACAAACGTCCCCGAGGCCACCTAATGTTCAGGGCGTTGAACGCTATTGCTTCGCTGACCGGATGATGGGATACGAATATTGCCGTTTTCGTATTGTTTGGTGAGGCAAATAGGTCTATCGTGGGGCTGCCGAACCTCTTGGTTATCATCTCGAAAGCCCTCGGGTGCAGAGCCCATTCTCCTTGGTCCAAGTCCACTCTGCTGAGCCAGTCGGCCCGGGTGTTGGCTTGTCCCTTTATGTGGAGTGCTCTGATGGACCGCATGTTTTTCTCCGCCCATCTGATCAACGTGGTTGCCATCCGATGTAGTGTCTCCGATCTCGAGCCTCCTTGGTGGTTCAGGTAGGCCTTTGCCACCATGTTGTCCGTGTATACCAGAATATCTCTGCCTCGTAGATTCGGGGCTAGGTTCAGTAGTGCCAGGTAGATTGCCCACAATTCCAACCAGTTGATGTGGTGTTGTATTTCCCACGTTTTCCATTTCCCCATAGCTGACAGAGTTTGCATGTGTGCCCCCCAACCGTGGAGACTCGCGTCCGTCGTTAGGGTTGTCATCTCGGGGTCCGCTAGTGGCATCCCCTGGTTGAATCGGGCTGGCAGTGTCCACCATCTGAATGATTTTTTCAGATCTTCTGTTACTGGAATCCACGGATTGTCTCCCCGTGTTATCTCGTCCTGCCAAGGCCTCAGGAAGCATTGTAGGGGTCTGGTGTGGAATCTGGCCCACTGTACTATCCCTAGACATGAGGTCATGGCTCCCAGTAGGCTCGCTAGGGTCTTCAGCCTGGTCCTGTGTAGCTCCGTGATCTGTTGTATGAGTCTGAGGAGCTTGTGTTGTCTCTGTTGAGAGAGAAAGAGATTGCAGATTCTGGTGTCCAACACCCCAGGTGTTCCAACAACTGGGATGGCTTGAGATGGCTTTTCCCCATGTTGACCATGAACCCGTGCTCTTGTAAGTATCTGATAGTCCTGGCCACGTCTATTTGGGCTCGCTCGTAAGTTGGGGATCTTATTAAGATGTCGTCTAGGTAAGGGTGCAATTTGATCCCTTCCATCCTTAGATTTGCTATGAGCGCTATCAGAATCTTGGTAAAGGTCCGAGGTGATGCGGCCAGCCCAAATGGCAGTGCCGCATACTGCCAATGTTGAGCCTCGTAGCTGAACCTGAGCCAATGTCGATGTGCTGGTAGCACTGGGACGTGGAGGTAAGTTTCCTTTAGATCCAATGAAGTGAGCCACTCCCCTTTTGAGATGGCAATTCGGATGGACTGTAGGGTCTCCATTTTGAATTTTTGGACCTTGACGGCCTGGTTCAGGGTTTTTAGGTCCAGGACCGCCCTCCACTCATCCGATTTTTTTGGGACCAGGAATAAGATGGAATAGAGACCTTGGCCTCTTTCGTGTTGTAGGACTGTTTCGATGGCTTTGATGGACTTGAGTCTGGCGATTTTGTTTCACATTGCTGCTTGCTTGATTGCGTCTTTGGAAATCGGAGAGGTGCAGAAGGACTTTCTGGGGGAGTGGGAGAAGTTGCTGGTGTATCCTCTCATCACTGTTTGGATGACCCACGCGTCTGTTGTCGCTTTTCTCCACTGCTCTGTGAATCTTTGGAGTCTGCCCCCCAGGTTTTGGTGGTCCTGTCTGCACTCTGCGGTCCAGTCAGGCATCGAGCTTGGGTCGGCCTGTACTTTGGCGCTGCTTGTTCCGGTTATCCTGGCCCTTCTGTCTCTGCCGTCGATTTCTATATCTCTGTTGATTTCCCCTGTGGGGGAAGAAGGGTCGTCTAGAACCTGTTCCTGATGATGATATGTTGTAGGGGGCGAAAGGAACGTTTGGTTGTTCCTACGCTCTGTAGGGTTTACTTCTTGTTCTTGTCCGTAGCATTGGCTAGGACCTTGTCGAGACAAACTCCAAAGAGCTTGCGTCCCTGGAACGGACCCCCTACCAGAGCATTCTTTGACGTGTTGTCCCCTTTCCAGGACCGTAGCCATAGAAGGCGGTGAGCAGCGACATTGGATGCTTCTGCCCTGGATGCCCATCGGAGCGCATCTGTCGATGAGTCAGCGATGAATGCATAAGTGAGTTGAATTCTGGTTGACAGAACTCTTGTCATTTTTGCCAATGTCCCCGGATCCCCTGCTCGCTTTACCCACGTCATAAGGGCCCTTGAAAAATACGATGTCAAGGTGGTCATCTTAATGATTGTTGAGATCTCCTTGAAGTTTCTCCTTAAATTACACTCGACCCCCTTGTCTGTAGGGTCTCGGGGGTAGCATTTCCCTTCAGTGGGGAAAATTGAGTTTCGGGCCAGGGAGGCTGCCGCTGCGTCCACCTTGGGGATAGCCAGCAGGGAGTTTTTGTTCTTGGAGAGCGAATAGAGCAACTGTGCTTTGGACAGTCTGGATCCCTTATTGGGCCGCTTCCACTCTTTTTTGATAATACGTTCATATGCTTTATCTAATGGCATCCCCTTATCCCTGTCTCTGGCACGGGGGATGTACTCCCTGCCCTCCTCCTCCTCCGAGGAGGCCTCTTTCTCCTTCTTTTCCTTGACCTGGAGGGCCTTGGTGACCAGGAGGTATATCTGGTCCCTGTATCTACTGGGAAAGTGCTTGTCAGGGTCAGACAGAGCTTCTAATCCCTGTTCCTCGATCCCTGAGCCTTCCTCGCTGTCTGAGGTTTGCTCGAGGACCTCCCCCTCCTCCTCACTGATCTCCCTGAGCAGGGGTATAGCCTTTCTTTTCCTTTTTCTAGTTCCTACTTCCTCCTCCTCCTCAGAAGATTGAGCTGATAGTACCTCCTCAGGTGGTTCTGAGTCTGAGGAGGTGGAATCCAGGGTCTTACTGGCCCTGCAAGGCCTCTTGGCCTTGGGGTGCTTCCCCTTGCCTGCTCCCTTCGAGCGGCCTTTGAATGATCTCTCTCTGGCTGGGGATGGAGATCTTTTTCTCTTGAACTCCAGGAGGATTTCTTTTAAAACCTCCATCTGGAGCTCTTGTGCTGGTGGGGGCTGCGCTGGTGGGGGGCTAGGCTCAGGGCTCCCTGAGGCTGAGGGTTCCCCCTCTTCAGCCTGTACAGCAGTGGCCCTGCGCTTGGACGCCATGATGACTTCCCCCCTTTTTTTCGCGCCCTTTTTTGCTGGGCTTGCCTGCCCTAGGAGGGGGAGGGGCCGTGCACGTGGTCGGGCCTTCGCGTCTCTTCAGGCCGCCTGCTTATGTGGGCTGCGCTATCGGGGATGGCTGTTCTGATCCCCGTTGGCCCTTGGCGCCGAGGACCTCCCCTGTTTTGCCCCCCTCGTGCGCCTAGGCTGCCTCGGCCGGGATGCCGCGGCTGGTGTTCGGCGGTACGGGGCAGGGGCGGGAAACGTTGGGGAGGGGAAGCGGGTCCGATGGGGCTTTCCCCCTGGGTCGGTTGCCTGACCTGCTTTCGTCCGTTTCCCCGGTGGCGAGCTCAGCTGCGCCTGTCCCCCGGTGGCGAGCTCCGCTGCACCTGCTCCCTTTGCTCCAGCGGGGAGGGCAGGAGCCGTCCCCGCTCTTCGGGCCCCCACGCCGGCTGGGAAGGGGGTGGCCGGTACACTCTCGAGCCCTTCAGCCAAAGGGAGGTGAACAGGGAGAGGAATTACTCCTCCCCTGGCACCTGGAGCTTCAATTCACAATTTAATTTTCTATTTTTCTTTCTATTTTTCTTTCTTTTGGGACTGTCTCAAACAGGAGACAGTCAGCCTGCATCCTAGCTGTGCCCAGGCAGACACAAGACTGGAGCATAGAGGATAGATCCCTGGAAGGAGGGGTCTACAAAATTAGTTGTCTGCCTCCTAGTGGTTCCCGGCGGGATCTACCCTACTATCAGGACTGGACGGCCAGGAGGATCCCCCGGGAAAAGTTGCAGGTGCATGGGCTTCACTTAGTTACAAGAAACTAGATTTTGAGTGAGGGGGAAGAGGACACAATTTCACTCATGACGAGTTAGGGAAGGCCTGATGGAAGAGGTAGGTTTTCAGGGGAGATTTGAAAGTTGGGAGGGAAGGAGCAGAGCAAATGTATCCAGGGAGGAAGTTTCAGGCATGAGGGGAAGCAAGAGAGAAGGGGCAAACACATTTAGAGGAGCAAGGGGGTTGAAAGCAGGCGAGGGTGAGTGCAGAGGAGGCGCAAAGCTCCTGGGCAGGAGTGTGGTGGGATACAAGAGTGGAGAGATATGGGGGAGCAAGGCCATGAAGAGTCTTGAAGGTGAAGACCAGGAGCTTGTGACGAATGTATTCACATAAAGGGAACCAGGGTAGGGTGGAGAGGAGGGGCTGAACATGGTCAAAGCGACAGGCAAGGTGGATGATTTTGGCAGCAAAGCATTGAACAGAGATAAAGGGGGGAAGGGGGCAAAAGCAGGAGAGACCAGTAAGGAGGAAGTTGCAGTAGTCAAGGCAAGAGATGACAACAGGATTTAGACTGTTCTATAAGCAGTTGATATGACTTGGTCTTTCTTGTTCTCCTGTTTCCTTGATAATAAAATCACATTTGAAAGTGTTCAGTTCGGTGCCAATTGCTCATTGGAATAAATTCCTATTGAGTAAAAACCGTTTCTCAATGGTTTTTTGTATTAGTTTTAAATGTTTTAAGGTATTGTAAGCTGCCCTGAGCCTCTGGGAAGGGCAGCTTATAATTCAAATAAATAAATAAATAAATAAATAAATAAATTTCTTGGATGGATTAAAACTTTGAAGATCTACATTGGTTAACTGTACAAGTGTTTTAGACATGACAAAAATTGCATACATTGTGCTAGGAATTGTGTACAGATTTTATCAATGCTTTTTCTTTCTCCCACAGAGCTGCAGTATACAGCTAAACTGCACATTTTATGGATTAAGCTAATTGTCAAATGTTCCCCTGGAATGTACCAGATTACTTTTATTAATCTACTTTAATTCTAATGCGATCAAAGGATAAGTAAAGAAGCAAGAAAAGTGTAATCCCAGTTTCCTAATTACAAAAAACAGAGAATAAAGTTAATTTTAGTGTGCTCTTTAATCCTTTTAAGTAGTTAATTGCTAGCACAAAGGGTCAAAGGCCCAAACTGCATTTTTCTTTAAGTCTTTAAGACTCTGCTCTTGCAAACAGACCCTGCAAAAATATAAAATACTGTCCATATAAGCAATTGAAACTAACCCTGTACTTAGTACAGTTGACACATTGTTTTAGATACTGTATATTATATGTCTTTGTTAGGTATTCTTTTGAATATTTATTAACTTGTGTAAGTTGAAACACAATTCTCAACAGAATAGTAATTAAATATGTAGAATGACTATAAGTATACCAGAGCAGTACTGTCTGTAACCAATATAATTATCCACTGTATTTTCAGTGGCTGACTGTGAAACTATACCTACTGCTGGAAAAATTATCAGCTTAATGCTCTAGACCTCTGTTGTGCATTTATAGAATTCTGAAAGTACTGTTCTGGTGCAAGGATTAGATCATTAGCCACTAGTGTAATGAAATTTTGTAGGTTCATTTCCTAACTGGAATACTTTAATATTTAATATATACAAGTATTTTGCATGTCCTTAGTCTCCTATGACTAGAGACATGAGGTGTTTTCTCTATGGGGTGTTAACAGACGAGAGGTTAGCTTGCCAGAGTCCGCGGTCACTCTGTGGATTCCACACAGCCACTATTCACAGGTTCTAGGGGACAAACCGGACAGATGGGCAGGCATTCCTCCATGACACCCTCTGACACCCTCCACCACTGAGACGCAGTCATGCCCTGGACCACTCTTGGTGCTCTGCCCGGGACTCTATGGTCCTGGCATACCTGCATTTGTGCAGAGCCTGTGCACACTTTAACAGACAGGAGGTGGCCAAAGGGAACACATTACCCCACATCAGTCAGCATTCGATCACATGTTAGGCTCCAAGTTTGCTGGGACGACGCCATGAGTAGGGACTGCAGGGCAGGTGGTGGGCGCTGGCAAACATCCAGCGGCCACCTAACAGATGGGCAGGTGGCCATCCTCCCGAGGGGGCTACTGTCTTGTCTGTTTTCAACCACAGACAACATACTCATGCAAGCAGTTGGGGAGCAGGGCTTTATTTAATTCAAGGTGGAGCTGAGCCCTGGAGAATATTGTCAGTAGGAGTGTGTACTCTGAAATGCAAAAGACCAGGAAAAGGCTGATACTGGCCATTTCAGGGTTGGAAACAAAAGCCAGAAGAAAATACTTACAATTTCACCCCTGAAGCCCTTTTCGCCCCTGGGTCCCTGAAAGGACAAAAAAAGTATGTTAATTTAGTGCACTTCTATTAAGTTAAATCCTGATCCTGAAAATACTTAAGAATGTGAGTTACTCTAATCTTACAAGGAGCCCCATTAGTATCAGTTTACTCATATGCGGAAGTGTTGGGAGGATTTGACCATTATATTGTATCAGGAAGCATTAGAAAAGGATCTACATGAACATGACTTATAATACCTACTTTGTGTCTTTGTTTTTCTTCAGTTTATGACTTTTTATTGTGTGCTCATTTATTTTAATGAACACACAATAGTCAGCACTTAAACCCTTAAATGTTGTGTATTATATCTATTATCTAGAATTTTGCTCCACATAATATAATATAATTATGACTCTTTTTATGTTTTCTAACTTACAATCAGAATGTAAGACCTACATGATAGCTTCCGTGTACAGGCACAGTATCCATTTCTTCTCCACCTACATTTTAAGTCTCTATATACACTATGTGCACATCATATCTTCAGAGATAATTTATTTAGCAATTACTGTTCATGCATAAGTTTCTTCATGGTTGGATATCAACTGGAATATAAAAATGAACTTCATGAATAATTTCTTGGTTCAGTTCAACATAATTTTTTTAAATTTCTTTAGGCAAACAACTGGGGAGAAAGATTCCAGAAAAAAAGTCATCTTTTCTTTTATTGGGGAAAAATAATTCAACTGCTCTAAATGATGTACTTTCACTTACAAAGGAGTGCTCTAATTTTAGAATTGTTTCTCTTTCCATTTGGCATTCTTCACTTTAATTACATGCATTGTAATAATATTCTAAATGTATACTACTGTATGTTAAAATTAAGATGCTAAATAGAGACTGTGTGTATGATATTCCCAAGTAGAAAGCTGGTCCAATGGTATTTCTTCCCATTAAGTTTCTTCTATGCGTACATTAGTCACATGCTATAGCTTGCAGATGTGGACTCCAATCCAAGGTCTGCACGTACAGACCAAGCCTACCCCGTTTGCCTGGCATACAGTGTGCATGTATGGTGCCACACAGGAAGTCTGTCACCTCTTGACCACCTCCACTACATGGCGGAGGGAGAGGCAGGGCTGCAGTGGGGGAGTGGGTGGCGGCATGGTTGGGAGGTGGCAGACTTGCTCTGTAGCACCATGCACATGGTGTGCACATGCACATAAAAGCCCTTTTTAAACGGACCGTGGAGGTGCCATGGTCCATGGGGGATGGGTGGAGGTGGCAGAGGTGGGTGTGCGGCCCAGCACACAGACGCACACCCACCTCCACTGTTCTCCACCCATCTCGATGCACGGAGGCACCTCCGTTTCCCCAATGCCTCGGTGTGTGGGAGGTGGGTGGAGGTGGATGGAGAGCTGGAGCGCGCATGCACCCCCACCCATCCTCACTTGCTTTCACACAGATACCCCTCCTTGCCAATCCAGTTGCCCACGTGGGTGGGGAGGGGCGTCTCGTATGAAAAGGGCCTAAGTTTGGTCTAAGCAGACTTTAGATCAGGAAGAAGGTGTTATGTAGAAAGCTGTTTAAACTAATTGTCATTTAAATCTAAAAAAACATTTACTAAGACTTAATTAAACAGTTGGATGTATCAAAATGCTAACTAATAATGTAATAAGAAGAGAGAAACATGTTACACTCACAGGTTTTCCTGTTGGGCCTATTATGCCTTCTTGACCAATGGGGCCAGTGTATCCCTGTAAACGAAAACCATTAATTGTTACTGAACAATTAATGCAAAACGTAAAATGCTGTGAAAATAATTATGTTACGACATCATGTAATTAAATACAGCTAAATCTTCAGATTAACTGTATTTATGTTTAAACATACAACACAATGCCTTCAATGCCTACAAGGCCACAACCTCTAGCAGTACAGTAGTGAAAAAACATGGGATGTCATGTATTATTCATACTGCTGCTGGCTTCCTGGATGTAAAATTAACATCATAATTGGCAACGAGCAAGATAGTTTAAACTTATATTTAATGTATTCTGAGGCCTAGATGTCTAAGGGTGCAGCTACCATGCCTTGGGCAGCCTTACCATGTGATGCAGTGTAGGGGTGGGAAACCGGTAGAATCCGGTATCCGATAATGCCGGTACCGGGCGTACCGGCATTATCGGATTCGACCCGGTAATCCGGTCCGGGGTACCGGATTCCGGGTACCGGATTTTTTACATTGCAGCCATTTAAAAATGGCTGCAATGTAAAA
>QEPC01014770.1:1220167-1255182 GCA_003113815.1 Sphenodon punctatus | reverse complement strand
GCCTCTGGCTTCCCCTGTGTTGATCCCTTGATCCCTGTCTTCCAGTTCCCGGCCCTGTGTGTTTCTTCCCTGTCCCCCCACCTCGATGATGAGTCGTATGCCTTCCTAGACCAGCTTGGCTGGTACTTATGCGGAGTGCTTTATCTTCTGGATATCAGAGAGTGGCTGAGAGGTTCCCTTGCTAATCCTGTGTCTCCCCTTTTGCCTTCCCTCATCTTCCCCCCCATCCTTTCCCTAGGCTCCGACCCCGGAGCCTGACACCCAGTCCCTGTCTGGCCATCTGTCCTGCTCCCCGCACTGGCCCCAAAGTGTGGCAGCGGTGATTGCTAACCACAAGACGCGTGGGGATCAAGCCCTCCACAGCTTGTGTGGAGGCACCCTATATTTTTAATGGTCTGAACATGGAATGGAAAAGAGAAGACCCTGTTATCTAAGAGCAGAGGCAACCAGAAAAAACATTTCTTGTTTGAACTATATATGATGGTCCTCACAACTTACAGCCATGGTTAAATTTTCAGAAATGTAGGTCAAGTGGTTTCCTCAAAATCGGGGCTTCAGCAGTCCCCTGTTTATAATGAACAGTGGCTGTGCATTTAAGTTTCAGGCAGCTTCTGCTGCCTGAAAATGCAGAGAAATATTACTTTCATCTCCTCTCTCTTCAATTGCCTTCTCTATCTAGCAAAGGTAGTCAACAGTATTGAAAATCTTTGCCACTCAGTCCTATCACGAGCCTTGTTCATTAGACTAAAGATGCTCAGTCCTGACCAATCCAGTAAGTCCTGCAACCATAGTCTATGAGGTCTGTCTCAGCCTTTTGTACCAGGAACCATCCCGCTGATCGATTCTTTTTCAAGGAATCCATCCGTTGCATCATGTAGCCAAAATAACGTAATCATTGCATTTTTATCAACTCTAGTAAACATCAACTTTCTCTGGCTTTCAGAAATACTCCCTCATTTACCATCTTAGCCATTGGTATATCGCTAGCCAAAGGTAGTTTAAGCAATCATACAATACCATCAGCTAGTACTATTAAAGTGGTACTAGTACCTGGTGGTAGTTATGTCAGGTAATTTACAGTTCATTTCTGACACAGGAGAAAGCTCCTTTTGATCAAATCACTGTTGTTCTGTGCAGTTCTGACCAGGAAAAGAAAAGCTGCTGCCAAAAAAGGTTTCTCAAGTTGGAGACCTTGGGAAACTAGCTAAACAGATTTCCAAGAATCATCTCAGGGCACATATTATAAGATATATCATCAACATCATATCCAGAACATATCCAACCTTGTTTTACATGTTGTTAGATTTTATCTATATTTTGTATGGTTTTATCATATTTTATTTAAATTGGTGAGCTGTCCCAAGCTGCCTAATGGCAGGATGCAGCAGGATATTACGCACTAAAATAAATAAATAAATAAATAAATAATGAAATTTACAGGGATGCAACCTGGCCACCTCTGGTTCTTCAACCAACATTACAAACTGGAGGTGTTTATCCTCCAACCAGACACTGCTGTTGCTGAACTCAAACAGTCCTTCCCATATGTGGATGAGCAGTAAATAAGAAAATTAAATGTGAAAAACTGAGGCTAAAACAGATGCAATGGTGGCCTGCTGCAGCCCATGACCCACTGGAACGTCTTCTTTTGCACTGCCCGATGTTTGTCTGGGATTGTCCTGGACTGTGTCGGAGGCTTGCCTGGGAAACCCCAAGTCACAGTCTGGGCTAATGCCTGTCTGACTAGGCCAAAACCGGACAGAGTGGGTTAGCACATCTGTTGTGGCCCGCCATGACCCAGCCCAGATCGAGGCCTGCCATGGCTGGCTACCATGGCTAACCATCATTGGTCGCCATGGCTGCATGCTATGGCGGGGGGCTGGGAGCAGTGCATGGGTGGGGCCGCCTGCCCACGTGTCTGTTGTGGCTCTCCCTTTTCTAGGCTACACAGCTGGCGGGATGGCGGCCCGGCTTGGGCATGTATGGTCGGTGCTCTGACATGGCCCAGACCATGTTCCCTGTGGTTTTCTGTCCCAGGCTGGGTTGTGACGGCAGTGCGGCAACATCACGTGTGTTTTTACCCTTACATGTATTAAACAATCAGATAGTCTTGGCACTCATAAGTTAAATGGAAACAATATTTCAATAAGCAATTCCTATGGGTCACAATCTGTTCTTAGTGGGAGGTTTGGGCATAAACAGTTGCTATCTCAGAAGTGGGATTTGTACTAAATTTCTAGTTTGGAATGGAGAAAAAACGTTATCTGAATTAGGTGTATTCTAAATGAACAGAAAAAGAAAGTACATTAATGAAAGAGTAAGGTAACAGACAATTTTGTAGTGTTGTTGAGCACTTACCATTTGGCCTACAGGGCCTTTAGGCCCCAGAATTCCAACTAAACCAATGCTACCTTCAGGAACCTAAAATAAAAACAAAACATTTATTTATAAATCAGTTTATAGTCTGATAAGACATAGTTTTTTAATCTGTTTTAACCAAATCTACTGGAAATAGCATTTTTTCTCTTCCACCAAAGAGAAAAACATGAAAAGTGGAAGGAAAAAACTTGCTAAGGGAAATTGCATTAAAAATATTAAACTATCTTTCTACTTTGGATCTTTGACACATCGCTCTCTTTCTGCAACACTTCAGTAGGTTATACACAAATTTATGATAAATTAAGGCTAAAGGCAATTAAAAATTTTGCTCTGCTAAAGATCATTCATTGCATATGGCTAAAAATTTAATAGCAAAAATGAACACATACTTTGGGACCTGGGAATCCTTGAAACCCCATCAAACCTTGATCTCCGAGTTCTCCCTGTAATATTATGGGATTGTTATTTATTTATATTAAAACTTATATGCCGCCCCTTCCTGCCTCAGGCATCTCGGGGCGGCTAACAACATTTAAAAAACATTGAAAACATATTAAAATACACAGTAATAAAACTACAATTAAAACTACCTAAAAAGCCCATACCCACCCACCCTAACCTAACCCACCCACCCCATTTCCCTCGATAAAGGCCTGGTGGAACAGCCAGGTCTTACACTGGCTTAAGCCGATGCACCAGATGTAACTGCAGGAAGAGGGGAGGTTGGTAATCAAGCAGACCTCCAACGGGAGGAAGTTCCACAGTCGCGGCGCAGCCACAGAGTATGCCCTCCTCATGGTAGACACCCGGGCGCCGCGCGCTCAACTCATGCGCGAGGAGGCTGAGTGCCTGGGTTCTCCACCCCCTTGTTTGCATTGTACTGCTTGTTTGCATACACGGCGGGGAGGGATCGTGCGGACTGAGGCTCCCGAGCACCTCGGGCAGTGCTGCCTGCTCCTCCCCCCGAGCACAGCGCATGATGGCGGTAGCCGTAGTGGTGGAGGTGAGTGTGAGCAGCACTGAGAGCAGCAGCAGCGACACATCCAGCACCGGCGAGGAGGAGAGAATGAGGCGCCTTTTCCAGACCTGCGACGGCGATGGGGACGGTTATATCAGCAGGAATGACTTGTTGATGGTGTGCCGCCAACTGAACATGGAGGAGTCTGTGGCTGAGATTATGCAGCAGTTTGGGGCAGATGAAAATGGGAAGATTTCCTTTCAGGATTTTACCCGGTGCCGTATGCAACTTGTGCGAGAAATCAGGAAAGAAGAAGTAGAACTTTCTGTGAAATCAGATGACTCTTGTAAAAAGAAAAAGTTAAGGGACAGACTAGCCTCCTGGCCAACTAGCAGTGAAAACAGTTTGGGTGCCCTGTCAGGAGCTAGGGAGAGTTGGGAATATGATTCTGGAGCTAGAGACCTTCAGAGTCCTGACTTACAGAGTCATTCTACTCTGCAGAAACTCCTGGAATATGGAGGAAACACCTTGACTCAACAAGCTACCCTGCAAAGATTGTTAATGCAGGCCTCCAACCTCAGAAACTCTGTTGGAGGAAGCTATTTAGAACTCGTCAATACTCTCCATTTAGCAGCCCTGGCATCACTGAAGGGAGACATAGTGGAGCTTAATAAGCGTCTACAGCAAACAGAACGGGAGCGGGACCTGCTGGAAAAGAAATTGGCAAAGGCACAGGTCTCACTGTGGAGGAAAAAAAACCTGGAACAGCATGGAAGGCCTCAGCATCATGTTCAGTGATACAAAAGCAGGAAGGTACTATCCAAAACGTAGGACCATCAAGATGGTGTCGGCTTATCTGCAGGACAGCTGTGGATGGTGTGCAAATCCTAAACGATCAGAACATTGGCAGGAAATCAGTAACTCTGACCTGCTTTCATGCGAGTGGCTAAATTTCTAAGCAGTTTGCTCTCCATTATGAAGGGATTCAGAAAAGCAGGGATGAATGTCGGTCACCATCGAACTCACTGTTCCACAAGGCACGTTGAAAGGCTGACACGTATAAAAATGAACTTGGCAACTGCTGCCAATGACTGTGCCCTGAAGGAGAGACTGGCAGTAGCAATGCCGGGAGAAGCACCATAGAGAGACTGAAGATGCTGCAAAAAGCATGTTTTTTAATTGAAACTTTGTCCCCAGTATGTTGTTCACAGTATGTGCCAGCAGTTGTCTACATAGCAAACACAAATGTTTAATGCATATTTTGACCTTTCTTAAATCGTTTGGTGAGGGGTCAGAAACAAAATGAAAAGGGAGCTATGTAGTATGTTTGTTGGCTAAGTTATTAGCAACAAGGCATATTTATTTGTTTGTGTCTCTTGATATTTCTCTCTTCTTCAGTAGCTCCACATTTATTATTATCACAGTTTTTCTTTGCTTGCTCTCTCAAGACCGGGTTATTCTCTCACTGTAACAAGTGGAACTCGTGAGCAAAGGACCTATCCTGCTGCTTCCACTGAAAGTAGTATGAATTATTGCACATAGCTGCTTGGTTTTGACTGATCATGAATTAGTAAGAAAACTAAGAAGAATTCTTAGCTCCTCTGTTTTCTTGTATGTTTATCCAGGATTGATGTTGACTCTGCGATCAGAAGGTTCAAATTAAAAATATATATGCTGTTTGCACTATCATGGTAGACACCCGGGAAACCCGGGGGACCCCGAGGAAGGTGCCCCCAGCCGACCGCAGGGGCTGATCCAGGTCCCGGAGGGTGAGGCGGTCCTGCAGGTAGGTGGGGCCCAAGCCACTTAGGGCCTTAAAGGTCAACACCAACACCTTGAATTGGGCCTGTAAAACTATCGGCAGCCAGTGCAGAGAGTGAAGCACTAGTGTAATGTGCTTGCATCGGCCTGTCCCAGTCAGGAGATGGGCTGCCGCATTCTGCACTAGCTGAAGTTTCCAAACCAGCCCCAAGGGTAGCCCCACGTAGAGTGTGTTACAGTAGTCCAGTCTCGAGGTAATAAAAGCATGGATGACTGTGGCCAGATCCGAGTCTGAGACATACGGCCTAAGCCGATGCAACAGATGTAACTGGCAAAATGCCCCCTTTGCCACAGCTGCCACCTGGACATCCAGGTAGAGCTGCAGATGCAGGAGCACCCCCAGAATCCGGACCTGAGAAATCAAGGGAGGACAGACCCCATCAATGATGGGGGCCATCACTCCTTCGGCTTTCCCCACAACCATCACCTCCGTCTTGTCAGGATTTAATTTCAGGTGGCTCGCCCTCATCCAATCCCCCACAGCTGACAAACACCGGGTAAGCACAAAATGTGAGATATAGCTGGGTGTCATCAGCATATTGATGACACCTCACCCCAAACTCCCTGACAACCTCCCCCAAAGGCTGCATGTACACATTGACAGGAGAGGGGATAGAATGGAACTCCGTGGAACCCCACCTCGGGGGGTGGGGATGAGAACTCCCCCAGCACCACACGCTGGGTTCTCCCAGTCAGGAAAGAGAGGAACCATTCGAGAACAGTCCCGCTAATCCCTGCCTGGTCCCACAGTCGAGTCACCAACAACTCATGATCAACGGTATCAAATGCAGCCGAGAGATCTAACAGGATCAACAGGGTCGAACGACCCTGGTCCAACTCACAGGAGAGGTCGTCAACCAAGGCCACAAGCGCTGTCTCCGTGCCATAACCCGGTCTCCATGCCATACCCATGCCAGACTGTGAGGGATCAAGAAAATTGACCCGGTGCAAATGCTCCTGAAGCTGTTGAGTCACCGCCCGTTCAATAACCTTCCCTAAAAAGGGAAGGTTAGAGACTGGCCGAAAGCTGGCCAGGGTGCAAACGTCCAAGAAATGCTCCTGAAGCTGTTGAGTCACCGCCCGTTCAATAACCTTCCCTAAAAAGGGAAGGTTAGAGACTGGCCGAAAGCTGGCCAGGGTGCCAACGTCCAAGAATGACTTCTGGAGCAGGGGCTGCACCACCGCCTCCTTGAGGTAGTCTGGCACCCTGCCCTCCCCAAGGGAGTCATTGAGTATCCCCGCCAGCAGGGGCCCCAGTGTTTCCTGGCTAGCCTTAACCAGTCAGGACGGGCATGGATCCAATTAATTTGGATACAATTAATATGGGAGTTGTTAATCCCTAATTCCAATTAAAGAATCAGAATACTTATTTTACATCAATAATAGGATACTTACTGTTTGCCCTTTCAGGCCAGGATCTCCTGGTGGGCCTTGATCACCTTGCACCCCAGGAGGGCCTCTTTTACCTTGTTTTCCTGGATGACCCTGAAGCCCTTGCTCACCCTAATGCATGCAGAAATGCACATTTTGCTATTTTTGTTAAATATCAACAGTATGTATAACAGGATTTGATTTCTGACTAACTAAAGCATGCAAAGAATTGTACCCTATTTCACTACATTTCCTTTCAGAATATTCTCAGGTCATTTTTCTTATATTAAAATAGTCTCAATTCTAGGTTTAGGACGAACTATTAGCTAACTAGCTGTTCAGGCAGAGATAAAACTAGACATCCTGCCACCAGCTTCCTCTTTCCAAATACCTCAAGTTCAAGTGCTCATTTTCAAAGCCCCATAGCTTCATCCCTCCCTTCTTTCAAACCCTGATTTGGCTTTAAAAAGAAAGGACCCTTGTCTCTTGGTTTATTTATTTATAAAACAATTTTCTACTCCGTCCCTCCAGGCAACCTGAGGCAGCTTACATCATAAAAACATATAAAACACATAAAAACAGGTGGTACATTAAAAGAGAAGGCAAACAAAAACCAGAACAACCCCTCCCCGCCCCCCAATCTCCCTCACCAAAAGCCAGGCGGAACAGCCAGGTCTTACACATACGGCAGAAAGAGGGGAGGTCCAGGGCCAACCAGGCCTCTTCTGGGAGGGAGTTCCACAGCCTAGGTGCAGCCACCAAGAACACCCTCTCCATAGTGGCCCCCTGGGCCACATGGGGGACCTCAAGAAGAGTACTCCCAGTGGACTGCAGTGGTCACTCCAGAGTGCAGGGAATGAGGTGATCATGCAGGTAAGTTGGGCCAAGGCCGTATAGGGCTTTATAGGTCAAAACCAACACCCTGAATTGGGCCCGGAAGACTATAGGTAGCCAGTGCAGAGCCTGGAGCACTGGTGTAATGTGCTCACGGCAACCTGACCCCATAAGTAGATGGGCTGCTGTATTCTGCACATTTGCTAGTTCATCAAAGCAGTTGAGCATATACTGCTGCATGGAATATTTCCCCTGAACTAATCTGTAGAGCCCTGATCCAATTTCCATTGAAGTAAGTGGAAAACCTTTTTGAGAGATGGGTCAGGCTATCTGGTCTACCCTTGTCGTTTCTAAATTAATCCAAGGAACACACATTTATCCTCCTCCAGGGCTGCCCTGCCAGCAGTGCTCCAGAACATCCTGGAGCACTGCCAGCAGAGCAGGCAGCCCAATCCTAGGGTATTGGACAGAGATGGGGCTGCTGCCCATCTGCTCAGTGGATGACTGCTGCAGCCCCGCTCTCAGCTGGGGATTGTCCCAGCAATGCCATAGCGTTGCGGGCGTGGGTAAAGGCACACATCCAGTACAGACCCATCCTGGCCTGTTTAAATCCGCCCCGCTCCCCAGATGTGCATGGGCACTCCACTCACTGCACACAGACTGGCCCCCCAGCTGTGCCTGTTTAAAAATGGCCCAGTTCTTGAAATTTGGCAACACTGCCTCTAGTTTGTTTTACACTAATAAATTAAACTACCATTGTGTCTTCAATTGCCTGGGAAAGACAGTTGTCTCAAATTTGTTTCTTTTGGCAAGCTGGGATCAAGAAGAAGGTGCCTGAATCTGCGAGATGTTGAGTATCTTCATCTTTCCCTGGAGAAGAGCAGCTTTTAAGATCAGGCCGTAAGCTTGAACGTAATACATTCAAGTGCCAGTAGACTGCATTAAGGGCCAAACAACACAGGCCTATCTCTAACAAACCCCCATGTAAATCAGGGGAAGTTTATATGAGTATGATCTAAAAAAATTGGACAGAAGTATGTGCGTTAGCAAGAAGTTTACAGAGTTGGATTTTCAGGAACTCTTAGGTGTAATGTGCTGATGGATGCTCTAAAATCAGTTGTTTCATTCCATTTTTACAAAAGACCAGAAACAAGAAAGTTCCAGTGTGATCTGCGGTAGTTCTACAAGCTTACATT
This sequence comes from Sphenodon punctatus, assembly GCA_003113815.1. Lineage (NCBI taxonomy): Eukaryota > Metazoa > Chordata > Lepidosauria > Sphenodontia > Sphenodontidae > Sphenodon > Sphenodon punctatus. The sequence continues at coordinate 1,246,623 of QEPC01014770.1, read as the reverse complement.
TAAAGTCTTCCTTTGCTGTTACCCTGAGCTAACCGTCTGAAGATTGGGGAAATGTAAATAATAACGTGACAAGTCTAAAAAACTACTGTTAAACGGTACCTTCAGTCCCGGTGGTCCGCTGATGCCTGGCATGCCTGGTAATCCCTTTTCTCCCTGAGATCCAGGATACCCGGCCAGTCCAGCTATTCCTGGGCTTCCTTTATTACCCTTAACAGACAAACAACAACTGATTCCAGGCATAACAAACATTGGCACCACTTATATTGTACACTAAAAGAAGCACACATTTTAATGTGTTCAATCAGCATTGTTATGTAAATATACTTATACCACATCAATGAATATGAAAATATACAGCACAATAGTATTATTTAAACTTATGACATACTGAGATTACTCTAGAAATAAGCTTATTCTTAGCAAACACATTTCATAATAAAGCTGCATCTCCCCATACATAAATCACTCTTCAGACCCAAATCAGTCACGGCCACTGTAATTGTATAGCTGAAATGTGCGTAATATGGAAGAGTAAATACTATAGAGTTTTTAGGCAAGGCTTTCCTTGCGACTGTTTTTGTGCAAGTGCTTTCAGAAGTGATTTTTACCTAGCCAGAGTGTGAAAAATCAATGAGTGTTTGACAACTAGAATTAGGGCATATTCCAATGAACAGTGTAAAAGTGAACTACTTTGATTTAATGAAATCAGAGTAACGACTCCAATTTGGTACTGTTCATACTGCAGCTGCAAACAGAAGTACCCTATAATCTCCTCCTAATGTTAATAACAAACAAATGATGTTATCTGTCTCTTTTGACTTCACAGTAAAGGGTTCACACTACAGCTACTTCAGTATAAAAAGTGAATGGGAGTATGTACATACTTCTCTTTATTCCTCAATAATATTCATGTAGTGCTCTGTGCGAGTGCTTCAGAAGTAAAAGCAAAGTTGGAATGGGGCATTAGATCTTAAACAGCTTTACATAGAAAATACTGTAGTACATTGTTGAATTCAGATGTGAAATATCAGTGGGTGTTGAAGATGTATTGTTGAACAACAATATATTTGAATTAATTTGTCATTTCATTTTTTGTTGATGCTTGTGTAGACAACCTAAATGTTTTCACACCTAACTCCCATTAAATGCAATTTTTTCAATTAATAAATCAAAGACGGACATTGGCACTTTTGAAAAATGTACCAATATCCCATTTTCAGAAGTGAGTTAGGATCTTAGGCTTGTGCTGGAGGAGTGCCTTGAAGATCAGAATGCCCATCCCTCACACTTGCAATAAGACATTGCTTCTGCATGCCTGTTACTTTTGAAAATGAGTGGGACTCAGAGTTGTACATTTTATCCATAATATTCTTTCATGTAATTTTACATTTATTTTTATATATATATGGTGACTGATGTTTTGGGGACTCATATGAAATGGAACCTAGATCTCAATTTTTGTCCAACTATGATATAAGCTGTGTAGACTGGGTTCCTAATAAAAATAACTATTCAAATTAATTTTTGTTAGTTAACTGTCTCATTATTACAAAGACAGACCATTTACTTTTTAATGAAGTCCAATGTCTTGCAGGACTATAAATATTCAAGAAAGAAAGGGGTTCATCTTGATGAAAACAAGGTATCAGATTCATTCATTGGGGATGTACTGAAATGACTGCCCAACTTCAGACACTCCTTTTTGATGCAGAGGACAATTGCTAAAAGGGCACAAAATGACAGTAGTCTCCTTCACTGTTTTGTTTTTTAAGGAAATGAGAAAAATCCCAGCATTGCACATTCTGTTTATAATCAGCATTGTTGGGTATGTGCTCAAGAGATTAATTTAAAAAATAAGTTTGCCACCTCAAGAAAGGCCAGCACACTTTATGAAAATATGTCAGAAAGTAAAAAAGGGTAATGATTTTAATTAACAGAAGATGTTGCTGAGGGTATGGATAAGACAAAGGATACGCCTGTGCCATGCTTATTAAAACCAGGAAAAATGTCCTCCTGCATAACCAGTTTATTATCATCTCACCAGGAAGGAAATGTAGACTATGGCTGTTTTTAGACGAGCGCTGTGCGCTTGTGCCTAAAAATCACGCGCCTATGAAAAAGAGCACAGGCGGGGCTTAGACATGGGGGGACACGTCTTATAGCGCATTTCATCAGTACATCTAACCATAAACTAGAGTAACATGCTTAGAGACTGTGATAACTTATTTAATTTGAAAGATTATTTGGAAGCTTACTAAAGTAAGAAATGATTAATGGAACTTTATAGGAAAATAAAGAAATGAACCACACACATAGGCTGTTTTTAGACAAGTGCTGCGCACTCGCTCCTAAAAATCATGCGCCTGTGAAAAGAGCGTTGGCAGGGTTTAGACGTGGGGGGAATGTGCCTTATAGTGCTTGCGTATTTATTTAAAGGCGCCAATTAAAGACCTCAATAACCTCAATGATTTTTTGTGTTGTTTGCATTCTCTGTTTGAAGCTCTACACTTGATCCGTGTTTGTGATCTTGGTTTTAAAACAATGAGGTAATGTGTTTTAAAAATATGTCTGTGTTCTTATTTGTCCACTGTTTTTTGAGGCACTGAAGCATACCATAGACACATTATCAATCTTCTCTTCACTACAAAGAGGGCTAGAAACAAATATTTTTAAAACTAAAGCCAAGGTTCTTCCCTAACATCAAGACTCTTGAGAGAGGAAAATTGGACACTTACCTCTGAATTTTCCTTGTACGGGGATCCTCCTGGACGGCCAGTCAGGACAGCAGGGTAGATCCCGCCAGCTACCAGTAGGAGGCAGACAAACCAAATTTTGAAGAGCATGCTCAGAGGGGTCTAACCTCAGCTCTCCAGATGTGAATAGCCCCTCTCTAACATAAGTCCCTTTCTAAACTGAACCCTAATAATAGCATAACCAATCCCAAACCTAGACCTATGGAATCAACAACAAACCTAAGTTGAGATCAACCCAAGCTATCAACGGATAGCTCTAAAGTTGATAAAAGTCAGACAGAACCTAACTCTGACAGAACAACCCCCCCAGAGACTAACTCACTCCGGGAGGGGACTGGCTGTCCAGGAGGATTCCTGTAGAAGGAAAATTCAGAGGTAAGTGTCCAATTTTCCTTTCTCCTGGGGATCCTCCTGGCCATCCAGTCAGGGCAGTAGGGACGTACCAAAGCAGTACCCAGTCCTAAAAGAGGGAGGGACGAGTGAGAAGTAACCTCAAAATGAGAGTGGGCTCTCCAGGCAAACATTCTGTAACCTAGAGAACCACCTGCAATACTCTTCTCCCAAAGGCTGCGTCAGCTGAATCCTGAAGGGGAATCTTGTAATGGTTAATAAAAGAATGTAAAGAGGACCATGTCGCAGTTCGACATATCTCCCCATATGAGGCAGCATTATTAAAAGCTTGTGAAGTGGCTGCCCCTCTGAGGGAATGAGCAAACACCCCAGAAGGAGAGACCCTACCTTCTACCCTGTAAGCCTCCACTATACATAGGGTCATCCACTTTGCAATAAGGGCTTTAGAAGCTTTCTTACCCCTTCTCTGAGGACTATAGGCAACAAATAAGGCTGAAGATTTATGAAACCGTTCTGAACAGTCAATGTATATCTTAAGTGCCCTTCGAACGTCGAGGGTACGCCAAATTCGCTCTCGTGGGTGAGAAGGATTGGGACAGAAGGAAGGTAAAATAATCTCCTGTTCTCTGTGAAATCTTGAATTGACTTTGGGAATGAACGCTGGGTCCACTCTAGGAGTTACTGTGGCCTCCCTGAAAATACAAAAAGAAGGGTCGATAGACAAAGCTTCCAGTTCCGAGACTCTCCTGGCAGAAGTAATACCTATTAAGAAAGCAACTTTCAAAGATAGGCAGTACAATGACGTCTCTGCTAGGGGTTCGAAAGGAATCCTAGTCAAAGCTTGAAAGAGGAGCGACTAGTTCCATGACGGGAATCTATGGATCACCAGAGGAGACAGGAGTCTAGCAGCTCTCAAAAATCTACTAATATGGGGGTGCCTGGCTACCCTGTTGCTCTTGATCGATCCCAGCATGCTGCTCAGAGCTGCAACCTGTCTCTGCAGGGTATTGGGCTTCAGGCCCCTGCTCAATCCCTCCTGTAAGAAATCTAGTACCTCCTTAACTGAGGCGCTGTCAGGTCTGACTGTTCTAGACTTGCACCACTGGGTGAATGCAGCCCATGCGCTCTGATATATGCGCCTGGTTACAGGGTGTCTGGACTGGAGCATGGTCTCCAAAACCTGGTTGGAATAGCCTACCTTTGGGTTATGTGTTGGAAAGCTGTGTCGTGCAGTGTCCACTCCGTTTGGTCCAGCGATACTCTGCTCAGCCAGTCGGCCTGGGTGTTTTCCAGGCCTTTGATGTGTATGGCTCATAATGATGACAGGTTGCTCTCCGCCCAGCTGATGAGAACGGTCGTCATTTGATTCAATGACTCTGACTTGGAACCGCCTTGGTGGTTTACATAGGCTTTTGCCACTGTGTTGTCGGTGTAAACCAACACGTCCCTGTCTCTGATGTGCGGAGTGAGTTTCCGGAGGGCCAGGTATATGGCTCTCAGTTCTAGCCAATTGATATGATGTTTGCGTTCCCACGGACTCCACTGACCCTGTGCCGTGAAGCCCTGTGTGTGCGCTCCCCACCCGTAGAGACTGGCATCTGTCGTTATCGTTGTCCAGACCGGTTCTGTCAACGGCACACCTGTCATGAATCTGTGTGGAAGGGTCCACCATGCGCAGGCCCTCTTGATGGTGTCCGGAATGCTTATCCAAGGGCTGTCCCCCTGTTTCAGAGCCTCCTGCCAGGGTCGAAGAAAACATTGCAGTGGTCTCGCATGGAACCGAGCCCACTGCATTATCCCCAAGCATGTTGTCATGGCGCCCAGGAGGCTGGCTAGTGACTTCAGTCGTGCCTTTTGAGCCGACATCACCTGAGCTATGAGTAGGGTGAGACTCTCTCTCCTGTGCTCCACTAGAAACAGCTTGTTGTCCCTGGTGTTCAATACCACCCCTAGGTGCTCGAGAGCTTGTGACAGCACCAGATGGCTTTTCTGGAAATTGATTATGAACCTGAACTCTCATAGATAGTTGGTGGTTCTTTGAGTATTGACTTGAGCCTGCTCCGAAGAGGGAGCTCTGATCAGGATATCGTCCACTGCGTCCAGGTACGGGTGGAGCTTTATGCCCTCTTTTCTCAGATTCGTGACTAGGGTGACTAGCACCTTGGTAAAGGTCCTCGGAGACGTCGCTAGACCAAATGGGAGTGCTGCGTATTGCCAATGTTTTTTGGCATAGCAGAACCTGAGCCACTGTCTGTGTTGAGGCAGGATCGGGATGTGGAGGCAAGCCTCCTTCAAGTCTAGGCATGTCAGCCGCTCCCCTCGTGAGACCGCCAGCTGAATGGATTGCCACGTCTCCATTTTGAAGCGCTGTACTTTGACCACTCGGTTTAACTGCTTGAGGTCCAATACCACTCTCCATTCCTTCAATTTCTTCGGGACCAGGAACAGAACTGAGTATTGCCCCCTGCCCTGTTCTTGTATGGGTACGGCCTCTATGGCTCCAGTGTCTTGGAGTCTGAGTATCTCTGTATTCATGGATAATCGCTTTGATTGATCCTTCGCGACTTGTGAGATGTGAAAGTAGTGCCGGGGTGATGCCAGGAATTCTATGGAGTATTCCTGTTGAATCGTGTAATCATCCATGCGTCTGAGGTTGCGCCCTTCCACTTTGCAGCAAATCTTTGTAGCCTGCCTCCTAGTCGCTTCGGGGCAGGCTGACCACCGTGAGTGTAGTCATGCGTCGGGCTTGGTGCGAGCTGCTCCCTGTCTCTGCTTTGGTCTGGAATCATTAGCCTTCTGTTTCTACCATCTTGGTCTGTATCGCTGTTGGTTCCCTCGATGAGGGAAAAAAGGTCTTCTGTTTCTGGCCGGTGGCACGAAGGATGATGAGAAGGGACGGAAATTACGCCTTTGTCCTCCTCCTCCTCCCGATTGTAGAGTGTGCTTTTTGGATTTATCTGCTGCGTCCACCAGCTCCTTATCGAGGCAGACCCCGAAGAGCTTCCTGCCTTGAAAAGGAGTGCAGATCAAGGAATTCTTCGAAGTATTATCACCCTTCCATGACCTAAGACACAGTCTATGGCGAGCCGCCACATTATACACTTTAGCCCTTGCAGCCCATCGCAGGATGTCTGTTGATGAATCCGCTATAAATGCATATGCTAGCTGTATCCACGTGTCGTCTTTGGGGAAACCTTGAGGTCTCCTGCTCTCCTGATCCATGACATTAGGGCTCTGGAGAAGTACGAGGTCATGGTAGCCATCTTTATTACCGTCGATATCTCCTCGTAATTTCTCCTGAGGTTGCACTCTATACCCTTATCCGTAGGGTCTCGTGGGTAACACTCCCCCTCTGTGGGGAAGACAGAATTTCTGGCCAGAGATGCCGCCGCTGCATCCACTTTAGGGGCAGCCAGAAGTCCACTTTTTGCTTTGGAAAGCGCATATAGAACCAGCTGTGGTTTGGACAGTCTTGCAGCCTTGTTAGGCTGTCTCCACTCCTTTCTAATAATTTGTTCGTAGGCTTTATCTAACACCATACTATGCTGTCTCTGTCCCTGGCTTTTGGCAGACACTCCCTTTCCTCATTCTCTTCATCCTCTGATGATCCAGAGGAGGCATCCTTCTCCTTTTTCTCTTTAAGGTGGAGCATTTTAACCAGCAGCTGGTAATTTTTTTCCCTATACTTACTGGGAAATTGTCTGTCTGGATCATTGGAGGGGTCTAGCTCCAGATCCTCTGGGTCTCCTTCCCCCGAGCATCCCGCTTCGCTCTCCAACTCGGAGTTTTGCCCCGCCAGCTCACCCTCCTCCTCACTAGACTGTTGTAATGACTGCCTGCTGCTCTTCCTTGTCCTTTTTCTTCCCGCGCTCTCATCCTCTGAAGACTGAATAGACAACATGTCCTCTTGTTCAGAACCAGAACCCCCAGGTGAATCCAGCAGGCTAGATGTCCTATGAGCTCTCTTGGGCTGCTTGCCTTTGTCTGTTCTGCTAGAAGGCCCTTTGAAATTACTAGCTCCCCTATTGGGGGATGGGGATCTTTTTCATTTCCGACAGGATCTGTAGCAGGACCTCCATATGGGGATCCTGCTCCTGCTGTGGGGCCTGATCCTGCTGCAGGGTTCGGACCTCCTGAGGTGTCTGGGGAGGACTCCTTGATCTTGTGGACTCTTGGTCCCTTGATCTCGCTACTGCTGCCTTGCTGCGGGTGGACGTTCTGGTCCCCCCTTGCTGTCTGGGCTGAGGCAGCTGTGAAGGCCTGGTCTTGTTTTCCCACCGGGGCGATGGCGCTAGGGGAGGGGGTAGGCTGAGGTGGTCAGAGAAGGCCTAGCTGTGGCCTCCCACCGGTGCGATGGCACGTGGGGGAGGGGCTGGGCAGCTGAAGTGGGGGCGCTCTGCCTGTCCAGGGGATGGGGGGGGAAGGGAGGGACAAGAGAGGACCGTGACTCACGGGACCCCCGCGGTCCTGACGCCTTTAGCCCGGGGGAATCGTTCCCGTCTGACCTCAGATATCGCTCTCCGGTCTGGCGGCATCCCATGGAGGCTGGCCCGGCTTTCAGTGAGGCACCGCTCCTGTTAGCCTATTCGGGGGGGCTCAGTTCTGCTTAGGCTCGTCCCTGTTAGAGCTAGGGTGATCCCTGTGGCTCGGTTCCCTTTGTTGAGGGAGAGGCCTTGGTAGAGAACCCGGGTTGCAGCTACGGTTTCTCCTGAGCTCCCCTTGGCCTCCACAGGGTCCTAGTGCTCGCCTCTTTCCTTTGGCGAGAAGTGAGCTCCAGCTCCCTAGACAGGTTCCCCCAAGGGATCAACTGCTGGCCCCGCCCTTCAGTCCACCCCCCCTCCCCCACGCCAGTGGGGAAGGGGGGGGTCCAGAACTGCTCCTGACCCCTTCCCAGAAGGGGGGCAAACAGGGAGAAGGGTTCCTCTCCCCCTGGCACCTGGAGACTTATTCAAAAATTATTCTTTCCAGTTGCTGTCCAATTTCTCAGACAGCGCACTGCTCCTACATCGTAGAAGGCAGACAAAACACTGGAGGTTAGATCCCTCTGAGGATGCTCTTCAAAAGTTGGTTTGTCTGCCTCCTACTGGTAGCTGGCAGGATCTAGCCTACTGTCCTGACTGGACAGCCAGGAGGATTCCAGGGAGAATAGTACTTTTAAATAAAAAACCAAGTGATCGAGGTCTTTAATTGATGCCTTTTAAAAAATGCACGTGTGCTATAAAGCGCGTCCCCCCATGTCTAAACCCCGCCTGCGCTCTTTTTCACAGGTGTGTGATTTTTAGGCACGAGCGTGCGGCGCTCATCTAAAAACAGCCTATGTGTGTGGTTCATGTTTTTAAGAACATAAGAAGTGCCATAATGGGTCAGACCAATGGTCCATCTAGCTCAGCATCCTGTCTCTGACAGTGGCCAATCATGGTGGCTTGGGAGAAGCACCCAACAGGTCACAATGGGGGATCCATTCCCTGTTGCTTTCCCCCAGCTCCTGTCATGTTCCCTGATCCTGTCTGGATAACAGCTGCTAATGGACCTATCTTACAGAAACTTATTTTCCTATAAAGTTCCATTCATCATTTCTTACTTTAGCAAGCTCCCAAATAATCTTTCAAATTAAATAAGTTATCACAGTCTCTAAGCATGTTACTCTAGTTTATGGTTAGATGTACTGATAAAATTTCATGACAAATGGTCTGCTATTTATTTGATTGATTAATACAATTTTAAAGTATTCCCCAGGTAGCTACATAATGATGCTGTTATTGTTTTTAATATCCAGGGTGTATAAATACTCCCAAGAATGAAATTGCTGAAAAGGGTAAAAGAAAAAGAAATGTATAGAAGTGTTGGTGTTCCTCAAAAATTCAAATCAAATTAGAACCATTTAAAGGAAAACCTGGAACTCCAAACATAATATTATATGAGGAACTTGCAACTATAATAGTGTGTGCTGCACCCTTATGGGCAAGTTACTAATCTAGATTTTTGTTCAACAAAATGGAAATTCCTCATATTCACAGTAGCCTTGTAGTCAACAACTTGACTAAATAGTTACGCAAAATGTAACCTACAATAACCTCCAAACAATTAATACCCAATCCAGCAGTGACTAACGTCAAGCATAATGCTCATTATTATGAATTCAGTGGGAGCTAGTGCAATTGCACAAGCCTCCACACCTTCAAGAAAGTACCTTGCATTTAGGGAGGCGAGCTTGTCTTGTGGTTTGCTCCCGTCCTTTTAGGAAAAGGATGACAGGTAAAGGCCACTAACCCCAATCCAAGAAGCTTTCAAAGGCAGCCCCTTTTCCAGAACCAGAGTAAGGAAAGATTGTAAGCTCTCGGGCAGGGACCATGTCTATTTTATTCTCTGTAAAGCACCAGGTACATCGCTGGTGCTATATAAAAGCTTATAATAAATAAGAAATAATAATAATAAATGTTCATTGCCAGAATGGCTGCAGCTGACAGCAGGAGGATAACACACCCTAATATTGTTTAAAATATCCAAGATGCACACAAATTTAGCAGTTCACCAGCAATTATGGTCTTTGAATGCTCTATAATCCCTAGCATCCAATTGCTAGGAAACTCCCAATAGGTTTCTAGCTATTAAAGTAAGAGTTCGATGGCCCATGATATTGGTATAACAGATTTGGTAATAAGAATTTATTTGTACGTGTGTAGGGTGAAGTGAAGTAAGCTGCTGTTTGTCCTCCTGGGCACCTTTTAATTGGAGAGAGCTAGGCGTCCTGTCATGCCTGTGGGGTCAAGAGAGGGATCAGGCATGGGACCGCCGAGACTCACCTGGCAGGGAAACCTCGGGGGGTCATACTATGGCTCCTCTGGGTCTGCCGGTTCTGCCGGTGGGATCTGTGCCTCCAGCACCATCAGATCCGGTGCTGGAGTGCAGGAATGCAGCAGAGCCAGCAGGGGTCTTTCTGGATGGTATGGAGGCTCCCCTGGCTCAGGCTGCGTTCCCACCTGCAGCAGCGGTAGCGGTAGCGGGAGGGGTGAAGCAGAATTTAATTGCTGGGACTGAGCTCGTACCCCCCTTCCCTTCTCCCATTACTACCCCGAAACCTCAGACGTCCATAGAGATTGTGTTGTAAACCAGTAGCTACCTGGCAACCTCTGAGGATAAGAAAAGGGCCCCAGGATGCTTGAACAACAGCGGCTGCATCTGTTCTTTGTACATCAATAAAATTAATGCCAATACTACTCACAGGAAGACCAGGCTTTCCAGATATTCCAGGCTTTCCAGGATTCCCAAGAACGCCATCTGATCCAGGATATCCAGTTGTACCCTTCTGCCCTGGAGTGCCTGGTTTTCCCTGAAATAAATTCAAAGTCCATTCAATCGAATCATATCTATGAGTGCTGTCTCTAGTCAGAGAAACAACATTTCAAAAATAATATTTTCTATATTCTTCAGTTTCTATAAGAGATTACCAAATATTTTTAGCTGTTAATACATAATCTCATAGAAGGAGTCCCCCTGATTCAAACACAGACTCAAGGGTATTCAGAGTCGACTAGCTGTTAGAAGGGGTAAAGGGATAGAGCAGGGAAGGCAACCTGGAAGTCCTGGAGACTGCAGTGGGGCAAGCCAGGTGTTGTCTGTGTCCCTCAGAATTGTATAAGGCAAGACCTATGGGCTGATGCCACTGATCATCCCCAATGAAGCTTCCAGAAACACAAGCCCCAGGGGTATAAGGAGGATCATGAAGGGATCAGGGATTAAGAGCAGGCGGCAGAGGGAATACCGGACAGAGGAAAGGAAAGAGTGTATGTGCCATGGGTTGGAGGTCCGCACCCCCACTTTACCGGGTTTGAGTGACTCAGTTTACCTCGCGTACAGCCCACCTGAATCAGTTTTTCTCTCTGGCCAATTCAAACCTGCTGCAGGGACAACCTGTTTGTCACCCAAGGGCCCGATCCTTCCCATTTACAGACTCTTTAATCTCTGGGTTCGCAAGAGCTTGAGAGCCCTTGTTGCTCACTTGTGTTCCAATGTTAGACACGGACACTTCTTCATAAAGATAAGAAGTCAGTTTATTGATTATATAAGCAAGATTGCTGATACAGAGTGGTTACTAGAAATCAAAAGTAAATATAACGCATTCCTATATCTATACTGGTTGAGTTCCTAAATAAGCATCTTACCCTACAAGGTCCATAAGTTCTGGTTCCTCCATCATAGATGTAGAATGACTGATCTCTTAGTTGGTAGAAATCAAAATCATGCTTCTCAGTCCATGGTTCGGCTCAGCCCTCCTGGCTGCAAGATGTTGAGTGAGTTCCTGATAGTCTCTGTCCCCTCTAGGGTACAACTCCTTATATCCCCAGGAGGAAACCCCCTGTATCTTTCTCGAGGCTTCTAGAATTGCTTTTGTTCTTGCTATCAGCTTTCTGTGTCTCTTGCACGTAGGCAATGGCTGCCTGCATTAGCATTTTAAATGTCTCTGGCCATCCATCTGGGGCAAATCCACAAACTGTCTTTCCATTTCCTGGAGCTTGGTCAAGTGTCACAGTCTTGTTTTACATTTCTTAATTGTAACATTACATACATGTTGAACCTTTTGCTTTACATATTTACTAGGTTTGTGGCCTACCTGTAGACCAGTATCACACATGTGTGACCCTATGGTTCTCCGTGACAGTGTGGGTCAGAGGGTGCAAGGAAGGGCTTAATTTGTGGGGAGGAGGGAGGCTTGTCAGAGCTCAGTCCCAGCAATTAAATTCAAGGGGAGGGGGCTGAGCCCCAGGAAATATTCATGTAAAAGGCCAGGGAAAGGCTGATATTGGTCCTCCCAGGGTTAGAAATTAAAGCCAGAAGAACCCTGCATGGTTTATTTGGTTGCCTTTAAAGACTTCTGTGCCCCGTCCCCTGCACTGGCCATCATATAGATTCAATCAAAAGAACTCCTATTTTATATCCAGCTGTAGGGAGGCAGGTTAGTCTAGTGATTGATGCCCCATGGCTTAGGTACTTACTGGCTCCCATTACTGGAGGGTGTGGGGGGGAGGAAGGGGGCTGTGTTGAGCCAGGCTTGGAGCTGAAATCGGCAATGGAATCTTTCACACGTGCAAAAGTGCAAAGGGCTGAAAGGCTTTTGTGCATGTGCAAGCCAGCTGTGGGGTGCCGTGTCTGGCCAGTGAAGCATTGGGCAGGGGGATGGAGAGCAGGGTGGGGGCATGTGGGAGGGGTTGGTCCAGGTCTGCACTGGGCGTGGGGGCATGCACGGCCAACACTTTTTCAGCTGAGAGGAGGGGGATTGAGGGAGCAGTGGGCAGGGTCCAGGGCGGTAGCAGCAGGAGGGCCCCTCTTCTGACTTTTGATAAGCTGATGTTCTGAGGGCAGCCGGGACTGGCACTCAAGGGGTGCCAGTGCATTAGAAGCAAGGATTGGGGCTGGAGGAGGGGCTGGGGCACGAAGGCATGAGTTCCTATGGAGGAACCAAGCCAATCAAGATGGTTTGGGTGCCTTTCCCAGGCACCCGAAAACCAGTCACAGCCCTGAGGAGCTCTTTCTCACCCCCTTAGCACAGAAGAAACAGCAGCAATCTGGAATGGGTTAGGGCCAGTTCAGAGAGTGGACTGGATTTCTCTACCTTGGTGAGTAATTTCTTTTAATTTCTATTTCGCCATATGTTTTCAAATCTGACTCCATTCTTTCCCCCCCAGTTTTTCTCTTAAGATCCAACTCCCAATTAGTGATATACTTACGTTCCCCTGTTAGCCAGACTTTCTTTAGGAGGTTGTGTAACGTCTTTGATAATAGCCCTTTGTTTATAGAATACATAAACATTAATTGTTCCAGCAGTTCAACCCTTCGAATGAAATGCTTTTTCTTCTTAGAATCTGTGAAGAAGCTTCTTAATTGTTTATACTGCAAATAGTCGACAGGGTGACCAACAGGTTTCTCGAATTCTTCTATGGGCTTAAATAATCCCCCTTAAATAGCTTCTTGGCAGTCGATATTCCCTTTGCATTTAAAGCTCTAGTTAACTGAGTGGCAATATCCATTGATTTTAGAGCGTTTCCTTTCAAAGGGGGAAAAAAAGGAGAGGTGCCTGGTAATACGTCCATTCTTTGCACACTGTTTTTTGCCATACCTGACTTGCAAATCCCATAAAGGGATACTCCTCCAGCAATTTATTGTTTAGAGGTCTTTGCAACATCAGCGTCTCTGGGTATTTTCATACGAGACGTTACCACTGGTGGTCATGCTAACTCTGGCATGGCCACTGGTGGTGGTATCGCGTCTGCTCCCACCTGCCAGATGTTCACCACAGGCGGGAGCAGAGTACACCCTGGACCATGGCAGGGCCAACTCTGGGATGTGTGCTGGACTCCTGGCCAGCACACATTCCGTATTTAGCCCTGCCATGGTGCGGGCAGGGCAACTCTGGTAGAGCACGCCATCACATCTGATGGTCTGCTCTACCTAACTCTGGCCAGTGGCCGGAGCTTTTCCAGGTGGTCGCAGTGGCCTGATAGGCCACCACACCCACCTGTCAGGGAGGGGACCAGGCTGCGCTGAGCAGCGTGAGGGGCGGGGCTGTGCAGACCATGGCCACACGTCCCCCTACCCTCTCACCGCCCCCTCCTAGCTCTGGCTGCTGGCATGTTTGTTCAGCAGCTGGGCCTAATTCTGCCCATGGTGAGGGATCGCATAACGGGCAGGATCAATGCATGGTGGTGCTCGGCACGGTCACATGTGAAAATACCCTCTGTTAGGTTCATTTCTCCCAACAGCATTTTCCATTGCAATCCAAACCACACCACATGGGGGATGTTGCCACATTTTCACCTCACGTAGAGCTGCTACCCAGTGATACAACTTTGATATATTTTATAATTCTTTTAATGTTTTGATTGTTTAAAACAATTTGTTTGTATTTAGTTTGGATCCTAGATCCAAGTGTGGATATTTTGTGCATTGACTGAGTACAGTTAGAAAAAAATGCAACCAAAATATAAAAGATGTCTTGCAGATGGTGGGGTAGGAAGGGGAGGAGGGGATCAACAATGTTCTTGCTGATCATTTTTCAGGAATGCTTATTTTTTCCTGGCTGCAATGAAAGCCCTGCTGGCAGGGAAAAGAGTGACCTTGGGTCCCTGGTGATCCGTGGGGATTTGGAAGCACTTCTTCCCCTGCTGGTAGGGAGAGAACAAGCGTGTAGCACCCACTGAGCTACCCTGGCTTTAAGCCGAGGGCCACCAGGGCCCACAGAACCCGGTTACATTTTTGTTTCTTCTTCCTTCTGGTGGGCCGCTCACTCCCACCGCTCTCTACTTCTCCAAGGCGGGCGCCCGCCTTACGAAGCCTTGCCTTGCACTGCTGCGTTGCAGTCCGGCAGTGACAGTCCCCCATGCGGCACTGTGGTTTGAATTTCCTGGGCCACCCTCAGCAGTCACCTAGATCAGCAGCTGCTTAGTGCTTCTGGCTTCAGCCAGAAACAGCTGATCTAGGCGGCTGCTGTCGGCCCTGGGAAATTCAAGCCACAGCATCGCGAGGGGGACTGTCCATCACTGCCAGACTGCAATGCAGCACCGCAAGGAAAGGCTTCCTAAGGTGGCCAGCCACCTGCTCGGGGAAAGTAGAGAGCAGTGGGAGTGGGCGGCCCACCGGAAGCAGCCCCACAGGCAGTCGCCGCTTCAGCCTCTGCCGCCCTAGCTGCTGCTGGGTGGCCCACATGGGTAGGTGAACTGGTTATATGGGTGGCGGACAGCGTGAATTTATGGGGGCACAAGTGAACTGCTTATGGGTGGGTGGGTGGTAGCATGAATTGATTACGGGGGCACAAATGAGACGATTATATATCTAGAAGAATCTCTTTGTATGGCATAATGTGCTTAATAGGCTGCATTTTGGGGTGTCTTGTGTGTTTGATTGTGGCGTGGCCATTTGGAATTTAGTGCTCTGCACGCGCATTGTCTTATTTGCTTTCTGCTTGTGGAATGCTTGTAGTTGGAATTGTGGGAAACACCTAGTTGTAAACCATCATTGAGGGTACAGTGAGCACGGACAACTTCCATTTTGAGGAAGGGAAAAAATGCCTTTAAAGTTAATTCACATGCATGCGAGCAGGGCAGCACCCCTAGGCCCACCGGCGGCTTTGCTGCCAGTGGGAGATAAAGGGGATGGGGGGGGGGATCTTGACTTCTTGGCCAGGGGCCCATTCCACCCTAGCTACGCCCCTGGGAGAGAATGAGTGCTCGTGGGTCTCCACTGAACATATTGTCAACAGGAACTGCAGAACACTCCTCCTCCATACAAAGCCAGGACTTGCATGGCAGGAGTGCTGCTGCTTCTCTACTGACAGCAGAAATCTCTACATCTTGATCAACTGGTATAATTCCATTTCGCCATCACTTAATCTAACAACATTTTATTATTAATTATTATTATTATTATTATTATTATTATCATCAAGCACTTATATAGCACCAACAATGTACCTGGTGCTTTACAAAGTAATAGAATAGACACGGGGGTCCCTGCCCTACGGCTTACAATCTGAGAGACAGAGGGTGGGGTGGGGAGTCGAAGGAAGGGTGTAGGCAGGGGGGTGGGGTGGGGTGGGCTTCCTCTCACCACCGGAGGTGGATGAGAGGATGCAGGGAAATTAGCCCCCCCCCCGGCTACGACCTGCAACCCCAAGGCTCAGGGTGATGCTATGTGGGGGTTCAGGAGTGACCCCCACCCTTGGCCTCCAAAGTCTCCCCTTCTAGCCAAGCTTACTCCACCTGGATTGCATCAGGGCTGATAGCCCGGCAGGCTCCCGGGCTACTATGGGGAAGTTCTCCATCTGGAGAATAATGCCCTGGTAGTGGGCTCTTGGGGAGGACGGGGCTGGGTTCCTGTCTGACCTGAGAATTGCCACTTCTGTTGCTTCAGATGCAGGGGACCAGGCTAGAGGTCCAGTCCCCGGGGATGAGGAGCCATGGCTCCTTCCCCTAGCTCCCCCCTTGCTCAAGTGACCTTAGGACTTTTATGCTCCTGGAGCGCGTTCAGTGGGGATTGGGGGAGCCGCCCTGGGCGTGCTCCCTGAGCGGGGCCTAATTGGCCTAGATCTGGGTCCCTCTGCACATGACCCAGGACTTAGCCTCCATAAGGAAACTACAGCCTTACTGGGCATGCTCCAATGTACCGCAAGTACTGTAATAGAGGCACCTTAGCTTTTAAGGGCCCTACTGCCAAGGTGCCTCGACCGTATTATCTGTAATAGGGGCCCAGCCTAACTCCTGGGAAGCCACCCTATTACAAAGGGGAACAGAGGAGAAATAAGGGGTGTAACATTCACGAAGATGCGAGGTCTCAGGTGCATGTGCCTGGCTTGGTTACATCGAGAATGATGGCTGGCTGGTCCATGTGGTGAGAATATGAGTACACAGACCTCAGGTAACAGATTGTACTGGATGGTAGGTACCAGCAGGAGTTAGGTGAGGGGAGTGAGGAGTCGGGGAGAGCAGAGCGGAAGAGGAGGGTCTTGAGGAGGGATTTGAAGGTACGAAGGGAGGGGACGAGGCAGACGTGGATAAGGAAAGGAGTTCCAGGTGTGGGAGGAAGCTAGGGAGAAGGGACGAAGGCGATTAGGGGAGCATGGGAGGTGGTGAGGGTGAGAGAGGTGACAGAGGAGGAGCAGAGTTCACGGACTGGAGTACGGAGGGGAATTAGCACAGAGAGGTAGGGGGGAGCAAGGTTGTGAAGAGCTTTATAGGTGAAGACTAGGCACTTGTGCAGGATTCATTCAGGAAGGGGGAGCCAGTGAAGAGAGGAGAGGAGGGGCTGCATGTGGTCGAAGTGACGGACGAGGTGGAAGACCCTGGTAGCAGAGTTTTGGATGGAGATAAGGGGAGAAAGGTGAGCGCGGAGGAAGCCAGTGAGAAGGAGGTTACAGTAATCAAGGTGAGAGATGAGTCGACCAGGGCATGAACAAGGGTTTTGGCAGAGGAGACAGAGAAAAGGGTGAATCTTAGCAATCTTATGGAGGGAGAAGCGACAGGATTTGGCAACAGAGTTGATGTAGGGTTTAAAAGAAAGGGGTGAGTCAAAGATGAAGCCTAAGCTAAGGGTTTGGGGGATGGGAAGGATGGTGACCCCATCGATAAGGATCTACAGGGAGGAGGGAGAGGAAGGATGAGGGGGAAAGAGAAGGAGTTCAGTTTTAGCCATGTTGAGTTTGAGTTGACGTTGAGACATCCAGGTAGAGATATCAGAGAGATAGCTGGTGAGGGGAGCTTGAACAGATGGAGAGAGAGAGGGAGTAGAGATAGAGTTGAGTGTCATATTGGAAGCCATGGGAGGCAATAAGTTTGCCTAGGGGCAGGGTGTAGATAGAGAAGAGGAGAGGACCAAGGACAGAGCCTTGGGGAACACCAACTGAGAGGGGAAGGGAGGAGGAGGTGGAGTTGGCAACAGACACATTGAAGGAGCGGTCAGAGAGGTAGGAGGAGAACCAGTCAAAGATGGAGCCACGGAAGCCAAGGGAGTGAGGTGAGTCCAGCAAGAGTGAGTGGTCAACAGTATCACACCGAACCACAGTGGATCTGGTGTGATGGCAGCTATCCCGTGCACATCCATTTGTGCCCGGCCAGTTGTTCACCACAGTGAACACCTTGTCTGGATCAAATTGACCTCACCTCCAGAACCGTGGTTAGTTTGGCCAGGATCTGGGACGGGGCTGGGAATGGCCGCCGTTAATTACTGTTACCCAGCCCCGTCTCAGAATCAGGTCCCAACCACGGGATGGGATCTCCACAAAGGTGGGTGGGGCTGCGTGGCTGAATGTTGCGCCGCACAGCCCCTCCCCCTCCCCGATTCTCCACTGTGATCAGGTCGGCACGTCTAAAGGACATCTGGCCTGATCATGGACTAGGATCTGGAATGGATCCCAGTCTGGGTTTCAGTATGTTGGGCCTGGAGGCCCAGCATGTCTGAAATTACCCAGTGGCGTGCTTGAAGGTGGAGGGGAAGGAGCCAGTAGAGAGGGAGAGGTTGATGATGTGCAGGAGGGAAGGGGCGACAGTGGAAGCAATGGAGGTCAGGAGGTGGGAGGGGATGGGGTCAATGGGGCAAGTGGAAAGGTTGGAGGAGGACAGCAGGGAGGAGATTTCCTCAAGGGAGGTGGGAGGGAAGGAGGACAGGAGAAAAGGAGGGGGAGGAGGGAGAGAGGAGGGAGTAGGAAGAAGAGAGGAGCAGGAAGTGATGTCGAGGTGGATCTTGTCTATCTTGGAGGTGAAGAAGGAAGCAAGATCCTGAGCAGAAAGGGAAGAGGGGGGAGGAGGACAGGGGGGCTTGAGGGAGTCAAAAGTGGAGAACAGGTGGCGAGGGTCCTGAGAACATGACTCAATGTGGGAGGTGTAGTAATGCTGTCTAGCGAGGTAGATAGCAGAAGTAAGGGAGGAGAGAGAGAATTTGAAGTGAAGGAAGTCAGCATTAAAGTGAGATTTGCGCCAGAGGCTGGACTTTGGATTTTGTCATCCATCAGGATTATGTCACCACTTACATCAAATAACTTTGATTTTAATATATCTTATGTGTCATATTTATAAGCACAAGATAGATAGCAGAGTTTGGTTACTTACAGGAATTCCAGGTTTGCCAGCTTGACCAGTCATTCCTTTTTTTCCAGTAGGACCCTAAAGATTTCAAACATTTGTGAACTTACAAACCTGATTAAATCAAACACAGAATAGAAACCTAAATTTCAATCTCTGTAAGAAGTGGGAATACTTTTAATGGCTACATGGAGAGAAATTTAAATAATGATCTAGTTACAAGCTAGTTTTTTCTGCTCTTTAATGCATCATTAGTATTAAAGAAATTCAGGTCATTCCAACAATATCAGTCTTAATCAGAATTTTTGGCTAACTCCTCTCCATCACACATTGAACTAAATTAAGATTTTAATAGCATTATTATATTTTAAAGAAAATGCTTAATAATCCATATGTATGTGTACTGAAGCAGGAACTGGAAAAAGAGGAGTCTTGCTAAAGTAAATTTCCCCCCTTCTTCCTTTTTATGTGAACTCTGGGTGTAAACCGACAAGATGTTACCCCACATTAGCCCCTGTTAGTCTCAGAGTCACCTGCTTGCATGAATGGCAGCTCCCAAATCCTGGGGAAGGTAGATGACAATGTGCAGGCTAATCCGGGCTACCACAGGGTAATGGGCAACACAGGACTGCTGCCTGTACGTTGGGGCACATGCAACTGTTGTGTGTGTCCAGGCCTGTCGCCAGCAGCAGGATCAGGCCCAGAGGAAGTACCTACTGGTCACCAGCCAACTGATTAAATGGGCCAAAAGGGAGCAGCACCCACTGGTCGCCAGCCAGTTGATGGAGCAAGCTGGGAGGGAAAAGCACCCACAGGCTCCCAGCTGGTGTGCAGGCACTCCATCAGCGGACCAGGAGCCAGTGAATGCTATGCCCTCCCAACCACTCCATCAGTGAGCCAGGAACAGGCAGGCACTTCCTCTGGGCCTGATCCCGTTGCCGCTGCAGCGGAATCCCAGAGTCCTGCCCGTGTGTTGGGCTTCCTGGGCTAAGCTGAAGTGGGGGGGATGAGTGGCAGCTGCCCCCTTGCCTGGCTACGCTGTGCGGGAGGCTGCCCATTTGTTGTGCTTTCCGCACTTTCCACAAAGGCAGTGGTTTCATGGGGACTCCATGGGGCAACTACAGGCCCTGGACGGCTCCAGGCCCATGTGTTATTAAGACTCACTAAGTATAACAAAGACGTTGATACTAGCAGTTCCTTTTATAAAAGGACCTTCGTGGATTAGATCCAAAACATTCTGAAAACATCCACGGTTCCCTCCCCAAATACTATGAACTTCAGAAATCACATGATGCAGTTATCATTTCACTTATCTTAGAAATACAGCCACTTTGGTAGCCTTTAAGCAGTACACAGCAAAAACACTACTAGGCAAATCAACTAGAAAAGACCTTTAAATGTGTACTACTATATATTATTTTAATAGAGTTTCCAAAATTATGCTAGTAAATTAGCATATTGTATTATATTAAAACCTTATTCAGACTACTAAATTTTAAATAAGCTAAAAAGAAACTAAATAAATAGCTAAAGAAAACATTATAAAATTAATGAAATACTGTTTCATAGTTTACTCTAGCATTCTTTTCTTAATAAAATTATAGTAAAGAAACCTCCACCAGTTAAAATGGAGTCACTGTACACAAAGTACTCTGTTTAGTTGCTTTCATTAACAATTCAGAGTTCATACAAAACAGTGCGCACCTTTTAAAATTTGAATTTATGTTTTAAGTGATTAGCCTGATTAGAGTTATTCCCATGACAGCACTATTCATTCCTACTGACACAGCTTTCATTCCAGAGTTGGTTTTGGTTGTACTTTTTCATAAGACTTCAGGCTGTAAAGTTATGTTTTGGTTTAAAAACTGGCATACAACCTGGGGTATTTTTTTCAACCCTTAAAATGGGAAGTTGGAAAAGGGAGGGAGTGATTGTTTTATCCTATATTATGCAAGTACTGCTAAAGTCAATATATCTGTGTCTATAGGAGAGGCTGCACAGGGGTACAAGGATATGGACATTAATAAAATCAGTTCCTTTTGTTCAGATTTACATAGTCACATAAGTCTAGACATTTTTTTTTATTACAGCAAGATGAGCAAAAGTGGAAATTGTCAGAAAAACAGTAATTATCCAGGTACGTTAGTGCCTGGATAGTTAAGGCGAGTAGCAGTCTCCATTATAATGCACAAACGTTCTATTCCTTAAAAAAGTAAGAATAATTAAAGATATTATTGTGAAAGTTTGTAGACATGGTCTCTAGGCTGAGAGGTCAAGGCTCTGAAAATTTCAGCTAAATCCAATGAAAAATGAGTGAGATAGAGCTGTTTAGAAATCGCAGGCTGGGGAGCAGTTTTTCTTCATTTTTCCAACCATCTCACATTGAATGGCCTTCAGGTGTTTAAAAGCCTGTCTGTGAGACTGACTAGGCTTTAGAAAATTCAAGCCTGTCGCCTAGGTCTGCCTTTGGTTATTATTTTAAAAAAATGGGATCGTAGTTTTAAAGTTATAAGGATTAAAAAAGCTGGCTTTAGTGTATGGAAGGTATGCAAAGCTGAAAGTTATGCAACACATGCATACTCTGCTATACACTAAAATTCTAAGTAACCACCCCAGCCCCCTTGGCATGGCAGCAGCCTGGACAGGAGGCTGGGGAGGGGAGGAACTAACACTACCCCCCCCCCCCCACCTGCCTGCCCGCTTGCTTGTCTGCCTCTTGCTAGCCTCCTTTCCTGACTCCTTACTTTTCTGTTGCTCTTCTCTCCCTGCCTGCTACTGCTGCTGCCACTTTCAAAGTCTCTGTGCCACCAGCTCACTCCTGTGCGCATGCTGAGGTGCCGCCATGTTTGTTTCTCTGGCATGCTCGAAACTGTAGTTCGAGCATGTCAGTGCCATGTTTTCTACTGTGGCATGGTGGGAACTGTAGTCCCAGTATGCCACAGAGGAAACATGGTGGCACCCCAACATACTCAGAGGAACGGGCTGGTAGCGTGGGGGCTTTGAAAGCAGCGATGACAGGCAGGGAGTGGAGAGCAAAAGCAGCAAGTCATGCAGACTCAGCTCCCTGTCTCTGCGCATGCTAGGTTTTCAAGGACCTAGCTTTAAACCCCTGAAGGCCTGCTTGAGCTCCCTGGGGTGGGGGCAGAATGCTGCTGCTGCTGCTGCCTTCTCCTCCTCCTCCCCCCCTTCCACCGCTGCTGATCCCTGAGGAGTTGGGCCCCTTGGAAGCAGCCAGGCTGGGAGGGGGGGAGGCAGTATTGCCCCCTCCACCTGAAGCTGCTGCCGCTGTGTGTGTGGAGTGTGTGTGTGGCGTGTGCATGAATGAGAGCATGTGTGTATGTGGAGTGTGAGAATGAGAGAGAGTGTGTGTGGAGTGTGAGAATAAGAGAGAGAGAGAGTCTGTGTGTGTGGAATGTGAGAATAAGTGTGTGTGTGTATGGAGAGTATGAGAGAGAGAGAGAGTGTGGAATGTGTGAATGAGAGAGAGTGTGTGTGTGGAGTATGAGAATGAGAGAGAGAGAGAGTGTGGTGTGAGAAAAAGAGAGAGCGTGTGGAATGTGAGAATAAGAGTTGTGTGTGGAGTATGAGAATAAGAGAGAGAGAGTGTGTGTGTGTGGAGTGTGAGAATGAGAGTGTGTGTGTGTGGAGTGTGAGAATAAGAGAGAGAGAGTGTGTGTGGAGTGTGAGAATAAGAGAGAGAGACTGTGTGTGGAGTGTGTAAGAAAGTGAGAGAGAATCTGTGTGTGGACTGTGAGAATGAGAGAGTGAGTGTGTGAGAATGAGTGAGTGTATGTCCGTGAGTGTGTGAGAGTCTGAGTGTGAAAGAGAGGGGGTTGCTCCGTCTCCTGCCTTGTGCCCCCCGGCTCTTCCCATGGTTGCCCCCTGACTTCTGCCCCCCATTATGGCTCCTGGAGGAGAGGAGGGAGTCACCACCTAAACCAAGGAGAGAGCTACCAGATCTGCTGCCCCCTCCTGCCTATAAGTCTAGCCTTCCTTGCTCTGACTACCAGCCCTCACAGAAGACCCAGGCCCAGCAGCATCTGAGGTAAGGGCCACCTGGGCAAATAAAAAAAGCAACTTTCCCCCTCCTCTCTCAGACTGCCCCTGGGGCTTGGGGGTGTTTGGTTTGCCCCTGTGCACTCTGCATTCTTATGTTTCTGGTGGGGGTGCCAGCTTTGCCTTGCTATGTGGTTCTTGCGGTGCTTGGTTTGCCTCTCTCTCTATTTAATCTGGGTTTTCAGCTGGGTTTCAGCTGCTGTGTTTGTCTCTGTATGTGTGTGTGCCCGTCTGTGTGTGTGTGTGTGCGCTGCTGTGTGTGTGTGACTCTGTGTGTTGCTGTGTGTGACTGTGGGTAATTTCAGACGTGAGGATACCACGGTCAACCACAGTGAATCCCCTGTGGTGGCTGATGGTACCATAACGTCTAAAGGGATTTCCGCCAGATGTTAACACCAGTGAATACCTGGTGAGAATTTCATTGACCACGCTTTTGGACCTCTGGCTGCCCGGAGGTCTGAAACCGTGGTGGGATCGGGCCCCAAGCGTGGTTGGATTGGCCACGGTCTGGGACGGGCCCCAGGTAAGTCTGTTACCTGCAGCCCGGCCGGATCGTGGCCACAGTCCGGGATCGGGCACAGCAGCCAGATTGGCTGCTGTGCCCGCCCGGCCAGGGAGGTGTTGGGGGGAGGGCTGTGCGGCTGCATATCGCACTGCGCAGCCCCACCACCTCCCTGATCCCCAGGCGGAATCAGGTCGGCATGTCTAAAGGACAGCCAGACTGATTCCTGACTGGATCCCGGAGCGTGATTCAGCATGGCGGGCCTGGAGGCCCATCACGTCTGAAATTACTCTGTGTTGCTGTGTGTGCCCATGTGCACATGCGCTGCTGTGTGTGTGCCCTGTCTCTCTCTGTGTTTGTTGCTGTGTGTGACTCTGAGTGTGTGTGTGTGATTCTGTGTCCCTCTGCGTATGTATGTGACTCTGTGTGTGCTGCTGTGTGTGACTGCATGTGTGTGCGCGCCCTTGTCTGTGTGTGTGTGTGTGCCTCTCTCTGTGTGTCTGTCTCTGCGTGTGTCTGTCCCTCTCTGTATGTGTCCCTTGTGTGTGTTCCTGTGTGTGTCCCCCCCCGCCCCCCATGGGTCGGTCTGTCCCAATCTAGGGGTTTGTTTATTCCAAAGTGTTTATTCTTTACAGTCCCTTGAGCTTTCTCATGAGTTGCATCTAGCCAGATTACTCTGTAGTCTTCAAACACTGAACTGTATTGAAAAGGAAACCTGTATAGCATGTATCACCATTCTGTTTGCCTGTTCAAAAGATTATAAAGCACTGTTTTTGGAAGCAGTAACTACTGAATAAATAACAAGCTGTAAGTGACAGTCCTGCACAGATAGCTCTTGTTCAAACACACATGATTCCATTAAGCTCCATGAACATGATCAGAGCCTAACACAATCATGCACAAAAGAGCGTACGCTCAGTAGTTGCTTGTCTTATTGTTTAAATCATTTGATAGTGTCTGAAATCAGGAAAGTAATGTATAGTGACAGTAGTCTTGCTGGTATATGTTAGAATACCATACCATACCAAATAAGGCAAAACTGACAGATTTCCATTAGCTGTGACTATACACTTTCCACGATATGGAGACGCAATGTAAAAAAACAAATGAAGGCATGACTACTTGTCTGTACTACCATATGTGTGTATGTAAGTTTATGCCATGATTTAACTGTTATTGCTGATAATGCAGTTTGCTTGTGAACTATCCTTGGAGGCAAGTCTCTCAAAAGTTGCACTCTAAGTGTTGTTAGAAGTATATCCAACTCCTTCATGTATATTCCTGCTCTAAATTCTTTCCTTCTTCTTAAGAGAAATTTGTTTCTTATGAATGCATCTTTGAACTACTCAGTCTCTTCTTGTATCTTTGCAGGGACCCTGAATTGCAGGGTTATTGTGTAGGTTGGGTGTCTTTGTGCTTGTGTTTCCATCCACATCAGACATTTCCTCACAACTTTTTAGGTAGACTGCTAACATAAATATGTTATGAAAGAGCCTGATCCAAAGCCCATTGACATGAATTGTACCATTGACTTAGCCGAGCTTTGGATCAAGTCCAAAATATACAGAAGAAAACAGACTTGCCAGACTTTTCAAGAAGATCTTTTTTTCTTTTTCAGAGACATCACTTTTTTGTTTCCATTTTAAATGTTGTATCATCTTTTTGTTGTTTTGTTCTACTCAAGTGATTCTTTCATGGAAAAGAATCTTGACTGCTTAGATATTCTAAAGACTTTTGCTAACAATACTTAACCATAAAAGACTGTGCAACTTCCTTATGGGGGAAAACATATCATAGACACAACATAACCTTCACATCCTATTTTAATGTGCTCAGGTTCTGAGGTGTGGTCAAGGAAGGAGCTTTAAAAAATGATGGTACTGTTCAAAGAGGTATCTTTTACCATTTTAACTTTTCTTTGTCACACTTAATATCTTTCCAATAAACAAGAAACATTCCTGTTTCTCCAATACACATAAGGAGGTGGATTTGAGTCACAGTGTGGTGTAGTGGTTTAGAGTACAGTACTGGTACCAAGTGGTAGGGGGAGTCCCTCCTCACCCCCTTCAGGATTCAGCTTAGCCATAAACTCACTGGGTGACCTTGGGCCAGTCACAAGTCTCTCAGCCTAACCTACCTCACAGGGTTGTTGAGGATTAAGAGTTGAGTTAATTTTTAAGGTCACAGTTAACATGGCTGCCCCTTCTCCCCCTGTGCCCCATGATTTCTGTAAGAGAGGAGGGAGCTTCCAGAATGTTCCTGCTGTCCCTTCCTGTCTAGCAGCCTAAGCCTGCTTCTTACCAGCCCTCCCAGAAGAGCCAGGTCAGGGTCCTGATGTCCTGTGGTATTTTTAAAAACATCCTAAGCGAGTCTGTTAGCCTTCGGATCCGATTCTGACCCCCATTTTGCTGCTGGCCGGCCGGCTGGCCGGCCAACCAACATGGCCCTTCTCCTTACTCTCCCCACCCCCGGGGCTGGGTTGGGTGGGTGGGTGCGTGTGCTCAGAGCTGCCTCCCCTCACACCCTCCCAAAATAATCAGAACAACATTTATAAATTAGGAGTTATGAATGCCAGAGTTTGGGCCTTTCCCCACAGACACAGGTATGTGGGTGTGTGCGTGTAGTACGGTGGGTGGAGATGGGTGTGGGGCTGTTCCCATGGGCACACTGCATGGAGATGGGTGGAGGTGTCTTGTGTGAAAAGGGTCATAGAATGTGGTCACCGTTTTGGTCTGAAATAACGGACACAATTGGTTCAAATGATATCTTTTATTGGACCAGCTGTTGTTGGTGGAAACAAGCAAGCTTTTGGGCCACACAAGGTCTTTCCTCACGCACGTAACATAGTGAGTCAGAAGTATATAAACTGAGCAAATGTAGATATAAACTGTAAATGTAAATATAATCTGAGCTATATTTGGTCAGTTTATATCTTTCTACTGGCTATGTTACATGCCTGAGGAAGGGCTCTGTATGCCCCGAAAGCTTGTTTATTTCACCAACAATCATTGATCCAATAAAAGTTATAATTCCAACCAAGTTATGAATGATGAGCCTTTGAAAATGAGAGATTTTACTGTTATGCTGTTCAACATTCCTAAAATGTAAGCCAAGTACGTGCACTTGAGACCTCGCATCTTCATGAATGTTAGACCCCTTGTCTTTCCCTCTGTTCCCCTTCCTAAGTCTCTCCCCCAGCTCCTGTCTCTCAGATTGTAAGCCCTAGGG
>QEPC01014770.1:1135165-1216551 GCA_003113815.1 Sphenodon punctatus | reverse complement strand
TAATAATAATAATAATAATAATAGGGGCAGGGACCGTGTCTATTTTATTACTTTGTAAAGTGCCAGGTACACTGCTGGCGCTATATAAATGTTTGTTAATAATAATAATAATAATAATAAAATGTGCCAGCAGGAATTTTCTGTATTGCAAAATCTTTCTGTATTCCAAATCTTTTTTAAAAAACAAGGAAATGTAAGAATAAAAAAACCTCAGGTGTACAGTCTCACATATTGTGCTTTATTCCAATTTAGGCTCCATGCCCCCACACTTTGCATTGGTCTATTCAGTCCAAATCCTCTTTCTCTGCAAGTTGGGGGCAACACTGAATCTGAGGAATAGATTGGGGCGAGGGGGCAGTGGCAGAACTGGATGGAGCCCGGGGGCTGGGAGAGCCTTAACTATCATTATAAACTGGAAGTTATCCCATTTAAGTTGCAATATTAATATGCATTGCAAATAATATTTAAAAATTCTTCTTAAAAAGAAACATTAAAACCATTAAGAGTCACCCAATGGCAGAAATACTTTTGACAGATTTCAACATGCCATCAGAACAACTAAACAAAAGCTTTGTATGTGATTTTTGGTGACTTGCAGCATAAGGGGAAAACGGCAATGTTAAAAATCTGATATCAAGAGAACCGAGAACCGAAAGAAAGACCGATACAATGAGAACTGAAACTGATATAAAACCAAAACTTTGCCCAGAGTCCCATTCCTATACATTATAAAGAGCTCCCTAACTGAGTCAGAGCAATGGTCCATCTTAGCCCAGTATTATCACAATTTGAATTTGACATGGCAGCAGGGTTTCAAATCCAGCTATCCAGGGTCTCCGGCAGAGGCCTCATCCAGGCATGCTATCTGAGACTCTCCAGGATCCCCAGCAGAGGCTTCACCCAGGCTTGCTACCAGAAATCCTGAATTGGGGATGCTGGGGTTTGAAGTTGGGACCTTATACATGCAAAGCATGTGCTCTACCATCTGAGCCATGGCCCACCCCATGGAGATCAAATTTAGGCTTCTAGGTAGGAGATTGAAGTCCAGAACCTCCTGGGTAGCACTCTCAGAAATGCTCCTGGTTCCACACACAGGACATTATAATAGCTGAAAAAATATTCCAAATATTTCAAAATTGATATCTGTTTCTTTTAGTGGGAAAACAGTATATCAATGCTTAGGAGCCAAACTGTTCGTAAGACCACTTGCAGATCTGGCTGCCCTCAACTGCTCCCCTGAGAGCAATGACAGCTCCTGTTTAGTGCCACATAGGCTGTTTTTAGGTGGACGCAGAGCCTGGCCACCCTGAAAACTTCTCTGCAAGCACCCCCCTGCATCCACGTACTTCCAACCCCACCTGGGTCTGCAAGAGATGGACCAGTGGTTTTCCTGGGCTGCTCACCAGGCACACCCCATAGAGTTGTGGGGGGTTGCCCATTGCTCTAGGCTCATTCCCACTACTCCATGGTGTTGAATTGGGTAAGGGAAGGCCAGGCGTGGAGCTGTACTATGGGTCCACCCAACAGTTGGACAGCAGCTCCACATTTGACTGTTGCTCCAGGTTTGGTCAGCCCACTCGGGGATGTTCAAGAGTGCTGTCGGCAGGGCTGCCCCAGAGCAGCCACTGCTTGCTCCACTTTCAACATCTGGTGGGTGGCTTTACATGGACTGGACAAGCTGGGGTGAAATGGGCTGGCACGGGCAGAGGCGGAGCTGCTGTCCAACTGTTTATGGCCCATAGTAAGTATACCAAAATATGTGGAGAAGGGCATAGTAGGGATAGGGTCATTTTCTATGCTTTCACCCATTCTACTCTGTCCAGTGAAGCATATGCTATGGGGTGTATCTCTTTGCTGTGCCCATCTCAGGCCTATACCTTTAAAGGCATGATGAACCTTATGTGAATATCTATTAGCAGCTCCTATAATATCAGAGATACTGGTCATAATAAAAAACTGACAAAAGGGACATCCATCAAATAATTAGGCTTCAAAACTAGTGGTATGTGGAATCTGACCTCATTTGAAATCTAAGTATCTTTTACAGAACACAGGGAAGCTGGAGAAGAAATGAAACTTAACTATTCCAAGTTCATTTAGGAGCCTGTTAAAGTAATAGAAGTGGATAAGTATCTTACACGTCTGTGCCCCAGGTTTTAGGCAGAATTCAAGTCAACTGGGACTGTGTGCCTGTGCTCATAATCAGACTTCAGTATATGGCAGGCAGCCGTTACCCTTTATGTTACATGAGAACATGGGGGCAAATTTCACATTCATCTTCTGGCATAACAGGTTTTCTTAAAATTGGCGTTATGATTCAAATGCCTCAATTTCCCAGATTTCTAAAGACAATAATTGTTGCTACAATTGTATTTAAAAAACAAATCTATAAAATGGAGATTTTTTCTTTCCTACTTACCTGTGATCCTCTTTCCCCTTTTGGTCCCAGTTCTCCGTGTTCACCAGGTTCACCCTTTGGAGAAGCAGCAATAAATAAACAAAGAAAGAAGGAAAACAAATCACATATTAAAAGAAGGGGGAAACAAATTGTTTCTAGTAATAAATAAAGAAGTATAATAAATACAGCCCATTACCCAAGACACTTACTGGTGGTCCTTGTTGTCCCATAGCTCCTCTTAGACCTGGAAGCCCGGGATGACCCTAGCAACAGCAGCAACATTGCAACGTATTAATATGCAGGTAATTGATATTAATAGCCTTTGATGAACTGAACATATTCCAAACCTCTTTGGTACTGAGTGTTCCCCATTTTGCTAACTTACATGTACTCCAGGATTGATGATGCTTTATGGGATATGGTCCTTACTGAGAGAGTCAACCCCCTTGCTTGATTGCTCTCTTTAATAGGTGACTCTAGCTCACCTCCAAAAACCTCCACTACAAGAGGGAGTTATATTTTTATATTTTATACATTTCTCTTCAGTTGTGAGACTGTGGGTGTTAAACATGATGGTGGCCCACTTAGGCCCAATTGGACCTGCTTTAGCTCGCAGGCCACCATCACATTTATTGGGAGCCATCCAGATGCTGGTCCCAGAGTTTTCCCTGCTGTGTTGGTGACTAGTCCGGGCTGTGACCCCAGAGACCTTTGGGATCACAGTTCGGGCTAGCTGCCAACACAGCCAGGACGACAGCCCACCTGCCCAGAACAAAGTGGGCTATCACACGTGATAGCTTGTCCCACTGTTCTTGTTCCAGAGTGGCCCCCATGACAGGCTGGGAGCGGGCCGCTGTTTGCAGCACGGGTTGGGGCTGGCTGGATGTTTATGTGCCTCCCCCATTTCCCCCAGGCCAGGCCATGTGAATGTTTGTTCCGCAGCTGGACCCAATTGCAAGCGGGTGTCCGGTCCAGTTCAGATTGTGATGGTGGCACTCTGCTGTCACATATGTTTTAACCCTGTATTGTATTTGGTTCACTATTTCATCATAGGGCTGTCCTGTCTGTGTAACTAGAATGCTAGGA
Source organism: Sphenodon punctatus (assembly GCA_003113815.1). Lineage (NCBI taxonomy): Eukaryota > Metazoa > Chordata > Lepidosauria > Sphenodontia > Sphenodontidae > Sphenodon > Sphenodon punctatus. Next base: position 1,213,067 of record QEPC01014770.1, on the reverse strand, counting down.
CTTTAATGTCAGAGATTGCTATTTTGTATTGTTGGTGCTCAAAAAAAAAAAAAAAAGACAAGCGCATTATTAGCTATTATAAACATTCTTTGCAATAAGGTTGTGTATTTGTCTCCTTAAGAAGATTGTGTGTCTCTGTGTGTGTGCATGCATGTATGTGTGTGTATGTATTCGTGAGTCAGAGAGAAACAGAAAAAGAAAGAATAGTAATTGTCTCTTGCTGCTTTATGCTATACAGAAAAATAGGCTGTTCTATTACAATCAAACACTGAGAAGTTTTTTTTCCTTTTACCTTGTAGCCCTCATCACCAGGTTCTCCTCTATCGCCATGTTCGCCACTAGGACCCTAGATAAATAACCAAGGAAAAAACAACCCAACATTGTTTAACAGCTGACTTAAAATATTGTCCTAGCATGATAAAACAAATATGGGCCTTTCACACATTACAAAAATACATGAACTGTCGAATTAAAAACTTCAGTTGAAACTAATTTTGTATTAAGTTTAAAATGCTGAATATCATTCATTCATTCATTCATTCATTCATATTTTTATCCTGCACTTCCCATTAAGGCTCAGAACACACCATTTCTAAAACAAAAATGTATTATTATAGCAAGACACAAAACACTGTCTAAATATATTTTAACTATACACCAAAAATAATTAAAGCTCCAGACATCACTTTGGTACCATTGGAAATACTCTAAATCAGAGTCAGCAGCTGGGATGTGCCTGGAGTCCCCCAAGCTAATTGTTCCTGGGCGGTGGAGCTGAGAGTGGGCGGAGCCGGTTTCCAGCGGCAGGGCTTATCTAGCCCGGCCCAGTGGTGGAGAGTGAGTCAGCAGCTGGGACGTGCCTGGAGTCCCCCAAGCTAATTGTTCCTGGGTGGTGGAGCTGAGAGTGGGCGGAGCACCGGCCCGGTGTCCTGTCTGTGTAACTAGAATGCTAGGACTTTATCTAGCCCGGGGCTTATCTAGCCCGGCCCGGCGGAGGCCGCGCCGGAGGCGTGCACCGGTCAGCGCGTCTAAGGGCTGCGCGCGCAAGGGCACGCCCTTGTGTGCGCGACCTTAGGCGCGGGCCGGAGCGCAAGGAGGTCTCGCTGCTGGTTTGCTTCTGTTTTCTCTCAGCCTAATCCTCAGTTACTTTATTATGGCCTACAGTAAGAGGTCTCGCCCGGAGCCCTCTGTGGCCTCTCCTCCTGACCCCAGGAAGCTCCAGAAACAACGTAGGTTGGATTCTTGTTTCCCGTTAAAATCTGTGGGTCCTCCCCTGACTGCTGACTCTATATCGGAGGCCTCTTTTTGCCGACAAATAGCTCGGTCTCCTTCTGGCAATCTCACCCCAATTTCGCGACACTCAACCCCCACTAGCATACAGGAGGGAAGTTTTATGCCATCTCAGCAAGTGCCACTTTTGAGTGTAGCTCAGAGAAATAGTTTTTTAACAGATTTTCTTTCTACTCATGTCCAGGTAACTGCAGAATCTATTAGATTTATGTGCACGCAAGTCCAACAAATCCATGATAAGTTAGATCGGTTGGTCCCCCCCAACAGGGCCACCCTGGGTAAAGCTGGTGAGGAGGGTGGATGCTTGTTCCCTGGGGTAATGGTGAGGCCGCCGGGGGCATTGCTTGCCCCCATGGAAGCCCAGCTCCCAAGAGCTATTGCTGAAATTGAAGTGCCAGAGGAGGATAAGAGATCTAATTCCCCACCTGCTTGCCATTTGTCCTGTCTGACTGATCAGGTAGTCTCTTATAGTCCCTTGCCCTTAAATTTAATTGTTACCATCTTACCTCTATATGGTAGTCGCCCCCCGTTATGGAATACTGTGTTGGATGCGGCTGAACATCTTAGGATTTTGCTAAACTTTCCTGTAATGAGGTACATCCCCTGTCTCTTATACACATCTAGATGTGTATAAGAGACAGGGTCAGTCCTTGGATCAGCTGTTAATAGGTCGGGATAGGCAGGTGGTGAATATCACATTTACATCAGCTGAAATTGTGTCAGCTATTTGGGAGGCAAGACAATCCTTGGAGGAGCGGTCCGTATTTTTAGCTAGGGCTTTTGAATCCAGTACTGGTAGATTAATTCAGAGGGGGCGGGAAATACTGCAGGTCCCAATAGGTGTCGATCAGCCCAACCTGAGGCCCCTGGAAGCCCGGAAGCAGGAAGGACAACGGGCTCCCTTGGCGGGGGTCCCTCCGATACCCCTTTCGCAATATCAGCAAAGAAGCTCATTCGCTGCCCCTCAGGCTGTGAAAGGAGGAGCTTCTATGAAAACAAATGAAGCAGGGCTTCAGCAATTGATGCCCCCCCCCACTTAGGCTAAATTACCCAAGGGGTTGTGTGGGAACCCCCCCTAAGAAGGAGGTCCCCGATTGTCTGGCATTCAGCATGCTGTCAAAACTTGACTCTTTGTGCCTGCACTTGGCCAAATTAAAATCTGGCTCCCAGCATACTGAGGCCAGAGTCCCCCCAGTTCATGGTAAAAAAGCTATCAATCCCTCCTCGGTGGTGGGCATGTCAAAACCCCCATGGAACAAATTGCCAGCCCTGCAAATTGGGTCAACCGGGGAAAACACCCTCGCTGGGGAAAACACCCTCGCCTGTGGTGAGGAGGGAAATGCCTTGGGCTCCATCAAGGGTGTAGCTACCCTAGCCCAAGGTTCCTGCTTAGTAAAGTGTAAGGACCCCAGTGATGGTGTAATAGATTTCCAGTTAATAGATGGGCCAGTTTGTGGGGCTGAAGGGGACATGCAAGTTCACTCCACTTCAATACTGATGGGTGAACTGTTACTGGTGATGGCCGGCCTGAACTCTAAATCTCAGTCAGCCATAATTGTTGATTCAGTGGACAATGATCGTGACACTGTTGTTGATACAACTGTTCAGCCCGCTTTATCGCATGTTCAAGCTAGTTCTTCATGACAATTACAGAATGTATCACTAAAAATTGCCTCCTGGAACGTTGCCAGCTGGCGGGCGCGTCTGCAGGATGAATACTTTTTACGGCTTCTTCGGTCTTGTGACATTTGTTTGCTGCAGGAAACTTGGGCTTCGGATGACATTCATGTTGATGACATCCGAGTTCATTTGGTGGCTGCATCTTCTACTAAGGCCTTTGGGAGACCAAGTGGTGGCCTGGCGTTTTTGTCGCCAAATTAATCAAATCTGACTCTTTTTAAGTTAATAAATAGTTTTAAATCTCATTTTGCTCTTTATTATTGTTTGTTTTCGGGGGATGATGACCTACTGATTGGTAATGTTTACAACCCCCCCTTTTCTTCTAGTTTTTTTTGTGCGGAGATATGGGCGGTTATCGTTCATGAAATCCAAATTGCTAGAGAAATGTACCTGGGAATTGTTTTGATTTTAGGTGGTGACTTTAATGCTAGGGTGGGTGAATGGCAGGGCCTCCCTACTGGTTGGGACGATTTTAGCTCTATTCCGATTGTTTCTCGGAAAACTCAGGACAAAAAGGAAAATGCAAATTCCAGGGCTTTGCAACAGCTTGTGGATGAATTGGAACTGGTGATGCTAAATGGAAGGTTGGCGGGAGATAGGGAAGGCTGTTTTACCTTCCATTCACCTCTTGGGTCTAGTACCATTGATTATTTTTTGGTCTCCCCTTCCTTGCTGCCAAGGCTCCAGAGATTGGAAATTCAGCCTAGCCCCGACACAAACCATCTTATTTTGTTATTAGTATGCGAGCATTCAAACATGCTGCAGAAGGAAACTCGTCCCCCTTCCATCCAGGCAACAGCCGCTGTTTATAGGAGGGTTTGTTGGTCTGACCATTTAGCCCAGTTATTTGTATCCATAATTTCGGGCTTTGATCTAGATGGTTTGTGCCTCCTGATCTGTTCTGGGTCCATGGACGCAGGGGTAGGCCTTGAGCGGGTTTTGGATTGTCTTCATCCAGTCCTTACTCAGGGAAGAGGGCCCCAGTGTCGCCCCAAGAGTAATAGGGGCTGGTTTGATGCAGAGTGTTGTTCTCTTCGGCGAAGGCTGAGGAAGACTGCCCAGCGACTAAAAGACCATCCGTCGGCCACAGTCAGGGGAGTCTGGCTGGAGATTCGCTAACAGTATCGTCACCTGCTAGCAAATAAGAGACGACAGTTTCAGAGGCGCCAATGGGCTCGGCTTTTGAGGGCAGTAGGCTGTGGCAATTCCAAGCAATTTTGGGGAGTATTTAGGCAGCTAAGATCAGAGGGGATGCCTCCGGCCACCGTCGAAATTCCGGTGGCCGAATGGGAGAGATTTTACGAGGCTGTCTTTATGGCGTTGCCTTCGTCTCTCTCCCCTATTTTGTTGGATGAATCTGATACATTCCCGCACTGGCCCCCAGTTCAGGTTAACGAGGTCAGGGACCTGATCATTCATCTCAAAGGAGGGAAAGCCCCTGGTTCGGATCTGGTCTCGGTTGAGCTCCTAAAAGAAGCTCCCGAATGGTGGGCGAGGCTGCTGGCTCCATTATTCACCTCAATAAATGCCTCTGGTAAGGTGCCTAAGGCATGGCTCAACAGTATTATAGTGCCCATTTTTAAGAAAGGCGATCGAGGGGCTCCTGAGAACTACCGACCAATTAGTTTACTTAGTGTGCTGGGGAAGCTTTATACAAAATTGTTGCTACTAAGGCTGCAGCAATGGCTGGATGAAAAACGAATCTTACGACCTGAGCAAATAGGCTTCCAGAAAGCCCGTTCTACAGTGGACCATATTCTGGCGCTTACCCATTTGATGCGAAAGATTATGAGTCAGGGCCTAAAAGCATATTTATGCTTTTTAGATCTAAAGATGGCTTTCGACTCTGTAAGCAGGGGGCAGTTGTGGGCAAAATTGAAGATCCTTAACTTGGAGCCAAGATTGCTTTTTCTAATTAGGAAATTGCATGATAACAACACTCTCCAAGTTAAGTGCTCCAGGGAGGGCTTATTATCCCAGAAAGTGGTGGTGGGCAAAGGTGTAAGGCAGGGCTGTCTTTTAGCCCCAGCGTTGTTCAATATCTTTTTGAATGACCTCCCAGCCTTTTAGCGGAAACAGACTCTCACCCCCCTTGCTTAAATGGAAAGCAGGTATCTTCATTACTTTACGCTGATGATACCGTCCTGATATCTCGTTCAGTGGTGGGCCTGCGCCGTGTGATGGATAAGGCAGGGAATTATTGTGTCAGGGAAGGTCTTGACATCAATTATGGCAAGTCCAAGGTGTTGATCGTCGGTCATGGGGGGCCAAGTAAGCCCCATAAGTGGCGGATCCACAACCAGGTGATCGCCCAGGTCTCCCAATTTAAATACCTCGGTGTGGTTTTTTCCAGTGCCCCTTCATGGAGGGCCCAGTGGTCCCAGGCCAAAATCCGGGCCAAGCAAGCTGCTACTGCCATATGCGGGTTTTATTTTGGGAAGGGTGGCAAATTGCTGTTCCCAGTACTCAGGTTATTTCATGCTAAGGTGATCAGCCAACTTCTGTACGGTTTGCAGTTTGGGGGGGTCGAATTCCTGGGGTCGCTGGAACCTTTACAAAATGGTTTTTTGAGGGCCATTCTGGGGGTTCCTCGTGGTACCCCTCAGATTTTTCTACGTCTGGAAACTGGTTCCCCTCCCCTTAAGTTCTTTGCTTCTCAGGTTATTATAAAATTTTGGCTTAGGATGGTTTCTCTCCCCCAGAATGAGGACTCTTTGTTGAAAGATATTCTTGCTGAGGGATTGCCACCCTCCTGGTTGAAATGTGTGGAAACCATCTTGCAGAACCTGGGGTTTTCTCAGGACCTTTTGGCTCCTTTGGGGCCCAAACGTGCTATGTTTTTAGTCAAACAGAGGTTGTTAGATCAGCAGCTTCAGGTGGATGCCAAAATGCTCCACCTTCAGAAGGTGAACCCTCTTTACAGGCCACCCTCGGCCCAGGCTTTGGAAGCCAGTTACCTGGCTGTGTGGCCGTTTTCAGTTAAGACGTGCATTTTCCCGTCTCCGTTTTGGAGTTTTCCCCTCTGCAGTCCTAGAAGGACGTTACCAAGGGGTGCCTTGGCAGGAAAGAAGATGCCCCTCCTGTGCGTTGCAGGAGCCGGATACCTCCAATCATATCCTTTTTGTTTGTCCTCGATATAGGGGCCTTAGGAGCGATTTCCTTTCAGTCCTAGAGGGAGTATTTGCATCGTCCCCTCAGCATGGGAGGTATAATTTATGTTTAAACTTTAGAGCTTCTGACCTGACATTGAAGGTCGCCATTTTTTGTAATCAGGTGTGGCGTATAAAAAATAAAAATTAGGTGAAAGTTGAACCTGGAAATTGGTTCATTTTGTTAGGGTGTGACGTTGGTTATTCGGGATGATGTTAGTTCTTAAGTTGTCCACGGTGGTGGTAGGTATGGGGTTTGTCTTGTTGGGCTACTTTGGAGTGTTCCTCATTGTGTATTAGCTTATGGTATTTAGGGTGACGAGGGGTTATTGTGGGACTTGTTGTTTTGTTACTGTGTAATGGTTAAGGGCCTTTTGTGCCTGGATTTTAGTGTAACTAATTTTATTGTTGGTGCTTGAAATTGTCCTTTTTCTTTTGGAGAGACGATGTATTGCCAATGACTATTTGACAAGGCAAATAAAGATTTATCTATCTATCACTCTAAATCTATACTCATATAAGAGATCACACATGGCTCCATTTTTTAATGTTAGGGATTACTATGTATGAGTGGAACCTGCTTTATAATGACCTTCATTATGGTTAAACTCTGTATTAAGAGAGGACATGAACAAAGTATGAACAAAATGACTTTGTGTGTGGAAAATATGCAGGTGCTGTGGGTGGCAGGAGGGAATCTAATAGAGACATGGACTTGTGAATAATTGAAAACAGACATGCATCTTAACTCTACTTTAACACTGCTTTAACATTTCTTATACATGTTGCAGGGCTGAATGGGGCACCAATACAGCCCTGCAACATGTACAAGAAATGTTAAAGCGGTGTTAAAGCGGAGTTATGTGCAGGTTTGTTGTCACCCACAGTGAGTACTACTAGCATATTCTACCACCTGTACTACCTGCGGCCTCCTGATGGATTCCTTCTAGGAAAAGTCTTATGTCCCAATTATGCTCCTGGGTGTGGATAAGTGAAGCTGCAATTGGTGGATCTAATCCCACTCTTACTGAAGTCAGTGGATCAGTCCTAGTGGAACTGAATGTATTGCGTACCTTCCATTAATTGTTCCAATTAGCACTGCAGAGTCAACAGGAAGCGCTTGGAACACTCTTTTCTGGCTCATGTATGATCCGGGCCATCCTGGGTATTTTGCTGCTGTGGGCAAAATAATTACGTCACCTCACCCCCTTCATCTGCATTGCAGTCTGAGCCTGGGGCTTGCAATGCAGAGAAGAGGGCTTTCTGACTGAACAGATTATCAGCAGGAGCAGAAGTGTTGTGTCTTATCTGCAGTGTAAACCCTGGGCTTACATTGTAGGTGAAGCAGAGGGCTCTCATTGCCTGGCATTTTGGGGACAGTACTGAAAGCATCACAGTACTGGGTGATTTCAGACGTTACACGGTCCCGAGTCACCACAGTGGATTCTCAGTGGTGGCGAGCTGCCCAACCACGCCCGGTGGTCAAAGAACGCCCAGAACAGACGTGACGGGACCAGGACCACGGCAGGGAATTGGGCCGTCAGACCACGGGCCGGGGCAGTGCAACAGATGTGACACCGATCCCCGGCCGTGGTCAAAACACCCAGAAGGCACCAGGGAGGGGCGGGAGGCGGACATGGCCGAAAGAGGGCAAATGAACCCAAAAGCGCCCACAGGGAACGCCCACACAAGGGAAATGGGAAGGGAGGGGGAAGAGGGAGAAGAGCCCCCGGGGCAGCCCACAAAACAGGCACAGGGAAGGCGAGGTCACAATGGAAAACACAGCACAAACACACGCCCGGGTGCACACCCACCCGCATGGGAAAGGAAGGGAAGGGGGGACACGGCAGGACAGACAACACACACAGCACAACGGGTACAGGGGGGAGAGAAGGGGCTGGGGACAGGAAACAGGGGGCGGCGACCCAGGGACCAGGGCAGGACAAGGGGAATGGCAAACCGAACCCCCACAACAGCACAGACCGCACGGGCACCCCCATAGCAACACAGGCAGTCCCGGAACAGAGGGAACCCCAAGGGCACAGCACAGTCACAGGGGGAGGCCACACGGACCAGGGAGTGGCCCAGGAACGGTCCAGGAGGCAGACAGGGATCCCACGTGACGGCTAGGGTGCGATGGATGCAAGGAGGTGAGATGGAGATGAGGAGCAGGACAGTCGGGCCAGCAACACCCCCCCCGGAGGGTGCCCGGAGCCCCAGTCTGGGGGCCTCGGAACCCCACGGTCACACAGGCACCTGGGGGGGAGCCCAGGCACAGGAGGGAGCGAGGCTGGAGCACGAAGGACAGCGGCACCTAGGCCGCCGGGGGCTGGCACACAGTTCAGGATACAGCCGCAGGAGAAGGAAGTCATGGATTGGGAACACCTGTTGCAGAGGTGGACAGGGGGTGGTGATGGATGGGGCCCAGAGCCACAGGCAGGGGCAGCGGAACCCCAAGAAACAGCCAGCACAGCAGCGAGCCAGGAACATCAGGGAGGGAAGGGGCAGCAATCCACGGCGCCAGGGCAGAGGCGGGAGCGCACACCAGAGCCGGTATCCAGGGCCCGGAAGGCACGGGGGGCCTCACAGCCAGCTGCAGGGGGCCATGAAGGGGCCTGGGGCCGGGTGGCCCTCCAGGTGCATGAAGTGCGGCCACTGAAGCATGCCCCGACGGAAGCCCAGCTCAGACATGTGGTGGGCAACTAGGTAGTAAGCCTCGAAGGGATCCTGGGCGGAGAGCCCCACCTGCACACGGGATCAGGACCACACACCAGCCAGCGCCGCCACCTCCGCTTCAGAGGGCTCTGACAAGGCATAGTCCACAGGTGGGGGCCACGGAAGGTGACCCAGCTCCAACAGGCGGTGATAGATCGCCCCATGGGACTGCTGGTAACCTCAGGCCCTGTGAACACAGCCAAAGAAGGACACAGCCAGGGCAGGGCCCCCTTCGGACAGACAAGCCATGTAGCCAGACAGGCTGCACACAGAGAGGGCGGACATGGTCTCTGCCGCCGACCACCCCACATGCGAGCACCTCATCTACGGGATGCGCTCATCGGGAAAGGGACACAGGCCCAGCACCTCCGCATTCAGCCGGCAATCGCGGGCGTTTGCTACATGGCCATAGTACCCCAGCCTGGAGCTCATACTCTCATAGGCACTGATGAGGCTGTCTGGGCAGCTCAGGAGCAATTGCATGGACAGGGAATGCCACATGTCACACAGGGCCATGGTCTCGTGGAAGATCCAGCTACGCGGGGCGCCTGGGATGCTGGGGCCCGTGAGCCCGGGGGAAGCGCGGCTAGCCATGGTCCAGCAAGCGCCTGATACTACACACAATGAAAGGGGGCCTCCACAATCCCTGGAGGGATGGGAGAGGAAGCCGGGGAGCTCCAAGGCCAAGCGATAAGGCCACAGGCCGCAACATTGTACAGATACAGAATGAGGCATGGGGTGTGGACCCAGCCCAGCTGCTGGATCAGAGCATACAGAGAGGGCAGCCTACACACAATCAGGGTGCTCAGGACAGCAGGCAGCCCACACAGAGAGGTGGGAGGTGATGTCAGCAGGAATGCAGCTGCTGCCTGCACACGCCCAGCCGAGGGCATAACCAAGCGCCATGCAGGAGCTGGTCCTGCTGGTCAGGGGGGCGGCCGAGGAGACCGGCAACACCGGTCCCAACCTACAACAGGTGCGGCCCCAACCCATGCAGGGCACCGGTCACCATGGAGCTGGGCCGGTTGGGCACCTGCGGGATGCACCTAGCCATGTGCGTGGAGTGGTACTGCTCTCACACAGACCTCCTGCGCATCCAGACCGCTAAGGTGCACCTGGCCACCCGGCTGTGCGTGTGCATGGCCAGGAGCACCGCCAGAGCCCGGAGACCCCACCATGGGCGCAGGCGCTCCCTGGCCTGCCTCAGGGCCCAGCAGCTGTCCAGGGTGACCCAACAGGCCCTCCTCCGTGCCCGGGGCTGGGCTGTGGCACTCTGCGAGGCAGCCAGGTGGCTCCAGTGGCAGAGGGAGACCATGGGACACGCTGCCCTTCTCACAATGCCCATTGACCGGTGGGTATGGGTCATGGAGCGGGCACAGGGGTGGTGGGCCAGGGCACTAGCCCAATGGGACGAGGCCGCCTGGAGAGCGCACTTTCGGATGGACAGGCACATCCTCCTGCGACTCGCGGAGCTGTTAACGCTCTGGCTGGAGTGGCAGGCCACCCCCATGCGGGCCCCCATACCCACGGTCCAGCGGGTCTCCATCGGGGTCTGAGGCCCTTGCAACACTGGACTCCTGCCACTCTGTCTCGCAGCACTTTGACGCCGGGGTGAGCACTGTCGCCGGGATCCTGCAGGACGTCTGCGAGGCTGTGGAGGGCATGCTCCTGGACCGAGCGATCCAGCTGGTGGACCAGGAGGCCATGATGGCCAGCTTCGCGGCAGGTGGATTCCCCAACTTCATGGGCACCGTGGACAGAACCCACATAGAGATCCTGCGCCCATCCGCTGGGGAGGCCTCGGAATATGTCAAGCGATATGGGTACCACTCCCTGCAGCTGCAGGCGGTAGTGGACCACTGGGGTCGGTTCATAGACATTTACACGGGCCACTCTGGTCGCAGCCACGATGCTCGGATCATGACCATCTCTCCCTTCTATGCCCAGATGTTAGATTAACAGCTGACTTTGATACAGCTGACAATGAGGTGTTGCTGACACGACTGAGGGACCTAGCAGGGGTGCGCAGAACTGCTCTTGAGGGTTCCATTTATTCCTGCTGGGAATGTCCAAGTGGGTGGTAATGGGCAACTGCTCTTTCTCCTCTCGGGGCCTCCCCTGTGGTGTCCTACATGGTTACATCTTCTCTTCCCTTTTGTTCAATATGTATCTGAGGCCGCTGGGCGAGATCATTCAGAGGTTTGGAGTGAAATGCTATAAATACGCTGATGATACCCAGCTCTACCTCTCTTTTTCATCTGACCCAGGTCCTGCAGTTTCGGTGCTTACCCAATGCCTGGCTGCTGTTGGGGACTGGATGAGTGAGAGCAGATTGAAGCTGAACCCAGATAAGACTGGAGTGATGATGACTGACTGATCTTGTGTCTTGGAGAGGATTTGGACCCTCTTCAATGAGGAGGTCTGCCCCCCCCTCTGGTTACCCAGGTTCACAGCCTTGGAGTGCTCCTGAACCCTTTGCTGCACCTGGAACATCAGACTTCCCAGGAGTGCTTTTCACCAATTCCATCTGGTGAGGAGGCTGCATCACTTTCTTACTGACTCAGATCTGGCCACCATCATCCATTCTTTTATTACCTCAAGACTAGACTACTGCAATGCACTCTACATGGGGCTGCTCTTGGTGACTGGTTCAGAGGCTGCACCACCCACCACCCACCACCCACACGAGATCTCTAAAAGTGGATTTTTAAAATCCGCTAGCATTTGGCACATCTAAAAGTGCCCTGAGGTGATGATATTTGGCTGGCCCTGTGACCTAGGGGTATTGGGACTCCTGTCATTGATGGAGTCCAGTCTCCCCTGGTCACCCAGGTTTGCAGTCTGGAAATGCTCCTGAAGCCCTTGCTGTGCCTGGAACATCAGGGTACAGTGGTGACTAGGAGTGCCTTTCAGCAGCTCCATCTGGTGAGGATGCTTCGACACTTTTTTTCTGAATCAGACCTGGCCACTGTCATCCATGTTTTTATAACCTTGAGGCTAGACTACTGCAATGCACTCTATGGAGTGTTGCCCTTGGTGACTGTTTGGAAGCTGCAGTTTGTGCAGAATGTGGCAGCCTGCCTCCTTTCAGGGATGGGTTGCTGTAAGTACATTAAACCTGTGCTTCAGAGTCTGCACTGTCAGAGACCAGAGGTGGAGGGTAATAGCACCACGGAATGAGACAGAAAAGGCTCAAAACAGATAGGAAGACACATACACACACACACACACAAATCCCCATGAGAGCCAGGCTTAGACAACACCATGGGGTCACTGTTATTATTATTATTATTACAAATATTTTATCCCGCTCCCTCCTGCCTCTGACTAAGGCCTGAGATCATCACAGGGAACTACCTCGGTGTACACAGGAGACACAGTCCCTACAGAGGCAGAAACCTCCCAAGTGGTGGAATGGAACTTAAGCAGTCTAAGCAGAAGGAAAGCTAGGGAGACAGATAGCAGACCAGAAACCCACAAAGAGGCAACAAGATATACGAGGGAGAGAAGGCGTGACAATAATATGGATGGAGGAAACACCCAACAGACAGCAGGTTACCAGGGCTAGGAGGGAAGATACCAACAAGGTTTACCAAGGAACAGGTACACTAAGGGGGAGAGAGAGAGGGGAAGCAACATGTGCATAAAAAGAAATCGAACTGGAACAAGAAAGGCTAAGACCAACAATGAAGGACTAGAAAGTACTGAAGGGGAACAAAAAATAAACAGTGGGCAATGACTAAGCAAGGTAAACGGGGAAACAAGACACATAGCAAAACTTAATAAGACTATTGCTAAAAGGGGGACCAAGGAAGGGAACAAGAAGGGGAACAAGTATTAAATGGGTTATGATGAGACAGGGCAATGAGCAGTGGTGGCCCTGCAGTGCCCCTCTACCTCTCAGGGACCCCCAGCCCGCACCCATGCACTACCTTTACAAAGAAAAAATCCTTCTCCAGCAGTCCTCTCTCTTTCCCGGAGGCCTGCCATGGCTGCCAGCGCTGTTTGTTCCCCTGCTGGTCATTTGCACATGCACAGAAGCGCTGTGAGACTGGCAGGACTTTTGCGCATGCGTACCCTGGAGGTATGTTCTTAGATATAAGAACATTAGAACATAAGTAGTGCCATTCTGAGTCAGGCCAATGGTCCATCAAGCCCAGCATCCTGTCCTCTGACAGTGGCCAATCTCAATTGCATGGGAGAAGAACCAAGAGTCACAATGAGCAATCCATTCCCCGTTGTTCAGTCTCAGCTCCTGACAGTAAGAAGTTCATCCCGTAAGCTACTTGGTTAATAGCCATTAATGGACCTACTCTCCAAGAACTTATCCAGGCCTTTTTCAAACCCAGCTATACTACTGGCCTTGACAACATCCTCTGGCAACAAATTCCATAAGTTAATTATGCATTGAGTGAAAAAGTACTTCCTTTTGTTTGTTTTAAATCTGCCGGCAGTTAGTTTCATGGAGTGTCCCCTAGTTCTTGTACTAGCTGTTTGCAGGAGGGGCAGGATATAAATATATTAAATAAATAAAAATAAAATAACCGTTCCCTATCTACCTGTTCCACACCACTCAAGATTTTATAAACCTCTATCATGCCCCCTCTCAGTCTTCTCTTTTCTAAGCTGAAGAGATCCAGCTTGTCAAGCCTGTCTTTGTACGGAAGCCGTTCCATACCCTTTATCATTCTAGCTGCCCTTCTCTGTACCTTTTCCAGTTCAGGTATGTCTCTTTTGAGATGGGGCGACCAGAACTGCACACAATATTTCAGGTGCGGTCATACCACTGATTTATATATGACATCCTCAGATTTGTATTATGACATCCTCAGTTTTATTCTCTATCCCCTTCTGGTGTTTAGGCCGTTGCAAAGAGACCAGAGCATGGGCTCAACTGAACCCCTTCGCTACATGGTAATTCTGTGCCAACACATTCCATTACTACCAAGTCTAAACCAGGACTTGGAGTAATCTTGAATAATGGCAATATGCAGCACAGGCTGTGCTAGCCATTTTAAGAATTGAAGAACTAGGAGAAATAACATTGTATTTGTCCACCAGCTTTAATAGAGAATCATCATTTATACCAACTACAGGAAAAAGTAGTCCTTTCTCTTTCATGAGAGGTGGTTTGATTTGATACTTTGTATATGAATTGTAAGTACACACCATTTCTGAAAATAAATGAATGTTATACTAAACAAGGAACCTCTAGTTCCTCTTGCGCCTTTTGGACCAAATTCGCAAGGCTGGCCAGTGTCTCCTGTGACTCCAATCTCTCCTGGGGGCCCTTGCTGCCCCCTTTCCCCCTGGTGGGTGTTAATACATAAATAAATAAAGTTCTCTGTGTACTGCAAACAACAGTTCAAAAGGAATATTTTTAGGCATTTTTAAAAAACCCATTATTTTCTATTAACTGTACTTTTAAAATCTGTGAAACAGATTGTGGTCTGAGGAGTTCTTTACTAAAAGTCATGCAGATTTGATAGTAATTTGTTTTAGTTAAAAATCTAAGTTTAACATTTTATGATGCTGCTAGAAATAGACTCAGCTGCAAAATTCAATTCCAGATTCCTATTAAATTGTTGTGGCTACAACCGCCGCCCCCTTCCTTTTCAAAACTCTTTGAACAATTTTAAGAAACAGTGTAGGATAAATTAAAGAGAATAGTTCCATTGTATATAATCTTCTGCTGGTTGTTTTTATTGTTACAATACCATTGTTGGTATAGAATCAGTGCTCACTTACTGATGTATAACTTACAGCATTTGCTTCATCTCTGAATTAGGTCCTGAAGTGTTATTCACAATATCCACAGTCATACAGAGCAGCTCATGACCCAGTAATTGTACTTGCAGCAAAAGTGCTACAAGTGGTAAACTTAAGCACATTATAAGTGATCCTTGACCGTAAAGTCTGTCTTTTCACTGCAGGGAGTTGCAGTGGATATGCTAAATGAATTGAACCATGATATCTATGACTTTTTTTTTTAAGATTACACCTAAAAAGTTTCAAAATAGAAAGGCCCAATTCTCCCATAAATTCTGGGAAAACTGAAAATAAATGGTTCCATGCATGCGAACAAACAATTTAACCAATTAATAATTACTATTACCATAACTAACTGTTACTATTGTTCTGAACCTAAAAAATATAACCAAGCCAGTCAAGTAAATACTGCAACCCACCCAAAAAAAACTTCAAAATTTCTGGAAACTTTACATCTCTACTCTCATAAGATGGTAGAGATACAATCATAATTCTTTAGTGGTTGTTATGCACATTTTTGCCTTAATCATTGGTTCCCAAGCATTTTGCTTGTGGTACTTCATTTTGAGATTTAAATATAGGCAGCAACAAAAACATGCAAATGGCACCATCTGGGGCCCTGGCCCATAGTTTGGGAACTTCTACCTTATGATGTACTGCTGTGAGAGTAGCCCACCAACCCATAATCCAATACAGACTCCATTGTGCCTTTGAAGACCATTCCAGTGCTGTTGGTGGTGCACAGTTGTATCTGCATAGGTGGAGAACCAGGAAGCATATTGTAGCAGGGTGCAGCTTCAGGGTAATGCTGGCCCTTTACTGGGTTGTGGGTTCCTGGCACTGTGCAAAGTGGAGGACACCACTGAGCTTGGACATGGCAGAGGCCAGGCCATGGGTTAAAAGCCTGAGTCAAGTTCAGTGCAGAGGGGAAGGCTGTAGTAGAGGCAGGAGCTGAGGAGAGCTCTGCTTCAAACAGGGAACTGCTGAAAAGCAGCAGAGGGTGATTAAAAGCTATTGAGCTGGGAGCAGGGCTCTGGCTCTCCAACCAGCCAGTGCAGAGGAAGTTGTCTGGACTGGAAGCATTTGAGGGCTGCAGGAGGGACTGCATCTGGGCCAGAGACACTGTGAGAGCAGTGAGACCTGCAAAAGAGACTGAGAGTTGCCCCGTATCTGAAGTTTGGATTGTATGTATAAGGAATGTGTGAATATAGAGACTATATTGCTGGGACATTTGTATAAAGGATAAAAGAAAGACGCTAATTCCCTGAGGAGAGTGACTTTGTGGGGCCTAATCCTGACAAGACTTAACACATATTGCTTTCTAGAGATCACTGACTCAATACTTATGGCACAAAATAATGAGGATTTGGAACCATTACCTTCAAGGAGTTTAAAAATGGTTTGTAATATAAATTCAAGTCTGAGAAAGAAAAGAATGGAGGAGAGAAAACAGTAAAGACTAAACAGACATTTACCTTTTTTCCTAGACGACCTCTTTGACCTAGATTTCCTGGAGTTCCTTCAGGCCACTGTGTATTTATCATAGAGTAAGAAACAGATGGTTGTTTAAATTGTACTGTGAATTGGATAATCTCAGCAAGGCCGTGGCAAATTACACGCGTGTGGAAAAGTCCTATTAACCTTGGCCTTGAGCAGTGAGGTAAGCATTGAGATATTTTTGTCAGACTAGTGAAAATGCAGCAAAAACCAACACAAAACATGTTGTACAGAATATAACAACATATGAATAATGACCATGTTGCATTCAAGCCAAATACTTGATCTAGTGAAGTACTATTGTACATAGGTAAGGGGAGAATAAAGCAGGATCACAGGAGCCCTGGCTAGAGCAATTCCTATGGAAAAGAGGAAGGTTTCTGTTGAGTTCATTACCGATGAGGGTTTAGGTCAGGATGTAGAGCTGAAATGGGTACCTGATTTGGTGCCTATGGGTAATATCCACATTTGTGGGTACTGTTTCGGGTATCCGAATTGGTACCCGAATACTGTTCGAGTACTTGAAATACTGAAATACCTACAACCAGTATACTGAAATTCTGATATACCAAAATACCGTACCCCTCCCCCGCCCCAAGTCCTAAAATTTGGGACGAAATAGGGATTTTGGTTTACCAGTTGTCGCCATTTTGGTATTTCAGTATAGCAGTTGTCGATATTTCAGGGACCCAGTTGAAAATCATTTTGGGTATTGAAAAGTACATGAAATATTTGGTTCAATTCGGGTACTGGAAATTCAATGGGTATATCCGTTTTTGCGAGTACTCACTTTAGCTCTGGTCAGGAAGGAGGAAAGGAAACATGATAGGTAATTGCTGCCAGCCATTTACTAAACCTGGTGTAGGACCTCCCACAGGGGGAGATGCACTTTGGGTCCATGTTGTCTCCTCAGTAATCCAGGCTACAACAAAAAACTTTCAATGGGCTTTGGGATACAAGGTTATAATTTGGAGTCTTTGCATTCTCATTCAGCCAGAATGTCTCCAAAATACTCTATCAGGAGCCTTCCAAAAATATTATTCAGACATATAGGGCGATACTATGAGTCAGCAGCTATAAGATAATGAATGTGAATCTGATAATATTGTCAAGGACGATATCCTAGTTAGGAACATCTCTCGATTAGGTGTATCCAAACCTATTTAAGCTGTTCATCTCCTTTTTGATTAGACAAGGACAAAACAAATGTCTATATTCAATCATCCTTAAAACTTAAAGAAATTCCTGGTCCAGACGTGAACTTTATGGCTGGTCCCTATATCTATAATGGGCCAAACCAAAACACCAGTATAAACACACATAGGTTTTTGGAAGTTTGCATTCAGATCCGATCTTTCTGGTTTGGCCCCACCTAATATCTGTATTTCTTGTATATCATTAGTGGCTAGTTTTTAATCTTTTTTACATTACAGTTTTTACATTACTGTTTAATCTTTAATTCTATTTAATCTTTTTCCAGATTTTTATAACCATAAGAAACAATCATTTATAGGAGGGAAGGTCTTCTTTGTCATTGGTTTGGAAACAAGTGGACTAGCAGAAGCCTGAATAAGCTTCATTTAACATCTTCATATAAAGCTCCCGACACTCCCGGCGCCACTCCAGGTGCACCACTGGGTTAGTCTTGCTAACTCAGGCGCAGCTAAACTTTACTGATAAGTTTGCTGAATATAAAAAAATAAAATTAAAGACTATTAAAATGTGCTCAAACTAAGCTAATTTTTTTGTGTCTCTTTGCAAATACCATGGGATTTCCAAATTATTCTGAAGTGTGCAGAATTAGATGAAAATATCCAGAGTGGCACTGTTATATTAATTATTAATTATTATTAGCATTAGCATTTGTATAGCGCCAGCGATGTACCTGGCGCTTTGCAAAAAAAAACCAAGGTAGACACAGTCCCTGCCCAAGAGCTTACAATCTAAAGACAGGGGGAGGGCAGAGAGGGAAGGGGGAATAGAGGGAGAGACAGGGGATGTGACATTCATGAGAATGAGAGAACTCAGGTACACGTTCTTGGCTTGGTTACAGTAAATTGGGAGTTTACAGATAACGGGTGGGGGATAATCCTGGGTGGAGATAATTAGCAGGAGTTAGGAAAGGTGGAGCGGAAGAGGTGGGTTTTGAGGAGGGACTTGAAGGTGTGGAGGGTGGGGGCAAGGCGGACGAGGGCAGGGAGGGAGTTCCAGGCATGTGGNCCTGGTGATTTGTTAGTATTATTTAGTTTGTCAGTTTGCTGTAGAACCAACTCCAGAGTCACGTTGATTTGTGACAGCTCTTCCACAACTATGTTGTGACATAACTTGTGACAGCTATGATTTGGAGTACACCCAAAAAGTCAAATTCTCCCATTAGTCATATTAGTCAACATGCCTTTGGCAGAACTAGTCCCAGCAAGCAAACAGGATACGTAAAAAGGTGTCATTTATCAGCATTCACCTTTAAGAGCTGAACTATACATTGAAGTTTGTTTTTCTTTAGCAAGACTATTTCTACTTTTTTTTTTGACAGCTGGGATGTCCAAGGCAACTGTATATTTTTGGGAAATGGCACTTACTACTGCCTCTCTTGAATCACTAAAATAGTTTTCTTGAGAAAGAAAGACCTACTGGTTCACCTATGGGCCCAGGTGGTCCTAGTACTGTGTTGTCTTCTCCTGGGTAGCCCTGAAATGGAGATGATTAAAATATATTTATAACTGTGTGTTTATGAAAATGCATTTTCACATATTTCCTGATAGATTCTCAGTACAGGACATAGGGATGCAAACTGATATTATATTCTTCTATAGCAGTTGGTGGTAATGACTGCTGTCATCAAGGCTGCTAAACAATTTCCAGGATATCCCTTTCCTTAACATGTATCTAGCTTTCTATAATATTGCCTCTTGGGCTAACACACTATATATTTGCTAGGTTAACAAAGGTGATTTTTAAAATAAATAAATAAATAAATAAATACATTTATATTTGAGTATTTTTTTTGTGTTGGTAATTTTTAGCTTACAGAATATTGTACACTTCTAAGATGGTTAAAAATCAAACTACACTAGTGGAAAAGGCATAGAGCAAATAATCAATCACTATGAGTAGCATATTGTTTTACTGATTAATTTTAGAGTGTTTTAATCAGAATATTATCACCTATAAAATAAATAAAGAGATACTGATTCAGTAACACACTGTAAATTTAGTGAGAATATTTGGGAGGTCACAATCCTAAACACTTCTTACCTTCTCTCCTCTGGGTCCTGGAGGACCAGGTGGTCCTGGCTGGCCCTGGTGCCCCTAAAAAAAGGAACAACTAAATATACAATTTCATACATACTCGCTATAAGATTTTCTCCTGAATAAACAAGTGACAGATTGGACAAATTATGGCTCCATTATCATAGATTGTTACATGAGAGTAGAACTCTGTATTTCTCTGGAGCCTAACAATCTTCAGTGGGATTTGGTGCAGGCTGAGGGGGTCACTCTATGGTTCTCAGTACACAACTAGAATTTTGCATTTAAATTAATACTTGAAGAGGGAAAATGTGATGGTTGCTCCAACAGGCAATGCCAAGAATACATATAATTTCCCACCTATTGTACTTGTTTAGAAGACTGAGTATTTTTGGTACACACTATAAAACATTTACTTATGTTCTTCTATTAAATGTTCTTCTACTTCTACTTTTGTCATTACATCAAAAAGATACAGCAGCTGTTACTAAAAGAAAATGCCTATACGATCAACATTGGGTGGGTATGATATTCCAGTGCTGAACAATGGCATTTATTCATATGTCTGTTCCTACAAGAGTAGTCCCATAATAATGGATCATATATGCATAACTGATCTACCCATAAAAGTACGGGTTTCAAGACTGGGCCTCCAATGCATGAGAAATGATTACTGGTGAAACTGCCCCTAGCTAGTGGGAAAACTTTCTGAATACTGAATTGAACAATACTTTTTATTTATTTATAATATCTTTTATTTTATTTATAATATCTGCAATGTTGGTATACCTCTACATATGTTATTCTATATTATACATTGTCACTCCCTCATTATATCTTTCAGATTTTAGTACATACAGTGTAATTATATATGTATAATGAAAGCACTCAACACAGTAAATATGACAACACATAAAAGGGTGAAGTCAGCAATAAGCTCACCCCATAACCTGGGATTCCAGGCTCTCCTTCAGGTCCCATTGCCCCTAACTGTCCCTGTAACAGAATAGGCAGGAATAGAGAAATTAATTTAGTAATTTAGAGAAATCATTTAATAATTTTACAAAATACATTTAAATTACATTTTTATTGTTGCAGATTCATACCTAACTTTATAAACAGATCTAACAAAATTCAAGATAAACTTTTTCTTTTTGGAAAATTACATCTCCTGGAATTAAATGATTTTTTTTTATTATTTGGATTTCTATCCTGCCCTATCCCAAGATCAGGTACTCAGGGAGGGTTATAATAAAATCAAATATGTATTGCCATGAACATCAATAAAACCCATTAAAATTAATCTGCACCCCCTTATCCCTAACTCCTGGCCACCAAAAGCTCTGGCAAAATGGCCCTGGCAGAGCATGTGCAAAATAGCCACTGCCCTTAACCAAAATGGTGGGGATGCCATTTTGTCCACCTTCATTTTGGTTAAGGACAGCGGCCATCTTGCATGTGCAAAATAAGAGCAGCAGCTCAGCAGCACGCCACAGCAAGGGAGCATGCTGGGAACCACCCACACCAGCTCCTCATCCCCATAGACTTGTCACTGAGAGTCTTTCCTTTGCTCAGTCACCCTCCTCACTGTAACTAAGGGTGCTAACGAACAAGATGATAGCCCACAATAGCCCACATCACGTGCGCGTCCACCTGCCTGTTTTTTAGGTGTTCTACCTCACCGTGGCCACCACCTGCTGGACACCCCTCCTACTCATGCTGGGGTCTTGGAAAATGTGGAGCCTACTGTGTGGGCAAATATGTGCTGATGTGCTACCATGTGTCTATACCCTATCAATTAGGTTGTGTGTAATGCCTCCACGCGTACAGGTCCACCAGCACCATAGAGTTGTAGGCAAAAATCCTAGAGCATCTGATGAGCGACTGCTTCCAGCCCCTCTCTCTGCTCTTGCTTTCACTGGTGCTGCCAGTGAGGGCTGCCTGCAAGCGCATGACATGCATGCAGGGGGCTGCCCATTTATTAGGCTGGACATGCTAAATGTGAGTGGGGGCTCCACAAACTGAACTCGGACTCCAGGGGCTAGCCTCTTGTTTGTTAGCACCCTAAGTTAAGCATAGCCATCTGTGACTTCTCAGCTTCATAAATGTATCCCTGTTTCTCCTTATTTCCCCCTGTCCCTTGTCTCCTCTCCTTTGTCTTTGTTAGATTGTAAGCCCCTTGGAGTAGGGGCTACTGATTGTACAGTGCCAGATACACTGCTGGAGCTATATAAATAGTAATAGTAGCAGCAACTTTGTGGTGGACTTGGACTCACATCCCATTTACGACCCCCTCCCTCAAAGGGCAAAGAACATAAGAACATAAGACGTGCCATACTGGGTCAGACCCATGGTCCATCTACCCCAGCATCCTGTCTCCGACAATGGCCTATTTCGATTGCATGGGAGAAGTACCCAACAGGTCACAATAGGGAATCCATTCCCTGTTGTTTTCCCCCAGCTCCTGTCATGTTTCCTGATCCTGCCTGACTAATAGCTTCTAATGGACCTATCTTCCAAAAACTTGTCCAAACCTCTTTTAAACTCAGCTAGAGCTGTCTCTTATACACATCTAGATGTGTATAAGAGACAGGGTTAAGAGGGATCCAGAGTGGACTTTTTGAGGATGGGGGAGACAGTGGCGTGTTTAAAGGCAGAGGGGAAGGAGTTGGTAGAGAGGGAGAGGTTGATGATGTGCAGGAGGGGAAGGGCAATGGTAGAAACAATGGAGGTCAGGAGGCGGGAAGGAATGGGATCCAGGGGGCAAATGGAGGGGATGGAGGAGAAGAGCAGGGAGGAGATTTCCTCAAGGGAGGTGGGAGGGAAGGAGGACAGGAGAGAGGTGGGGGGAAGAGGGAGAGAGGAGGGTGTAGTATGGGGAGAGGACTTGGAAGCGATTTCCAGGCGGATCTTGTAAATTTTAGAGGTGAAAAAGACAGCAAGATCTTGAGCGGAGAGAGAAGAGGGAGGAGGAGGACAGGGGGGTTTGAGGAGGGAGTCAAAGGTGGAAAAGAGGTGGCGAGGGTCCCGGGAGCAGGACTCAATGTGGGAGGCATAGTACTGCTGTCTAGCGAGGGAGATAGCAGAATTGAGTGATGAGAGGCAGAATTTGAAGTGGAGGAAGTCAGCGTGGTAGTGGAATTTGCACCAGAGGCGTTCTGCAGCCCGGGTGCGGGAGCGGAGATGGCGAATGGTGGGAGTGAGCCAAGGGCGAGGGTTACAGGGACGAGCTGGGCAGGAGTCGAGGGGGGCAAGGGAGTCGAGGGTGGAGGCAAGAGAGGAGTTGAAGGTGGAGATGGCAGAATCGGGGGAGGAGGAGGAAAGGACTCAGGGGAGAAGAGGAGAGAGGGAGGAAGCAAAGTTATATCACAAGGTAAGATTATCTCGCAGGAACAATGAGTCTCACAAATGTACCATTGGGTGTTTTCAGATGAATGGACTGCCCCGGCGCTACCTGAACCAACCCACTTCTCCCCCGGGTTGCCCATCTGTCTATAGGTGGGGCCTGCCAGATGTTGAATCCGAACAGGCACAGTGCTCTGGAATATTCCAGAGCGCTGCTGGTGCAGCAGGCAAGTCAGACCTGGGGCACCAGCCCAAAGGGGAGTAGATGTCTGTCTAATGCATGGGCCCACGCTGCTGCTCTGCTTCCAGCTGGCTGTTGCCCTAGGCAACACCATAGCATTGGCGATGCTCTAGCCTGCAACTCTATAGTGTGTGTGTGGAGGGGTGCCACATGGATGGACAGCAGGCTGGGGAACCCACTGGGTCCATCTGATTCCGACACAGGCAGTGCTGGGAGCAGGCGGACATGGGTGCATCCCCGGTGCAGCTCTGGGGGTGGGATGCCCCGTGTCCATTTGAAAACACCCATTGTCTTTTCCTATGTTCAAGCAATCAGCTTTGATACCAACTATTGATACCAATGGGAATACTTAAGGAAAATGAGCTGCGATGTAAACGCTATTGAGAACAAAACTGAAGAGAAGATATCTGTCCTGCACAGCTTTCCCTTCTAAATTTATGCTTATTTAAAATTCATGCTGTACAGAAACAGGACGATATTAAGAGGGGGAAAATATTATTCAGACATATAGGGCGATACTGTGAGTCAGCAGATATAAGCTAACGAATGTGAATCTGATAATTGTCAAGGAAGATACCCCAGTTAGGAACATCCAAACTGAAGTCTGCTGTGAAGTTATCTATCTTCTCTGAAAGACCTATCCTTTTTGGTATTGTTAAACTTTTGATAATATAGATTATGTAAAACAGATTATGGGCATGATGCTGTATAAAAAAGTATTAAAGTTCTATCAGAAACTACAGCTATTTCAGAGGTTTAATGTAAGCAAAAAGTGTTAATCAGACTGCCAGTATCTTTATAGTGCTTTTAGCAGCACCCCAATTCTGCTAATGGGACATTAGGCAGAAGCTGCTCACAGGAGACCATCACTTCACATCTGTAATCTCTATTTCAGTTGCCTAGAAGTACTTGTGATCTAATGGTGTGTTTATTTAATTCCTTTAATTAATAATACTTGATGTTTAATCAGGCTCTGAAACAGAGTTCGCAAAGGAATAAACTTGAAGGCATGGCAGAGAAAAACGGTTGAACAAAAAAAAAGGTATTTTAAACAGTGATTGTGTCAAAAAGAAAAAATAGCTGTAAAAAATAAATCACAAGTACACATGAAATGCTTAATGCTTTTTGTTAAATACATATCGTAGTGTATATTTTTCAGCTTAGATACAAGACATTAAAAGGCAAAAGAAAAAGGCCCCTTGCATTTGAAAGCATGAAATCCCTCATTTGTTCTCTTTCCAGGAATAGTACTACCCATCACAAATAGGTAGCCATCGTTTAACATAAATAATCAACAATTACCTACTACCACTATGACATATAATTAAGCAACATATGGATAAGCTTTTTACTCATTGCCTTTCAGTGATTTTTTTGAGGCTGGGCTATCTCGGGGTTTGAGATATCACATGAGACAGAGAATGGAAGGCTTTACTATTAAAACTTCGAATTTCAAACAAATGAAAGTTATGGCATGGCCGCTCAAAAAGATATCACATATAGGTCAGAATGGCAATATTTTAAAGAGCAAAGATTTCTCAATATTATGCTTTTGGATGTATAGTAGGCCTGAGAGCACTTACTGGAGCACCCATTATGCCAGGTGTCCCAGAGAGGCCAGTAATTCCTGGTGTTCCAATCTCTCCTTTTTCCCCATCCTCACCAGGAAGCCCCGGATCTCCTGGGCTACCCTAAAAAACAGAAGTATAAACCAAGTCCAAAAATTATTAAATAGTTTAATTAAAGAACAGATTATGAAAAATTTACAGAAGTTCCTTTATAGTCTGCTTGCTTTTGGGCCCGATTTAAAGTTCACTAAAATCAGTAGGGGTTAGATGTTTTTTATCTAGGTTAAACTGCTACCAAAAGACAGACTGAGTCCTGTGCAAATACACAAGCAAAAGATTGTGCAAAAACTCCTTTCTTTTGTGTCCCTAGAAATGGGAGAAATATGCAAGACTATGAATATTAATAATATAAGATCATAAGAAGTGCCATACTGGGTCAAACCAATGGTCCATCGAGCCCAGTATAATGTCTTCGACAATGGCCACTCTCGGTTGCTTGGGAGAAGTACCCAACAGTTACTTTAAATTTCCTCTTGGCTTGCTTTATTAATGTTTTACTTCTAATTTGGCAATGCTTATGCTCGTTCCTATTTTCCTCATTAGGACTAACTTTTCATTTTTAAGAGACATCTTTTTGGCTCCAATAGCTACCTCCACCTCACCGTTTAGCCATGCTGATAGACATTTGGTCCTCTTGCTACCTTTTTTTAAACTTGTGAAATACATTTAATCTGGACTTCCAAGATGGTGTTTTTAAATAGTCTCCATGGGTGAAAACAGACATGACGCTAACCACCCTTTAACCACCCTTGGTGGTTATTTATGCATGTTGCAGGGCTGCACAGGGCACCAATAAAGCCCTGCAACATGCATAAATAACCACCAAGGGTGGTTAAAGGGTGGTTAGCGTCATGTCTGTTTTCACCCAAAGTGTCTTGCAGACAGTTAATCTTCACAACTGCTCCTTTTAGTTTCCCTCTAACTAGGTTCCCCATTTTTGCATAGTTCCCTTTTTTAAAGTTAAATTTTACTGTGGTACTTTTATTTAGCACTCACCCTCCTGTAAGTATGTCAAATTTAATTATATTATGATCACTATAGCCAAGTGGCTCTACCACCATTGTCATTTGCACTAGGTCCTGCACTCCGCTTAGGACTAGATCCAAAGTCACTCTTCCTCTGGTAGGTTCCAGGACCAGCTGCTCCAAGACACAGTGATTTTATGGCATCTAGAAATTTTACCTACACATCACACCCTGAAGTCATTCACCCACTCAATATTAAGGTGATTGAGGTCATTCATTATTATTGTGTTTCGGATGTTAGTAGCCTGTCTGATCTCCATTAGCATTTCATAATCAGTCTCATTGTCAGGTGGTCAATAATATAGTCCACTGCTATACACTTCCCCTTTACACATGGAATTTCTGTTCATAGAGATTCCAGAGTGCAGTTCACTTCCTATAAAATTTTAATCCTGTTTTACTCAGTGCTGCCTCAGTGCCATCCCACCACAAGCTCAATCTTGCTCTGTCATTTTGATATATTTAGTACCCTGCTATTACAGTGTCCCGTTGGTTATTTTCATTCCATCAGGTCTCTGAGTTGCCTATTATGTCTATACCTTCATTTCATGCCAAACATTCTAATTCTCCCATTTTACATTTAAAAGTCTAGCATTTGTATACAGACACTGAAACATATTCTTTTTATTCTTATTCTCTTTGTTAAAAGTGAATGTTTCAGTTAATTTGAAATCATTTAAAGTTGTCTGTTCTGCACGGATTCCCACCTGAGCTCTCTAAGCTTCTTTCCTATCCTCTATATTAGGATACTCAAATTCCCAAGCATTAACGGCATCTTTTGAAGATGCCTCAGCCTGAACCATGTGCGTCTCAGTACCTGTCGACTCCCCCCCCGGATTGTAGTTTAAAACTGCTCTACCTCCTTTTTAATTTCTAGTGCCAGCATCTGGGTTCCATTTTGGTTAAGGTGGCGCCCATCACGTCAGAACATGCTCCCTCTTCCCTAGAAGGCTCGCCGGTTCTTAATGAATCTAAAGCTCTCCTCCCTGCATTATTGTCTCATACACACATTGAGACTCTGGAGCTCAACCTGCCTCTGGGATTCTGCTCATGGAACTGGAAGCATTTCTGAGAATGCTACCCTGGAGGTTCTGGACTTCAGTCTCCTACCTAGAAGCCTAAATTTGGCTTCAGAATCTTCTCTCCTACATCTTTCTATGTCATTAGTACCCTCATGTACCATGACTACTGGCTCCTCCCCAGCACTCTCTAGAATTCTGTCTAGATGGTGTGTGAGGTCCACTACCTTCGCACCAGGCAGAAAATTAGCCATTAGGTGAGAGGGGTGAGATATAAATGTATTTAATAAATAAATAAAATAAAATTTACCACAGAGTCATCACAGTCACCAGCAACCCAGCTATCTATATTCCTAATAATCAAATTGCCAACTACCACAGCTACGCTATTCCCACCTGCCTGGACACGCCCCCCCCCCCGGTAATGTACCCTCGGTGTGAGAGGATAACACATTGCCTAGAAGGCAAGTCCCAGTTACAGGATCACTTCCTACCATTCCAAATTAATATTCTCTTTCCTGGGGCTTTGCTGCTCCAGCACAGAGGCTGCCAGAATAGAGATGGGACCACTTTACTTTGTCCCTGAAGGACTCCTCTATGTACCTTTCTGTCTGCCTCAGCTCCTCCAGCATTGCCACTCTAGCTGGCAGAGACCACCCTCGTTCTCTGAGAGCTCTTTGCACTGGGTGCACATATAAGACCTCACCCCAACAGGATGATAATAGTACACTGGTGCAGCCAGATGAGCAGGTGTGGACCTGATCCCTACCTGCCCAGTGGTGGGCAATCAGTCCCGCCACACTGTGGATCCAGGGCACATGAGTGCGTGGGAGCTGGGTGGCTTGGACCATCTTGGAGCTGAGGAGCCACCTACAGGAGTGGCCTCCTGGCCCTGTCACACCTCCCTCCCCTTGGCCCAGCTGAGAACCGGTTCCTGGCTGTGATGTGGCCACGTATGATGGGTGCTACTGCCTGTCGCTCACGGCCTGGCAGCCTTGCTCCAAGTGTAGCAGGGCAAGTGCACTCTGCCACATGGAGCTGTCCTGCCTTGGGCAGCCTGAGCCCACTTGGGGTAAGGCTGTTCCACAACACGTCCTTGGGATTTTCCAGAGGATGCATCGCGGAGCAGCCAGCTGCCTGACTTACCATGGGGTGAGGCAAACATCTGTCAGGCCCTGGACACACGACCCACTGTATCGCATGGCTCATTTGCCAAGGGAGGGGTAAGGCTACCCAAAGAGTTGGAGCCTTCCCAGCCTGTCTCGTGTGGCTGCACCCCATGTTGCACTCTGCAAAAGACTGGACAGCCCCCATCCTACTTCTGTACTGCTGTCTGCATCTCCTTATTTAAAGGGGAGGATGCTTAAATCTAAGTTTTAGCAAGACCAAAGGTGGCCAGGTAAAGAAGCATAAGCTTCAGCATACTCAGAGATGAATGAGACTGTTTGCTGCAGAGTATGGGACTACCTCAGGAGGCAATTTTACTTCCTGTTTGCTCCTCAAATGTCTCCCTTGGAAGTAGTGCACCTGTTCAGCTCTTCCCCTCCCCCGCAGCGTAATTCTCTCAGCACAATATAGGGTGAATACAGGGTATTTTCAGACGTTACGAGATCACAGTGAACCACGGTGAATACCCACCTGTGGTCACTGTGACTTGCACGTCTGTTTGGCGGCTGCCAGATGTTCGCCACGCTCAATCCCCACATGGGGTCAGTTTCAAGCACGCTTCCCAGGCTAGCCACACCATTTCCCCGGGAAGTGTGGTGAAAGTGATCCCCGGCGGGGATCAAAGAAAAGTAACGTCTGGTCGGTCGCCACGGCCCGGAAGCACCAGCGGGATTCCGGGCTGTGGCGGATTCGGCCATACGCTGTGGCCGCATTGGCCCCGCCGCCCGCCCGTCTCCCCAGAGGGCGGGCGACGGGGAGCATAGAGGGAGCGGGACCGTGCGGCCGCACGTTGCGCCGCGCGTCCCCGCCCCGTCCCCAATTCCCCGCCGGGACGACCCCGGCACGTCTGTTAGGGCGTGACGGGGTCGTCCCGGCGGGGGATGACTTTATTGTTTTCGTGATGGGGCCAACCGGCCTCGTCACGTCTGAAAACACCCATAGATGCCTCCCCCAGCTGCCCTTGGGTGGGAAACTGCAGTCACCCCGGGGCACCAAACAAATGTGTGGGCCTGTGTGGGTGGTCCTTGTCCTGGGATCATTGCCTGGGACTGGGCCCAGGGTACATCCCTGGGTAGACACAGGCCAACATCTGTTGGTGAGGAAACAGTTGAGCGGGTGAGTCCCGAGCCAATGTGGGCCACAGTGGGCCACCATCATGTCTGTTTACACCCATAGTCCACATATCAGAATACTGTAGCTTGCAATTTTTAATAGTAGAGCCACCTTCAGGTGTGTGAGATAAGAAAAAATGAGACTCTGGTTCTTAGCTATGTCATTAAAATGTGAATATTTTACAGCTATAATTAAAATTAAATACTACCTTTGATCCATCTTTCCCTTGAACACCATCTTCTCCTGGAGGTCCTGGTTCACCCTAGTTTTCAGGAGAAATTTGAAAAAGTTGGCACTTCCAAAAACTTCGAGAGAGACCTCTTTATTTGGGATAACTATGTCTTTGAAAGATATGTTCATACAGTCCAGCTCTGTTCCTGAAAGCAACTGAATAATTTTACATCGTGGTGATAGTTCTTTTTCTTTGTCTTCAACTGTTTATTATGGGGACGACCCTTCCAAATCTGAAATCAGTAAAGTCTTAATAGACTAACGAGGTTTTGATAAATAAGATGTAATAATTACTGCAATCGAAAAGCATATTTCTAGTCTCCTGAAAACTCCAATCTCCATATGTACAAATATTAAATTATTGCATTTAGTGACTCAGTTTTATGTGTTATGAACAACACTGGTCACAGAAAACACGATGCATATCAATAATCACAATGGGTGTTTGTATACACACATTTCTCCTGTATGTTTGCTGAACTTTCTGTGTGTCTAAATCACTGATCCAGATCTTAAACATCTGCCTTTTTGAACATCTGCATAGAACTTCTCCCAGAACTTTTGTGTAAAATGTTCTCCAGGTAAACTGCTTTGTTCCAGGCAGCTGTGGTCATTTGGTTTCCATGGCAGCCCCTCACGTCTACAACTGCGGCTACTTTAGGCAGTGTTTGTGTGAAGAATGCATCCAGAAGTTACTTGTGGACCTGTAAACCCAGAAGATTGAAAGACCAGCACGTTAAGGTGTGTGTAAAAATGCCCAATATTATGGGTGCAGCCACATGAACTGCTAACCCACTTTGGGCAGGTTTATCCCACTTTGGGCAAGGTTACCATGCAATGCAGTGGCTCATGTGGTCAGCAGCCACCAGTAGTGATAGGGTACCCTTCTTGTCAAACTGAAAATAGATAAGGAGTCACGTGGGGTGTGACGTCACCGGAAGTGGCACAGCTCCTGGGGTGGAAGTGACCTGTTAGGCAGAAGTGACGTGGTAGACAGAAGTGATGTGGTAGGTGGAAGTACTGTGGTAGGCGGAAATGACGTAGAAGAGTGTAATGCTTCTGGGTCAGGGTGGTGGGATCCAAAGGCTCCCGCCTCCCTGACCCTGCAAGGTCCTTACATGTGATTGGAGGCTCGCTTGCGGTTCAGGCTGTGGGTATCGCTTGTGGGTATTTATTTATTGATTTATTTATTTAGTGATTTGTATCCCGCTCCCTCTAGCCCTACGGTAGCTCGGAGTGGCTCACAAGACATTTAAAAACAATATATAAAAACAACTCATAAAAGGGATTACTAAAACAATAAAAACAACAAGGAGGTAAAACCACTGGTAAAAAAACTCCCATTCTTATTCCCCCCCTCCCCCAAAGGCCCGAATGAAGAGTCAGGTCTTACAGGCCCGACGAAAGGCCAACAGGCTGGAAGCCAAGCGAGCTTCCTCTGGGAGGGAGTTTCACAGCCATGGTACAGCCACCGAGAATGCCCTCTCCATCGTGGCCCCCTGATTCACCCTGGGGACCTCCAAGAAGGCGCCACCGGTAGACCGCAGAGGTCGCCCTATGGCCTGGGGATATGAATTCCTGTTTCCTGAGTACATTCAAAATCATAAATATTTTTCAGACACCTCAGGTTTTGTAATGCACGACATATAGCAGAGGTGGGAGTTCACATCAACTACAGGCCCCTTGCACTGGGCACACCTCATGCCCTTACGACTGTGCTCTTTATTAACGTTGTATTTACATTTGGGGCAATGAATTTTACCATGACACTTTCCTCTGCCAGTGCTCTGTGTTTGTCTAAGCAAACTTTAGATCTGCACAACAGGAGACAGCTGGGGCACTTGTATTTGTAGCCTCTCTGATAAGTACATGAAATGTCTAGGCACAGGCTGCAGCGCGCAGTACTTTCAGGGCCAGGGGCTGTGGTGCGGCAATTCCAGCGGGGGGGACTCACCTTCCGGTCCCTGCACTCACTCCTGGACCCAGTACGGCAGGGAACCCGCCCCCCTCCATCGCGGACCATTGCCAGGGCAACTGATCCTGCAACGCCCAGTGCCCAGCAGCGCAGGGGCTACCGGTGCAGCCGTTGAGGTGCTCCGTGCGTCTCAGAGCACACCAGGGGGCGTGCCTAGTTCTTCTTAAGCCGGCGCAGGGAACTCCCTGCTGCTGGTAATCTGAGCGAGAAGCTGGCTCCAAAGCTAAGTGTTGTGACTGTTTTTGTTGTTATTGACATTGTGTGTGGGAGGGAGGTGTTTGTGCATACTTAGGGGTCGTGTGTGGCGTATTTGTTCCCTGTTTCCCTATTTCCCTGGCACTTTGAGAGACAGCATTGGAGTGAGCGAGAGAGCAATTGGCAGCGTGCAAGACCTTTTCCCTTCCCTGACCCTGGGCTCCTCCCCCCTCCTTGAGTGCGTGGTAATTCCCTTTTCCCCTCAAACCAAGGCCCCTCCTGTGTCACCCATCACTCATCCCTTCATTGGACGTTCCCTTTCCCCCCTTCCAAGTAGAGCGAGTGTTGTGTGTCTGTGTCTGGCCTCGCCTTTCCACTCTGCGCCCTATGATGATAAAGGCCCCGTCTCTCTGAGACATATTGGGCCACCACAATATCCTGATGAGCATTTTCCCCCTTCCCCATGGGGGAGAGCTTGTGTGCATGTCACCAGTGTGCAAAAGTGAGCCTGTGTTCCCATCCTTTCCCCCTACCCCCTGACAAGTACAAAAATGATTGTGGCTGTACATCCTACGGCAAAAATCACAGTAGTTGTGCCCCCCACCAATGCTTTTATGTCCTTAATACCATAATAATGAATGATCATCCTCAAGAAACATATAAACAACTGTGTTCTGCAAGGGACCTCCTGTTTTAAAATAAATCCACTTCCTTTTAGGCTTGTACAGTACTTGTTACGTTGACTTTTAAAATATTATCAAATGCCACAACATCACTCAACCTAATTTTTTTTCTGATCTGAAAGTCCTAGTTCTCTGTACAGTTGTTTGGACCCCTCTATCACAACAGAATCTGGAGTTTCTGACCCCTTTAGAAGCTTCAGAACAGTCCCCGCAAAACACAAATTTGTCCCTGTATAGTTAAAATCAATTAGGTGTTGTCTTTTTTTATTAGTAATATTATCTGTTCTGCAGGGTGCTCAGAAAATGGTGTTCCCTCTCAGAAAATGACCCTTCTTTCATACCCCTAGAGCGTGTCTATGGGAGCCAAAACCTTTCTGATATGTTGCAGTGGTGGGGCTGAGTGGTTTTAGACCTCACATGACCCCCTTCTACCATTCTGGCCTACACATCCCTTTCACACCATAGGTACAGATCTCAGCAACGAAAGGGGATAGGCTGACAAAACCTTCACCTGTTGGTTCAGCTCGCTCTCCTCAGTTGTTTGATCTGTCACATGACCCCTATTCTGCAAGTCAGCATACGCCAGAAATGGCACCCTATTGGTCCAATTTTTCTTCCAAAGCGGGATGGGTTAGGATGATGAAACCTTCGCCCATTGGTCTAGCACAGTCAGATGAGTGGTTTGAGGGGTCCAATGATTCTCATCCAAGGACTTTGCGGGGTCAGGGAGGATGGAGCCTTCAGATCCCCCCACCTTGACCTGCAAGCGGATCCTCCAATCACATGTAAGGACCTTTTGGGGTCAGGGAGGGGGCTGGAACCTTTGGTTTCACCCCCCGCCCTGACCCAAAAGCGAACCTCCAATCACACATAAGAACCTTGCGGGGTCAGGGAGGCGGGAGCCTTCAGCTCCCACCACACTGACCTGCAAGCATTACGCGTTACTACATCATTTCAGCCTACCCTCCTACCACGTCACTTCTGCCTACCACGTCACTTCTGCCTAACATGTCACTTCCGCCGCAGGAGCTGCATCACTTCCAGTGACGGCACACCCCACGTGACTCCTTATCTCTTATCAGTTTGACAAGTAGGGTACCCTATCACTACTGCCACCAGATGTTCATCCCTCTTTGAGCAAGCCTTACCCTGCTTAATCCACAGAAAAAGACTGGCGATGCAGGGCACAGTTAGGTTGCCCAAAGTGGGATAAGGCTGCCCAAAGTGGGACTACTCATGTGTCTGTTGGCCCAAAGTGTGGCATCTGCAATTACCTGCTACAAAATAGGCAGGGAGGTATTGGGCCCACCCCTGCTCGTGTTGCTGCACCCTAAGGCATTTCACATGCCAAAAAACTTTTTAAGAACCTGATTGATACAAAGTATTCTCAGTTCCCATAGCAGGTGTGCTGATTCATAGGGAAATAACTACACTGCCCAAGTTCAAAGCATTTCAAAGATATTTTACAGTAGGTAAGTTGTAATCCTCAGTTAGCAGATAGGATAGAGAAGTCAAGTAATTTCTCCAGTGTCATTGACAAAGTTGAAATCACAACTCAGGAGTTCCTGGCCTCTGTCCTGTGCTCATTACCATGGGACCACATCCCTGTGACTCCAGATCCTTCATAGATGTATTTAAAAATTAAATCACTGCACATTTAATCACATTGGGCATTTTTACACACACCTTAAAGTGCTGGTCTTTCAATCTTCTGTGTTTACAAATCCACAAGTAAGTTCCGGATGCATTCTTCACACAAACACTGCCCTGAGGCAGCCTGAAGTAGCCGCAGCTGTAGACATAAGGGGCTGCCATGGAAACCAAGTGACCACAGCTGGCTGGAGCAAAGCAGTTAGTTTACTAGGAGACCTTTTTACACACAAAAGTTCTGGGAGAAGTTCTATGCAGAAGTTCAAAGAGCTGGATGTTTAAGTTCTGGGTGAGTGATTTAGACACACAGAAAGTTCAGGATGTAACAGCAAACATGTAGGAGAAATGTGTGTGTAAAAACATCCATTGTTTCTGCTTCACCTTTGGGGAGTGAGGGGAGATGAGAAGCATCCAGGCAACTTTGTGGGGTTTCAGTTACCTGGCTTGGGGGCTGGGGACAGAACATCAGGGAGAGACCAGACTTGCAGGAAACTCAGTAGCTCTGTTTCTTTTTATTGTAGTTGCACACGTCAGCTGACTGTGGGTACAGCTGGCCCAAGGACAACTGTCCTATCCTGGGTATCCTTAGGCCAAGTCTTTTAAATGTAAATTAAATGTAAGCCAAGTACGTGCACTTGAGACCTCGCATCTTCATGAATGTTAGACCCCTTGTCTCTCCCTCTGTTCCCCTTCCTAAGTCTCTCCCCCAGCTCNAAAGAGCTGGATGTTTAAGTTCTGGGTGAGTGATTTAGACACACAGAAAGTTCAGGATGTAACAGCAAACATGCAGGAGAAATGTGCATGTAAAAACACAGTGTCCACAACATCGCATATACTTAATTTTATTTTACATTCCACAGATTAGACCTTAAACCCACCCATGCATTATTCAGCATTATATAAGCACTCTTTTAAAAAATCTGTTAGTTTGACAAATGTTTCTGTAACATATTTGAAGCAGATTCCTTATTTAATTTCTCTACATAAAAGTAATGTCAGATCTGTATTTCTGAAATTCAAAAGATCTTCCTCTTCAGAAAGATCATCTACATTTCTCACTCACCCTTAAACCCTGTTCTCCTGTTTCTCCACTGTTGCCAACAGGTCCTATGTCTCCCTGTAACATGCAATACAATAATTAAGCCATAAGACTGCAGCACAAGAGCACTAATGATGAGAAAGCCTATTGATGATTGAAGAGATAGCAAGTATTTTTTAATTTATTTATTTATTTTAGTCCACTTCTTATCCGCCCCCTCCTACCACAGCAGCTAGGGGTGGCGTACAATAGGACTAA
This sequence comes from Sphenodon punctatus, assembly GCA_003113815.1. Lineage (NCBI taxonomy): Eukaryota > Metazoa > Chordata > Lepidosauria > Sphenodontia > Sphenodontidae > Sphenodon > Sphenodon punctatus. The sequence continues at coordinate 1,178,149 of QEPC01014770.1, read as the reverse complement.
AAAATAAAAATGCAACAAAACATAATAAACACTATTCACAATATCAAAATATAAACAATAAAATATAAAATCTATAAAACAATTCAATCAGAGCCCAAACCCCTCTCACCTACAAGCTCCCCACCCATCACCCGTCTCCCTCACAAAAAGCCTGGCAGAATAGCCAGGGCTTACACGGTCTTTGGAAAGAGGGGAAATCTGGGGCTAGGTGGACCTCCGTCGGGAGGCAGTTCCACAGTTGTGGTGTGGTGACTGAGAATGCCTCCCCCATTCTTCGCCACCCAGGATACCCGGGGAACTTAGAGGGAGGCATCCCCAGCCGACTGCAGGGGTCTGTCCAGAGCCCAGGGGGTGAGGCGATCCCACAGATAAGCAGGATGAAGGCCATTTAGGGCTTTATAGGTCAAACCAACATCTTGAATTGTGCTGGAAGACTATAGGCAGCCAGTGCAGAGAACGAAGCACTGGTGTAATGTGCTCACGGCGACCCATCCCTGTAAGGAGATGGGCCACTGCATTCTGCACCAGCTGCAGTCTCTGGATGATCACCAAAGGTAGCCCCATGTAGAGTGCGTTGCAATAGTCCAGCCCTGAGTTGATGAAAGAATGGATGATGGTGGCCAGCTTCGTATCTGAGACATACAGCTGAAGCTGACGCACCAGATGTAATTGGCAGAAAGCTCCTTTCGTCATGGCCTTCACCTGGGCATCCAGGCAGAGTTGCGAGTCCAGGAGCACCCCTAGACTATGGACCTGAGGGACCAACGGAGGGCAAACCCCATCAATGATGGGGGACTACTACTCCCTAAGCCCTACCCACCAGCATCACCTCCATCTTGTCGGGATTCAGCTTCAGATGGCTTGCCCTCATCCAGTCCCCCACAGCTGCCAAACAGCGGGTAAGCACAGAGACTGCGGGGTGTGGGTCAGTTGAAAAAGTCAGGTAAAGTTGGATGTCATCAGCATACTGATGACACCACACACTAAACCTTAGAACGACCTCACCCAAAGGCTGCATGTTCACATTGAACAGGAGAGGGGACAGAATAGAATCCTCCAGGACTCCACACGTAAGGTCCTGGGGAGAGGATGAACACTCACCCAGCACCACATATTGAGTTCTTCCAGCCAGAAAGGAACGGAACCATTCAAGAACAGTCCCGTCCACCCCAGCTCAGTCCCGTACCACTTGGTTTTGTCTGTCTGTCTGTCTGTCTGTCTATCTATCTATTACTTAGCCATAGGCCATTGTAATTATTACACCTCACATCTAGTCCAAATTCAGACATTGCAATGGCAAATACAAAATATAAATAAAATAAAATTCCATAAATCAAACTTTTGACTGGAGATATCTAGAATAACTCAGTACAATATAATACAATGCAGTAAAATATAATAAAAATGAGCTTATTGCAAAATTTATCTTCCATAGCTATATCATTGGGTATATCAACTGGCCCCGGGCCGTCACAAAATCAATGTATTCATCCCCCGCTGGGACGACCCTATCACGCCCTAACAGATGTGCCAGGGGATCCCGGCGGGGAATCGGGGAGGGGGCGNCTCTCTCACACACACACACACACACACACACACACACACACACACATACACACTCTTTTATCTGCTGAAGTTTTTCCACTTTTCTAGCCAAAATAATTATGTAATGACCACCTGCAGACATCCATGTCAGTCTATAGATTAATAGGCATTAGGCCAATACTTGAAAGAGTATACATTTGTGAAAAGCTTCAAGTATATTATTGATGTAATTTACTATGAAAAGCTATTTTTCATAAGGATAAAATGAAAAAATATATTCGGTGAGTTTTTACTTTTTGAGAAGTAAAATGGCAGTTTTATGTTGAGTCCTACTATAAAAACCAAACATTAGTGCATAAAATTAATAAACATGTGCCTTGGCTTTGGCCTGTTGATGTAGCAGCATTCTTGTCATGTTCACATCTTTCAGTCCGCTGTATGTACTGCCATTTCTATATGGTCTTTTGTTACTGTAATAACCACATGGAAGTGTGCACAGCTTTGTAATAAGACTAGCAAGTCATTTAGCAAAAGAATGTCTGAGGTTTGTTAAAACAGACTCTTTTTCGTTATAGCTGTAACCTGCCAAGTATATGTGGTTCCAGAATTCCAGAATAACTAGTATAAACCTTGGCTGAAAATAACAAAGAAGCCACTAATATCTATATTTAAAGTTTTATTTACATAATATGCAATATAGTCATGTCTGTCTCTAAGCAGTGTGAAGCCCTATAATGGACAATATTCTGCCACCTTTACTCCTGTTGAGTAGTTCTTACCAGAATAGCCCTAGTGAAGTTAACGAGACTATTTACATGGGTAATACTATTAAATATATAAGGATGCCAGAATCTGGCCAATGTGGTCTTGGTGTACGTTCCTCAAGAATATATAATTAACTGCAGTAACAAATCCCAATCTTGGTAGGGTAGAACTTGTGTTAACAGGGAATTAAGTGTGACATGTGCAAAGTGGTAGTAGGAAAGTTTGAAAATCAACTTACTGGCTCTCCCATAGGGCCTCTGTCTCCTGTGTTTCCAGGAGGCCCAGGCAAACCCTGAAAAAAAAAATAACCCAAGAAAAAAGCTGTTTCAAGTTCTGTAAAAAGTCGCTTCTTTCCCTCTTTGCATCCTCCGCCACTTGCCCACAAAAACTGTTAAGAGTTTTGATCACCTTTTTTCCTTGTGACCAGTGTTACCAAAACAGCTCCTGTGAAAAATGAGGGCACCCCTGGGTACAGAGTTTCCCAAAATGTTGGTTGGGCCCCAAGTGAAGTCATAGCACCTGTGGATGGGGTCACAATCCTGATGAATATTTGACAGAATTTACATAGCCTTGTTGCTGTCTGGGGTCATAGGATAATTTTTAGGTCTCAAAATGCGGTCACAAAAGCAAAACGTTAGGGAACCACTATTGTTGTGAAAAACAGGTTGTCAAGTCATCATCTACAATTGCCTTATGGAGCCCTTTTACGATGGTAAAGGATTTTTTGTGACCCTCAGAAAGTCTTTGGGTGTAATCAGCTAAAATCAAGAAACACTTGACATGCCTGACTTGACACCTCTGCCACCTAACAGCACCCCATTTCTACCCACAAAGTGGAAATATTTTACAGTACTCAGTCTACAGGCAATCTCTTCAACCTAAAGGTGTTCTGTTCTACTAGTATAAACACCTGTGACTGTTAGGAAATGAAATTGAGACTTAACCCTGAGCCCAGACAGGGTTGAAAACCTGGATTCTCCAGGTCAAACCAGGGGAGGTGGCATTCCTAATAAAGGTATCCTAAATAATGGAATTCTAGCTTATCTAGTTGTATTTTATTTGCACTGATCATATCAGCTCACTAAAAGCTACAGGAGTTACATTTCTCTGTAGCATGGTAGGTTTCTTTAAAAATCATGATAAAACTAATTTGTGTAGAAGACATTTTTTTACTTGTCTGTTATTAATTATTAATTATTATTATTATTTATTTATATATATAGAGACAACAATGTGCCTGACACTGAACAATTATTAATTAGACCGGTCCCTGTTCCCTTACAATGGACAAGGAAGGAGCGGTAAGGAGAAGTCGCAGGTCCATGTGCTTAGCTTAGCTACAGGGGAAAAGGGGATTCTGAATATTAGGACAGTGGAGGTGAACAAATGTTTGCCACCAAAACAGAATGCACAGCAACTGCTTTCTGTCTGATCATAACATAGTTTAAGGGTTTTAACAAGTGAGATATTAGCCCAAAACAGCCCACACCAGGTAGGTGTCCACCTTCCTGTTCATTAGGTGTTCGTCCACATTGGCCACATGGCTTCCACCCACTGGATCCGTTGCCCCCACTCAGAGCAGGATCTCGGAGAATGTGGAGCTCGTCGTGCAGGTGAATTCAAGCTAATGTACGCCCACGTGTCCGTGTCCCGTCAATTAGGTTGTGTGGAGTGCCTCAGCATGTACAGGTCTGCCAGTGCCATAGTCACAGATGGAACTGCTAGAGCACCCAAGGAGCGACTGCTTTCTGTCCCTCACTGGTGCCACAAGTGGGGGCTGTCCGTAAGTGCATGAAATACACACAGGGGCCTTTTTATTAGGCAGAACATGCTAAACATGTGAGCAGGGGCTGAATGTGGTTGCACAGACTGAACCTGGACTGCAGCAGGCTAATGTCTCATTTGTTAACATCCTAAGGGACATCATATGGAAATAGTCTCCACTGAAAATTTACAGCTACAATATTAGATAAATATGGGGATTACTACCCGAAGCTCCTGGGTTGCATTTCTATATCTGTCACTGGTTCTCCATTGGGCCTTGAGCAAGCCATTTAAATTTTGTGCTTCAGTATCCTCATCCTAAAAGTGCATATAATGGCCCTTTTTGCATGGATGCCGCTCCCCACACCCATGTGTGCGGGTAGGTGGGCAGTGTGTGTGTGTGGGCATGTGTGTGATCGCTGCGGTGGGTGGGTGGAGGTGCATGTATGCTCCCGTGCTCCATGCATCTCCACCCATCACCCATGCATGGAGCCATGGACACCAATGGTGGATGCTCCGTACATGGAGATGAGTGGAGGTGGGTGGGCGTCCGTGCGATGGGCTGACCATGCACTGCCCACCCGCTGCTGCCTCCACCCATCCCCCCATGCACTTGCACCTGTTAAAAAAGGGTCAGTGTGACAGGTGACTTTAAAAGGTTCATAAACTGATGTTTCTAAAACCTTTAGGTCCATCGATAAAAGACAATATACTGCAAAGCATTAATCTCAATCCACAGTAGCTAGCATAAAGAAAATACTCTCTCTTTCATTTGAATGTAAAACACTTGAATGAAAGGGTTTATTAGATTTCTATACTTACTGGTATTCCTTGACCACCTCTTTCTCCAGGGTTTCCAGCCTTGCCCTGGTCAAATAAATTATTACAAGAGAGTGACAGTGTCAGATAAACTCCAAAGCAAAGGCACACAAAAGTTACTAGTGGAAGTATAAATAATCAAGGTGACACACATCCCTGTTACTTACAATGAGCCCAGGAATGCCTTTTTTTCCTGGGTCACCTTGTTCTCCCTTGCAAATAACCAATACAGAAAGAATATAATATGAATTGCCACAAAACCACAACAGTACATATGAAGAAAAATAAAAATACTACAGGCCACATTCTGCCATCACTTATATCAATAAAAATACACGCTAATGTTGCCAAAGCATTTAGGTATTAACTACAGAGTAAACAAGAGCAGAATATGGACCAATGTCTTTATATAGAAATGGAAAAATAAGCACCTCAAGGATGCGCTCACTGAGATGGTTTCCACCAGTCAGTACCATATACTGTAGGAGTATTTCTGGAGCACAGAACAAAGTAAATGAACAATTACCTTAATACCTTGCATCCCTTGCTCTCCTAGAGGACCATCTAGACCCCTTGGTCCCTGAAAATTAAACAAGTCATTTCTGGTGTTAATTATGATCTGTTTATAGTAATCACTACAGACACATCACAGGAAAGATACTACATGAGCTCTGGAAACAAAATGAACTCTGCCCATTTTTTTAGCACGGTGCTCTTTAAAAGCCCACATGAAAAAAACTCTTTTCATTATGTATTAAGTATGAAATAAAGCATCAAAGGTTGACATACCAGTTTCCATCTTGCTGAAACATGAGTTTAAGAATAAAAGCTTTCATGTTTAATATTTAAACAAGATGTTTAGAGGCACACTTTGGGCAAGCTTGGAGATGGTCTTTATTTTCACATATAGAAATGTGTGTGCAACACTTACATGTTGGATAAGTCCATCAGGAGTTTTCTTCCCTGAATTAGACTCTCATATGATGTTCTTGACTCACAGAATCCTCACTCATTAGTCTTTGATTTAAAGATAAAAATTAGGAGTGGATCATGTGAGGTGCTCGCTCAGTGCTTCCAATTTTAATGAGGAAGAGCCCTGTGTGGACTGAAAGCTTGCCTACTCTCACAAGAAGAAGTTGGTCCACTAAAAATCATCATTTGAACTACTCTAGCTCCATCTAAACAACTTAAAGTATGCCACTAAGTACTATGCAGGATTGAGCTCCTAAACTAAAGGCCTTTCTTATTGGAAAAAATTTTCTCGTTATCTCATCATTTGGTCAATCACAAATATGATGAGAAAAGCTTATTTCATAGCACAACAGCATGACCACCACCAGAAAATGTACAAAAATGAACACTAATGGCAAAGACAAGTTGACTGAACTTTTCAGTTTTGAACAATTTGAAATAAGTGCATGTTTGCGATGTTTTTTACAAATAAAAATCTTTACCATCTGCCCTCCTGCACCTGTACAAGAGCATGCCTAAGGTATGATGTGTAAGTCAATGCAACAGACGGTATGAACCTTGATTCGGAGCCTAAACTCATTTCAAATGAAATCAATGGCAAAACCCTGTGGTAGTTTATCCCTAAAAAGAAGGAAGTAGCATTAAACTCCAGTTAACTAAACTCCTAATTTAAAAGGCCCGAGAGTTCAGCAACTGAGGAAACGTAGCCCCTTCCTACCTTAACTAGCTACAAAAACGTAGGTTGAAGCTTCCCCACCTCCCTTTAAACGAGGAGATGCAGACAGCAGTCCAGCAGCGGGATGGGGGCTGTCCAGTCTTTTGCACTGAGTGCAACATTATCTTCTTGTTGGGGAGAGGCCATAGATATGCACCCAGTGCAAAGAGCTCCTAGCTCTCAGAGAACGAGTGCAGTTTCCGGAGGCTAAAGTCGCAGAGCTGGAGGAACTGAGGCAGACAGAAAGGTATATAGAGGATTCCTTCAGGGACATAGTAGAACAGTCCCACCTCCACTCTAGCAGCTTCTGTGCTGCTTTGGAGGAGCAAGACCTCTAGCAAGGAGAACATCAAGCTGGAATAGCAGAGAGCGATCCCATAGCTGGGACCTGCCTTCCAGGAGATGTGTTACCTCGTGAACTCAGGATATGTCACTCAGGATATGTCACTGAAGGTGTGTGCCCACTGCCCAAGAGGGTGGAACTAGGATAACCGTAGTAGTTGGTGATTCAATTATTAGAAACGTAGATAGCTGTGTTGCTGGTGGCCATGAGGACTGTGTGGTAAATTGCCTGCCTGGTGTGAAGGTAGCAGATCTCACACGTCACCTAAACAGAATTCTAGAGAGTGCTGGGGAGGAGCCAGTAGTCATGGTACATGTGGGTACTAATGATATAGGAAGATGTAGGAGAGAAGATCCTCAAGGCCAAATTTAGGCTTCTAGGTAGGAGACTGAACATTCTCAGAAATGCTCCCAGTTCCATGGGCAGGATTCCAGAGGCAGCCTAAGCTCCAGAGTCTCAATGTGTGGATGAGATGATGGTGTAAGGAGGAGGGGCTTTAGATTCATTAGGAACTGGGGAACCTTCTGGGGAAGAGGGAGCATATTCCGACGTAATGGGTACCATCTTAACCAAAATGCAACTTGGCTGCTGGCAGTAAAAATTAAAAAGGAGGTAGAGCAGTTTTAAAACTAGAATCTGGGGGAAAGTTGACAGGTGCTGAGAAGCGCATGGTTTGGGCTGAGGCATCCCTAAAGGATGCTATTAATACAGTGGAAATAGGGTATCCTAATATAGAGAATAGGAAAATAGATGAGATAGCTTTGGTGGGAATCAGTGCAGACCAATTTAAATGATTTCAAATTAACCAAAACAGTCACTTATAATAAGCATGATAAGAATAAAAAGAATATGTTTGTGTCTGAAAGTAAGATGGGAGATTTAGAGTATTTGGCACTATATTGTCATATAAACGTAATAGGAATCTCAGAAACCTGGTGGAATGAAGATAACCACTGGGATACTGTAATACCGGGGTACAAAATATATCAAAATGACAGAGCAGATTGAGCTGATGGCAGGGTGGCACTATATGTTACAGACAACGTTGAGTCAGGCAGGATTAAAATTTGAAAGGAAATAAACTGCACTCTGGAATCTCTATGGATAGAAATTTCATGTTTAACAGAGAATTGTATAGTAGCAGGACTATACTATTGACTAGGGCTGAAATGAGTATTCTGCGTGTTCTCATGAGAATGTGTGAGGTTTTCACAGTCCCTTGAGAAATTCTTGAAAATCTCAGATGTGCTCTGTACATGCACAAAATGGCCTCTGTGCATGGATGCCCCCCAGCGGGTATTTTGCACATACGCAGAGCATTTTTTGAGGGTTCTTGAGACTTTCACGAGATTTTTGATGTCCTTAAAAACACTCTGTGCATGTGCAAAATGGCCACCGGTGGTCATCTGTGCATGCAAGTGCCAGTTTTTGGTTGCGCAAGTTTCGTTCTCGCAAGTCTCGGCGAGAACCCAATTCTTGCCAAGATTTAGTGAGACTGCGAGGGCGAGTTTCAGAGCTACTACTATTGACCGCCTGACCAGGATGATGAGATGGACAATGGAGATAAGACTGACTACTAAAGTTGGAAACACAATAATAATGGGTGACTTCAATTACTCTAATATTAACTCAGTGGATGCCTCGTCGGTGAGTGATGTGGAGGTGCCATAAATGACTTTTTCTTGGAGTAGCTGATCCTGGAACCTATGAGAAAAGAACTGACTTTGGATCTAGTCCTAAGTGAAGTGTAGGACCACCTGGTACAAGGTGTAATGGTGGTGGAGCCACTTAGTGATGTGCATAGAATTTTTTTCTGCTTTCTTTATTCCTTTCATTTTTATTATTAAAATGTCATTAGTTTCCATTTATATTTTCATTATCATCTTCCATTTTCTTTTTTACTTTCCTTTTTGTTTTGCATTGGTTTCAATGGGAAATGAATTTATGGCTGTAATGTGTTCAATATTCATCTGATTTGCATAAAATTTGGACAGATTGTACCCCCCCAGCCAGCAGAATCCATAATGCCAGAATCTATAAAGACTGGATAAAGGGTCCCAATTGTATAGGCAATTCATATTTTGTGGTTTCCACACACGTTTCCAACTGTAACATCTTTGTTTTCTGTCCGTTTTGGATGAAATTTTGAATCATTGTACCCCTCATGCAAGGGATCATTCCTGCTGAAGTTTAGAAAGGTTAGATAAAGGGTCCCTATTCCATAGCAATTTAGGTTTGCACCCATTTCAGGCTGTAACCTCTTTGTCTTCTATCTAATTTGGATGGGGTTTGGACACATTGTACCCCCCCTAAAGTATTATCCCTGCCAAATTTCAGAAGGATTGAATAAATGGTCCCAATTTTAAAAGCCTGCCTGCAGTCTTTCCCAGCACAACAACGAAAGGGAAAGTCTTTCGTTATTGTCATTATTTTCTGTCATTTTCTTTATTCAATAAAGAAAATGAAAGAGGGCTTTTTATTTTATTAAAGAAAATGAAAGTCACAACTCTCGTAATAGTGACTGTAACATAATCAAATTCGACTTACTTACAGGAGGGAGAATATTAAACATAACTACCACAGTAACATTTAACTTTAAATAGGGGAACTATGCAAAAATGGGGAAACTAGTTAGAGGGAAACTAAAATAATCAGTTGTGAGGATTAAATGTCTGTAAGAGGCATGGCCACTATTTAAAAACACCATCTTGGAAGCCCAGATTAAATGTATTCCACGTGTAAAAATGTGTGTATGAGATAATGGTGCAAGCAGGAGGGCTTTATATTCATGAGGAACTGGGGAACCTTCTGGGGAAGGGGGAGCCTATTCTGATGGGATGGGCTCCACCTTAACCAAAATGGAACCCACTCAGAATTAAAAAGGAGGTAGAAAGGTTTGGTCCTATGCAAGAGGACCAAATGTCTGCCAGTGTGGATAAATGGTGAGGTGAAGGAGGTTATTAGAGCCAAAGATGCAGCCTTTAAAATATGGAAAGCTAGTCCTAATGAGGAAAGTCAAAAAGAGCATAAGCATTGCCAAATTAGAAGTAAAGCATTAATAAGTCAGCCCAAGAGGGAATTTGAAGAAAGGCATACTAAAATGCAAAAATTAATCAACACTTTTTCAAGTACATCAGAAGCAAGAAGTCTGCTAGAGAGTCAGTTGGGTCATTAGATGACCAAAGGGTTAGAGGGGAGCTCAGGGGGGATAAGGACATTTCAGAGAAGCTAAAAGAGTTCTTTGCTTCTGTCTTCACTGTAGAGGATGTTGGGGGAGATACCCACACCAGAACTACTCTTCGTAGGTGATGAATCAGAACTGTCACAAATCCCCCATGTTGTGGAACTCCCTTCCTCAGGAGGTTTGTTTGAGCCCGAGCCTGGCTCTCTTCCGGAGACAATGCAACCCCTTTTTATTTGGGAAAGCATTTGGCAGGCAGGGATAGGTGGGGTTTGTTTGGGATTTTGGGTGGAGTTGTGGAGGAGGATGGGAATTTGAGAAGTGTTTTTATTATATGAATTTTTAATGTTTTTAAATTGTTGTTTCATTGGGTGTTTTCAGACGTGACGGGGCCAAATCAACGAATTCATCCCCCGCCGGGATGACCCATCACGCCCTAACAGATGTGCCGGAGGATCCCGGCGGGGAATCGGGGAGGAGGCGGGGATCCAGACGTGACGGCGGGGGTCACCATGGCCTAGAATCGGATTCAACACGCGACGGCCTCCGATCCCGCCGCTTCGGCCANTGGCGAATGTGATTCCCCGCCGTGTTTTTAGTATTTTATATGTTGTAAGCCACCCCGGGCTGCGTGGCAGGAGGGGCGGGGTAAAAATTAATTGAAATAAATAAATAAATAAATAAATAAAATAACATCGGGGGGGGGACATCCATTCCCCCCAACAGACGTGCTGTGATCACATCCACCACAGGGAATTGACTGTGGTTGACTGTGATCTCGTAACGTCTGAAAACACCCATTGTAAGCTGGGCAGAATTAGGCAAAGGTTGGATAAACCAACAGGTCAAGTAAAAAATAACTCATAACACATTAAAATTAAACTAGGAGAGACCACAAGGGATTCCCAACTATACCAACAGCCATCTCCTGTTGCTTACATAACAAGCCCAAACAATAGCTCAGCAAAGTTCTTCAACAACACAATAGTAAATAAATGACGCAATACATACCTTCATGCCTGGTTCTCCTTGCAGGCCTTGGTCTCCCTCTGGGCCAGGTAGTCCCTATAAGTTAAAGGGCAGAGAAGGACAACAAAATTGATGAAATATATTGAATCGCTTCTGTATGAGGGGAGACTCAATAGGTTAGGGCTCTTCAGTTTGACAACACAACCGGGAGGAGATATGATAGAAGTTACAAAATCATGATTGGTGTGGAACAAGTAAATAGGGAGCTGGTATTTACTGTCTTTAAAAATACAAGATCTAGAAGACACTCTATGAAATTTAACTGGCAGCTGATTTAAAACAAATAAAAAGAAGTAACTTTTCACTCAACATACAGTTAACTTCTGGAACTTTCTGCTAGAGGATGTTGTTAAGGTCAATAGCATAACAGGGTTTTAAAAAAGTATTGGATAAATTCTTAGAGAATAGGTCCATAAATGGTTATTAGTTAAGATGGTCAAGCGACATGACCTCTGACTGTTGGGAGCTGGGTGTAAATAGCAGGGAATGGATCCACCAGTTATGTACTTCTCCAAAGTGATTGGAAGGGGCCACTGTCAGTGACAGGATGCTGGATGAACCACTGGTCCGACTCAGCATGAAACTTCTTATGTTCATAGAGTAGCTATTGCCCTGAATGAAGACCTCAAAACCAGAATATAAATCACTGAAGACCCAACCAAAAGTAAAATGTGATTCTGGCTGTTTTTATATGGATGGGGGTGGGTGTAGGTGGGTGGGCGCCCGTTTACATGGACACCCACCCACCTCCACCTGCAGAACATCCTCCGTTCTGTCGGAGGGCTCAGTGGGTGGAGGTGGGTGTGTGGCAGGTGTTGGTGGGTGTGCGGAGGGAGCACATACACATGAACACCTGCTGCCTGTGGTGTTTACATGGGTGCACACCTGCCGCACACCCAACCTCCCACCCCCCTGCCACACACCCACCCAAACACCGAGTGCCGGGGGGTGGGGGGTGGCGTCCGTGTAAAAACGGCCACTGTAGAAGAATTATTGAAAAATAAAAGTACATGGGTGTTTTTAGATAGATGCAGAGGCAGCCATCTCTGGAGCTGCTCCGGGGGGTGCACCCCCACATCTGCCTGCTTGCAGCCTCACCTGGGTTGGCTTCAGGCAGACTTGCAGGTTTCCTGGCTCGGAGCCCACCTGTGCGGTACCCCCCTGCACCATATAGTTGCGGTAAATCGCCTAATGGTCTAGGCTGGTGTCTGCAGCTCTATGGCATTGTCCGGTGCAATGGTTGGCCGAAAGCGAAGCAGTAGCATGGGTCTGCCCATCAGACAGACCGCTGCTCTGCTTTGGGCTGATGCTCTGTGTTTGGCTGTCCCAATCCTTCACTGGCAACATTCCAGAGCCTGCCCCAGGACATCTTAGAGGGCCACTGGTAGAGCTGCCCTGGAGCAGGCACATCTTGCTCCACCTGAACATCTGGAGGGGCCACCTTTAGACAGACGAGCCACCTTGGGGTGAAGCGGGCTAGTGCGGTCAGCACTGGAGGAGCCTGCCATCTGAAATCACCTACCGACTATCTGTCCCATGTACTAAAAAGATGAAGCTGAACCGAAAAGTTAGTGCTCCGTGCTGAGGCAACAGGCAAAGCACTGTGAATCAGGAATGCTCAGTAAACTGGGTGGAACCATGAATCCTGTAACTTTCATAATGAAAAATATCCAGTCCAAGCACATATCGGAATTTGGCTGGGATTTTAGTGGGTGGGGATAGGATTTGGAGGGTGTGGACAGGGAGTGGTTTTAACTGCAATTTGATATAGTTAATTTTTTTAAGCTGATTTTTATATTTTTGTATGTTGTGAAACTACTCTGAGCCTGTGGGAAAGGATGGGATACAGATCTAATAAATAAAATATTTTTTTTCAATCATTAGCCAATTGCATGCATAGCAGAATGCATTTGTACATTCTCCTTGTACGTTGCTGCTTAAAGCTTTTTGCTTTAAAAGAAGCAAAAAGTTTTTGCTTCTTTTAAAGTTAAAACTTTACATTAAAAAACCAAGTATAAAAGGATCTTGGTACAAGTGACTGAAGGATGAAATCAAGTTCAGACACAAACTTATTAAAATAAACTAAAATAAAGCCTGAAGCTTCTTTTTCCATCCATACATTTTGGCAGATCATGTAAGAGAAAAGTGGTTAGTGCTGCATCCCCAGCACCAGTTTCCAACTTTCAGGTTTAGACAGCTGTGAGCTGCGTAAGTGCAGGGATGTTGCTTCTGAGAAAGTGATGCTTTCACTTGGATGGAGCATTCTGAAGTTAGGGTCTAAGATTCCACTAGCAACTTAATACAATGTTTTTCTCCCTCAAATTATCACTGTTTGCAAAACAGCTTGTAAAAGCAATGAGCAAGTGTCTTAATTACATGTGATATTCAGGTTACTGTATGTGATCAAAAATATAGTTTACATTCTGTAGCTTAAGTTTCTGTTGGAGCACATCATAATGAAGAGACAAGGAATAAAAATACTCACCTCTAAACCCATTTCTCCTACAGGGCCAGCATCACCTTGTTGTCCTCTAGGACCCTGGGATTGAGTAAAATCTTGTGTATATATATCATTCATTTATATTTTGGAGATACTATTTCACTATATTAAGTAATACACAATTGTATGTTTTACTTCATAACTCTTCCAGCTAGTATAAGAAAGTATACTTTATTTTATTACAGTTTCCTTCCAATTTCTGTGTCTAATACTAGGATATACACTGGTATATGATTAACAACGGCCCTTTTCACATGGGCCTGGAAGGGCTGCAGTGCGGGGTGTGTGCACCGTGGTCCATGGGTGGTGCGTGGATGGCCGGTTACATGGACACACACACATCTCCACCCACCTCCACGCATGGAGGCACCTCTGTTTTGTCTGATGCCTCCGTGTGTGGGGGAGCGGTGGAGGTGGGTGGAGATGGGTGGAGCGCAGGAGCACGCTCCCCACCCCACCTACCTGCACCAGTGGTCACACAGACACCCCTCCCATGTCCACGCAGTCGCCCACGTGGGCAAGGGTGGGACGTCTCGTGTGAAAAGGGCCGGTATGGAAGATTTCATTTTGCGTCTTTCAAATTAATATAAAGACAGATTGCAGGAAGTCAGCACTGGTATCTCCTCTCCTGGACCAGAAGTAAACTCTAATCTAAACTATGCTCTTCTTTTGATTGATACTTTGTTTAATTAAGACTTAACTCTTTGTCTGGTTTGTCTTGTGAAACAGCCTACAGCCTGGTGTGAAATTAACTGAAAACAATTACAGTATGTTTCACGTTTTGGATTTAACAATGTTTACTCAGGACAGTCACAGAGGTGTAATGGATTGCAGACTGGTGCCTTTTTGATAATATCAGCAAGTAACTAAACCATGAAACAGTCTTCTTGTAAGCTAATATGCTGTACGTAATAAACTCAATACACCAACACCTATGGGACCCACTTGAGAGCGGGTTGGGGGGGGGGGGGGGGGGAAGACATGCACAAGTCATATTATCCATATATTGTTATACCCTCAATAGGACTTTGCCTCTGAACTTACAAACACTTTACACATGGCTCCAACATGTATAATGGGATCAAGATACTGGATCCAAAGATCCCTGAACTTGGATGATGTTCAGATACAGGTATGGACATGAGCACTGTTTGGACTCATCTCTATTTTAAAAAGAATCTTCCATGCTCAAATAAGCAATGATCTGTGGTGTTCTGCTACTTTCAAGATATTGAACCACTGTTTCATACGAGCCTTTCCAGAAGTTATCTAGTTTGTTTCCCCCTCCTCAGTACCTGGACCCTACATGTGGCTTTGCTTCTGCTATTCACTTGATAATGTGAACAAAAGCAGCTCTTTCTCCTCTAGCAGCACAATAAACTGGGAGGTCGGAGGATGTCAATAGACATATTTCTAACTTACTGAACTGCTTGATTTAAACATAACCAATATATAAGCTCAGGAATGAATGCCCCATTAAGAAACTATCCAGGTTAAAAAATAATTGCTTTGGTTTTGGCTTGCAGCACCTCCGTGGTGTTCCACCAATTCACTGTCATGAAGCTTAAGTTTGAGACAGGCGCCAAATATTTTTCCACACTATTCCCACGGAGCTCAGACTGCTGGCTTGGCAATACACATCTCTCCCATGACTCCCATGGAAAACGAGAAGCAAAAAATAAAATAAAAAAATCCAGGAACATTCTGAATAATATTAGGACCTCTTTCAACTATAATCAAGAGGCAACTTGTGACCGAATGCTTTAATGATAGACATTTAGTTTAAATTAGATTTGATGTTGCTACACAACGTAAGGTTAAACTTTTCCACAACAAGCATCTCCATGAAGAAGCTTGCGATGAAGCCACAGAAGTTGCTTGTGCAATTACTTTGGATGTAGTGACCAACTAAGCCAGGAGATGCACACTGCTTAAAAAACCTGTACATTTATTTAGCTTTCTTTTTAGGTCATACATGGAGGTTACCTACCAAAGGCACTTAACCCTTTCACACAGCAGAGAAAAGGAAACAGTCCCTTCCTTGACACAGTTGATAATTCTTTCTGAATTCTTCTTAACAGTCTTCTAAATTCCTGCACTGAATTTCTACTAACAACGACAAGCACTCTAAACATGTAGATATGTTAGATGAGGCTATGTAATGTAATGTGCACTTGCTGATTCATGCATAAATATGATAGAGTAGTTAAGATTATATAAACTCTATTAATTTATACAAAGGAAAGAGACAAAGAAGGGGATCAAAAAAATAAACAAGTTAAGGAAATGCTAATATATACTTTTAACTAGAGGCATTCTAAAAAGTGAAATATAATATTTTTTTTATTTTTTTTAAAAAAAACCTAAAAATGATTCTGTGTGCAAGAAATCTGAACTGAAATCAAAGTGTATAATTTTTTTTTTTTTAATTTCTCTCTCTCTCACACACACACACACACACACACACACACACACACACACACATACACACTCTTTTATCTGCTGAAGTTTTTCCACTTTTCTAGCCAAAATAATTATGTAATGACCACCTGCAGACATCCATGTCAGTCTATAGATTAATAGGCATTAGGCCAATACTTGAAAGAGTATACATTTGTGAAAAGCTTCAAGTATATTATTGATGTAATTTACTATGAAAAGCTATTTTTCATAAGGATAAAATGAAAAAATATATTCGGTGAGTTTTTACTTTTTGAGAAGTAAAATGGCAGTTTTATGTTGAGTCCTACTATAAAAACCAAACATTAGTGCATAAAATTAATAAACATGTGCCTTGGCTTTGGCCTGTTGATGTAGCAGCATTCTTGTCATGTTCACATCTTTCAGTCCGCTGTATGTACTGCCATTTCTATATGGTCTTTTGTTACTGTAATAACCACATGGAAGTGTGCACAGCTTTGTAATAAGACTAGCAAGTCATTTAGCAAAAGAATGTCTGAGGTTTGTTAAAACAGACTCTTTTTCGTTATAGCTGTAACCTGCCAAGTATATGTGGTTCCAGAATTCCAGAATAACTAGTATAAACCTTGGCTGAAAATAACAAAGAAGCCACTAATATCTATATTTAAAGTTTTATTTACATAATATGCAATATAGTCATGTCTGTCTCTAAGCAGTGTGAAGCCCTATAATGGACAATATTCTGCCACCTTTACTCCTGTTGAGTAGTTCTTACCAGAATAGCCCTAGTGAAGTTAACGAGACTATTTACATGGGTAATACTATTAAATATATAAGGATGCCAGAATCTGGCCAATGTGGTCTTGGTGTACGTTCCTCAAGAATATATAATTAACTGCAGTAACAAATCCCAATCTTGGTAGGGTAGAACTTGTGTTAACAGGGAATTAAGTGTGACATGTGCAAAGTGGTAGTAGGAAAGTTTGAAAATCAACTTACTGGCTCTCCCATAGGGCCTCTGTCTCCTGTGTTTCCAGGAGGCCCAGGCAAACCCTGAAAAAAAAAATAACCCAAGAAAAAAGCTGTTTCAAGTTCTGTAAAAAGTCGCTTCTTTCCCTCTTTGCATCCTCCGCCACTTGCCCACAAAAACTGTTAAGAGTTTTGATCACCTTTTTTCCTTGTGACCAGTGTTACCAAAACAGCTCCTGTGAAAAATGAGGGCACCCCTGGGTACAGAGTTTCCCAAAATGTTGGTTGGGCCCCAAGTGAAGTCATAGCACCTGTGGATGGGGTCACAATCCTGATGAATATTTGACAGAATTTACATAGCCTTGTTGCTGTCTGGGGTCATAGGATAATTTTTAGGTCTCAAAATGCGGTCACAAAAGCAAAACGTTAGGGAACCACTATTGTTGTGAAAAACAGGTTGTCAAGTCATCATCTACAATTGCCTTATGGAGCCCTTTTACGATGGTAAAGGATTTTTTGTGACCCTCAGAAAGTCTTTGGGTGTAATCAGCTAAAATCAAGAAACACTTGACATGCCTGACTTGACACCTCTGCCACCTAACAGCACCCCATTTCTACCCACAAAGTGGAAATATTTTACAGTACTCAGTCTACAGGCAATCTCTTCAACCTAAAGGTGTTCTGTTCTACTAGTATAAACACCTGTGACTGTTAGGAAATGAAATTGAGACTTAACCCTGAGCCCAGACAGGGTTGAAAACCTGGATTCTCCAGGTCAAACCAGGGGAGGTGGCATTCCTAATAAAGGTATCCTAAATAATGGAATTCTAGCTTATCTAGTTGTATTTTATTTGCACTGATCATATCAGCTCACTAAAAGCTACAGGAGTTACATTTCTCTGTAGCATGGTAGGTTTCTTTAAAAATCATGATAAAACTAATTTGTGTAGAAGACATTTTTTTACTTGTCTGTTATTAATTATTAATTATTATTATTATTTATTTATATATATAGAGACAACAATGTGCCTGACACTGAACAATTATTAATTAGACCGGTCCCTGTTCCCTTACAATGGACAAGGAAGGAGCGGTAAGGAGAAGTCGCAGGTCCATGTGCTTAGCTTAGCTACAGGGGAAAAGGGGATTCTGAATATTAGGACAGTGGAGGTGAACAAATGTTTGCCACCAAAACAGAATGCACAGCAACTGCTTTCTGTCTGATCATAACATAGTTTAAGGGTTTTAACAAGTGAGATATTAGCCCAAAACAGCCCACACCAGGTAGGTGTCCACCTTCCTGTTCATTAGGTGTTCGTCCACATTGGCCACATGGCTTCCACCCACTGGATCCGTTGCCCCCACTCAGAGCAGGATCTCGGAGAATGTGGAGCTCGTCGTGCAGGTGAATTCAAGCTAATGTACGCCCACGTGTCCGTGTCCCGTCAATTAGGTTGTGTGGAGTGCCTCAGCATGTACAGGTCTGCCAGTGCCATAGTCACAGATGGAACTGCTAGAGCACCCAAGGAGCGACTGCTTTCTGTCCCTCACTGGTGCCACAAGTGGGGGCTGTCCGTAAGTGCATGAAATACACACAGGGGCCTTTTTATTAGGCAGAACATGCTAAACATGTGAGCAGGGGCTGAATGTGGTTGCACAGACTGAACCTGGACTGCAGCAGGCTAATGTCTCATTTGTTAACATCCTAAGGGACATCATATGGAAATAGTCTCCACTGAAAATTTACAGCTACAATATTAGATAAATATGGGGATTACTACCCGAAGCTCCTGGGTTGCATTTCTATATCTGTCACTGGTTCTCCATTGGGCCTTGAGCAAGCCATTTAAATTTTGTGCTTCAGTATCCTCATCCTAAAAGTGCATATAATGGCCCTTTTTGCATGGATGCCGCTCCCCACACCCATGTGTGCGGGTAGGTGGGCAGTGTGTGTGTGTGGGCATGTGTGTGATCGCTGCGGTGGGTGGGTGGAGGTGCATGTATGCTCCCGTGCTCCATGCATCTCCACCCATCACCCATGCATGGAGCCATGGACACCAATGGTGGATGCTCCGTACATGGAGATGAGTGGAGGTGGGTGGGCGTCCGTGCGATGGGCTGACCATGCACTGCCCACCCGCTGCTGCCTCCACCCATCCCCCCATGCACTTGCACCTGTTAAAAAAGGGTCAGTGTGACAGGTGACTTTAAAAGGTTCATAAACTGATGTTTCTAAAACCTTTAGGTCCATCGATAAAAGACAATATACTGCAAAGCATTAATCTCAATCCACAGTAGCTAGCATAAAGAAAATACTCTCTCTTTCATTTGAATGTAAAACACTTGAATGAAAGGGTTTATTAGATTTCTATACTTACTGGTATTCCTTGACCACCTCTTTCTCCAGGGTTTCCAGCCTTGCCCTGGTCAAATAAATTATTACAAGAGAGTGACAGTGTCAGATAAACTCCAAAGCAAAGGCACACAAAAGTTACTAGTGGAAGTATAAATAATCAAGGTGACACACATCCCTGTTACTTACAATGAGCCCAGGAATGCCTTTTTTTCCTGGGTCACCTTGTTCTCCCTTGCAAATAACCAATACAGAAAGAATATAATATGAATTGCCACAAAACCACAACAGTACATATGAAGAAAAATAAAAATACTACAGGCCACATTCTGCCATCACTTATATCAATAAAAATACACGCTAATGTTGCCAAAGCATTTAGGTATTAACTACAGAGTAAACAAGAGCAGAATATGGACCAATGTCTTTATATAGAAATGGAAAAATAAGCACCTCAAGGATGCGCTCACTGAGATGGTTTCCACCAGTCAGTACCATATACTGTAGGAGTATTTCTGGAGCACAGAACAAAGTAAATGAACAATTACCTTAATACCTTGCATCCCTTGCTCTCCTAGAGGACCATCTAGACCCCTTGGTCCCTGAAAATTAAACAAGTCATTTCTGGTGTTAATTATGATCTGTTTATAGTAATCACTACAGACACATCACAGGAAAGATACTACATGAGCTCTGGAAACAAAATGAACTCTGCCCATTTTTTTAGCACGGTGCTCTTTAAAAGCCCACATGAAAAAAACTCTTTTCATTATGTATTAAGTATGAAATAAAGCATCAAAGGTTGACATACCAGTTTCCATCTTGCTGAAACATGAGTTTAAGAATAAAAGCTTTCATGTTTAATATTTAAACAAGATGTTTAGAGGCACACTTTGGGCAAGCTTGGAGATGGTCTTTATTTTCACATATAGAAATGTGTGTGCAACACTTACATGTTGGATAAGTCCATCAGGAGTTTTCTTCCCTGAATTAGACTCTCATATGATGTTCTTGACTCACAGAATCCTCACTCATTAGTCTTTGATTTAAAGATAAAAATTAGGAGTGGATCATGTGAGGTGCTCGCTCAGTGCTTCCAATTTTAATGAGGAAGAGCCCTGTGTGGACTGAAAGCTTGCCTACTCTCACAAGAAGAAGTTGGTCCACTAAAAATCATCATTTGAACTACTCTAGCTCCATCTAAACAACTTAAAGTATGCCACTAAGTACTATGCAGGATTGAGCTCCTAAACTAAAGGCCTTTCTTATTGGAAAAAATTTTCTCGTTATCTCATCATTTGGTCAATCACAAATATGATGAGAAAAGCTTATTTCATAGCACAACAGCATGACCACCACCAGAAAATGTACAAAAATGAACACTAATGGCAAAGACAAGTTGACTGAACTTTTCAGTTTTGAACAATTTGAAATAAGTGCATGTTTGCGATGTTTTTTACAAATAAAAATCTTTACCATCTGCCCTCCTGCACCTGTACAAGAGCATGCCTAAGGTATGATGTGTAAGTCAATGCAACAGACGGTATGAACCTTGATTCGGAGCCTAAACTCATTTCAAATGAAATCAATGGCAAAACCCTGTGGTAGTTTATCCCTAAAAAGAAGGAAGTAGCATTAAACTCCAGTTAACTAAACTCCTAATTTAAAAGGCCCGAGAGTTCAGCAACTGAGGAAACGTAGCCCCTTCCTACCTTAACTAGCTACAAAAACGTAGGTTGAAGCTTCCCCACCTCCCTTTAAACGAGGAGATGCAGACAGCAGTCCAGCAGCGGGATGGGGGCTGTCCAGTCTTTTGCACTGAGTGCAACATTATCTTCTTGTTGGGGAGAGGCCATAGATATGCACCCAGTGCAAAGAGCTCCTAGCTCTCAGAGAACGAGTGCAGTTTCCGGAGGCTAAAGTCGCAGAGCTGGAGGAACTGAGGCAGACAGAAAGGTATATAGAGGATTCCTTCAGGGACATAGTAGAACAGTCCCACCTCCACTCTAGCAGCTTCTGTGCTGCTTTGGAGGAGCAAGACCTCTAGCAAGGAGAACATCAAGCTGGAATAGCAGAGAGCGATCCCATAGCTGGGACCTGCCTTCCAGGAGATGTGTTACCTCGTGAACTCAGGATATGTCACTCAGGATATGTCACTGAAGGTGTGTGCCCACTGCCCAAGAGGGTGGAACTAGGATAACCGTAGTAGTTGGTGATTCAATTATTAGAAACGTAGATAGCTGTGTTGCTGGTGGCCATGAGGACTGTGTGGTAAATTGCCTGCCTGGTGTGAAGGTAGCAGATCTCACACGTCACCTAAACAGAATTCTAGAGAGTGCTGGGGAGGAGCCAGTAGTCATGGTACATGTGGGTACTAATGATATAGGAAGATGTAGGAGAGAAGATCCTCAAGGCCAAATTTAGGCTTCTAGGTAGGAGACTGAACATTCTCAGAAATGCTCCCAGTTCCATGGGCAGGATTCCAGAGGCAGCCTAAGCTCCAGAGTCTCAATGTGTGGATGAGATGATGGTGTAAGGAGGAGGGGCTTTAGATTCATTAGGAACTGGGGAACCTTCTGGGGAAGAGGGAGCATATTCCGACGTAATGGGTACCATCTTAACCAAAATGCAACTTGGCTGCTGGCAGTAAAAATTAAAAAGGAGGTAGAGCAGTTTTAAAACTAGAATCTGGGGGAAAGTTGACAGGTGCTGAGAAGCGCATGGTTTGGGCTGAGGCATCCCTAAAGGATGCTATTAATACAGTGGAAATAGGGTATCCTAATATAGAGAATAGGAAAATAGATGAGATAGCTTTGGTGGGAATCAGTGCAGACCAATTTAAATGATTTCAAATTAACCAAAACAGTCACTTATAATAAGCATGATAAGAATAAAAAGAATATGTTTGTGTCTGAAAGTAAGATGGGAGATTTAGAGTATTTGGCACTATATTGTCATATAAACGTAATAGGAATCTCAGAAACCTGGTGGAATGAAGATAACCACTGGGATACTGTAATACCGGGGTACAAAATATATCAAAATGACAGAGCAGATTGAGCTGATGGCAGGGTGGCACTATATGTTACAGACAACGTTGAGTCAGGCAGGATTAAAATTTGAAAGGAAATAAACTGCACTCTGGAATCTCTATGGATAGAAATTTCATGTTTAACAGAGAATTGTATAGTAGCAGGACTATACTATTGACTAGGGCTGAAATGAGTATTCTGCGTGTTCTCATGAGAATGTGTGAGGTTTTCACAGTCCCTTGAGAAATTCTTGAAAATCTCAGATGTGCTCTGTACATGCACAAAATGGCCTCTGTGCATGGATGCCCCCCAGCGGGTATTTTGCACATACGCAGAGCATTTTTTGAGGGTTCTTGAGACTTTCACGAGATTTTTGATGTCCTTAAAAACACTCTGTGCATGTGCAAAATGGCCACCGGTGGTCATCTGTGCATGCAAGTGCCAGTTTTTGGTTGCGCAAGTTTCGTTCTCGCAAGTCTCGGCGAGAACCCAATTCTTGCCAAGATTTAGTGAGACTGCGAGGGCGAGTTTCAGAGCTACTACTATTGACCGCCTGACCAGGATGATGAGATGGACAATGGAGATAAGACTGACTACTAAAGTTGGAAACACAATAATAATGGGTGACTTCAATTACTCTAATATTAACTCAGTGGATGCCTCGTCGGGGAGTGATGTGGAGGTGCCATAAATGACTTTTTCTTGGAGTAGCTGATCCTGGAACCTATGAGAAAAGAACTGACTTTGGATCTAGTCCTAAGTGAAGTGTAGGACCACCTGGTACAAGGTGTAATGGTGGTGGAGCCACTTAGTGATGTGCATAGAATTTTTTTCTGCTTTCTTTATTCCTTTCATTTTTATTATTAAAATGTCATTAGTTTCCATTTATATTTTCATTATCATCTTCCATTTTCTTTTTTACTTTCCTTTTTGTTTTGCATTGGTTTCAATGGGAAATGAATTTATGGCTGTAATGTGTTCAATATTCATCTGATTTGCATAAAATTTGGACAGATTGTACCCCCCCAGCCAGCAGAATCCATAATGCCAGAATCTATAAAGACTGGATAAAGGGTCCCAATTGTATAGGCAATTCATATTTTGTGGTTTCCACACACGTTTCCAACTGTAACATCTTTGTTTTCTGTCCGTTTTGGATGAAATTTTGAATCATTGTACCCCTCATGCAAGGGATCATTCCTGCTGAAGTTTAGAAAGGTTAGATAAAGGGTCCCTATTCCATAGCAATTTAGGTTTGCACCCATTTCAGGCTGTAACCTCTTTGTCTTCTATCTAATTTGGATGGGGTTTGGACACATTGTACCCCCCCTAAAGTATTATCCCTGCCAAATTTCAGAAGGATTGAATAAATGGTCCCAATTTTAAAAGCCTGCCTGCAGTCTTTCCCAGCACAACAACGAAAGGGAAAGTCTTTCGTTATTGTCATTATTTTCTGTCATTTTCTTTATTCAATAAAGAAAATGAAAGAGGGCTTTTTATTTTATTAAAGAAAATGAAAGTCACAACTCTCGTAATAGTGACTGTAACATAATCAAATTCGACTTACTTACAGGAGGGAGAATATTAAACATAACTACCACAGTAACATTTAACTTTAAATAGGGGAACTATGCAAAAATGGGGAAACTAGTTAGAGGGAAACTAAAATAATCAGTTGTGAGGATTAAATGTCTGTAAGAGGCATGGCCACTATTTAAAAACACCATCTTGGAAGCCCAGATTAAATGTATTCCACGTGTAAAAATGTGTGTATGAGATAATGGTGCAAGCAGGAGGGCTTTATATTCATGAGGAACTGGGGAACCTTCTGGGGAAGGGGGAGCCTATTCTGATGGGATGGGCTCCACCTTAACCAAAATGGAACCCACTCAGAATTAAAAAGGAGGTAGAAAGGTTTGGTCCTATGCAAGAGGACCAAATGTCTGCCAGTGTGGATAAATGGTGAGGTGAAGGAGGTTATTAGAGCCAAAGATGCAGCCTTTAAAATATGGAAAGCTAGTCCTAATGAGGAAAGTCAAAAAGAGCATAAGCATTGCCAAATTAGAAGTAAAGCATTAATAAGTCAGCCCAAGAGGGAATTTGAAGAAAGGCATACTAAAATGCAAAAATTAATCAACACTTTTTCAAGTACATCAGAAGCAAGAAGTCTGCTAGAGAGTCAGTTGGGTCATTAGATGACCAAAGGGTTAGAGGGGAGCTCAGGGGGGATAAGGACATTTCAGAGAAGCTAAAAGAGTTCTTTGCTTCTGTCTTCACTGTAGAGGATGTTGGGGGAGATACCCACACCAGAACTACTCTTCGTAGGTGATGAATCAGAACTGTCACAAATCCCCCATGTTGTGGAACTCCCTTCCTCAGGAGGTTTGTTTGAGCCCGAGCCTGGCTCTCTTCCGGAGACAATGCAACCCCTTTTTATTTGGGAAAGCATTTGGCAGGCAGGGATAGGTGGGGTTTGTTTGGGATTTTGGGTGGAGTTGTGGAGGAGGATGGGAATTTGAGAAGTGTTTTTATTATATGAATTTTTAATGTTTTTAAATTGTTGTTTCATTGGGTGTTTTCAGACGTGACGGGGCCAAATCAACGAATTCATCCCCCGCCGGGATGACCCATCACGCCCTAACAGATGTGCCGGAGGATCCCGGCGGGGAATCGGGGAGGAGGCGGGGCCGCGCGGCGCAACATGCGACCGCACGGCCCCGCCCCCTCCACACTCCCCGCCGCCCGCCCTCTGGGGAGACGGGTGGCCGCCGTGGCCAATGCCGCCACAGCGCTCGCCCGCTATGGCCATGGGCCAGAATCCCTGTGGGGATTCCGGGCCGTGGCCGCCGTCCAGACTTGACGGCGGGGGTCACCACGGCGGGGAATTGCCTTCACCACGCGACGGCCTCCGATCCCGCCGCTCCAGCCGCTCGCATGGTAAATGTGATTCCCCGCCGTGGTAACATCTGGGGGGGAACATCCGTTCCCCCCAACAGACGTTACGTGGTCCAAGCCACCACAGGGAATTGACTGTGGTTGACATTGACCACGTAACGTCTGAAAATACCCTTTGTTTGTGAATTGTGAGCCGCCCTGAGTAGAGTGGGAAGAGTGGCATAGAAATTTAATAAATAAATAAATAAATAAATAAACATGATTCTGGAAGAGGTTCTAGAGCACACTGACAAACTAAATAGTAACAATTCAACAGTACCATATGGTATTCACCCCAGAGTTCTAAAGGAACTAAAATATGGGATCAGAGATTTACTATCAGCAATTTATAACCTAAAATCTGCCACTGTATCTGAGGATTAGAAGATAGTAAATGTACTGCCAGTATTTAAAATGGGCTCCAGAGGCAATCCTGGAAACTACAGACCGGTGAGCCTGACATCTGTGCCGGGCAAACTGGTGGAAACGATTGTTAAGAACAGAATTATTTGGCATATTGATAAAAATGATATATGTGGCTTTAAAATGGGCACAAGTGGGGGCAAGTCTACTGAGTGGACAACTAAATGACAGATTAAATTTAATGTTGACAAGTGCAAAGTGATGCACATAGGGAAAAATAATCCAAGCTATGTGTACACAATGCTATGTTCTAAATTAGGAGTTACCACTTAGGAAAAGGATCTTGGAGTCATTCTGGACAATACATTGAAGTCCCCAACTCAATGTGCGGCAATGGTAAAAAAAACCCAAACAAACAGAATGTTAGGAATTATTTGGAAAGGGATAGAGAATATAACAGAAAATATTTTAATGTCACTATATAAATCTATGGTGTGACTGCACTTTGAATAATAATATAATATAATATAATATAATATAATATATATGAGAATACATTTCAATATGTACAGTTCTGGTCACCTAATCTAAAAAAACGAGATGCAGTCGAACTGGAAAAGATACAGAGAAGGGCAACAAAGATGATAAAAGGAATGGAATGGCTTCTATAGGAGGAGAGGCTAGCTAGGTAAGGGCTCTTCAGCTTGGACAAGAGATGACTGAGATGGGATATGATAGAAATTTATAAAATCTCAAGTTGTGTGGAATGAGTAAATAGGGAGTTGTTATTTACCGTCTCAAATCTGACTAGGGGACATTCTACAAAACTAAATGGCAGAAATCTAAAACAAATAAAAAAGTATTTTTTCACTCAAAGCACAATTAACTTGTGGAATTTATTGACAGAGGAGGTGGACAAAGCCAGTAGTATAGCTAGGTTTAAAAAAAGAATTGGATAAATTAAATTCTTGGGAGGATAGGCTCATTAATGGTTAATAGCCAAGAAGGTTGGGGAACATAACTTCTGACTGCCAGGAGCTGGGAGTGAACAAAAGGGAATGGATTACCCCGTTGTGACCTGTTGGGTACTTCTCCCAAGGAACTGAGGTTGGCCACCGTTGGAGACAGGATGCTGGGCAGGCCATTGGCCTGAATCAGCATGGCACTTCTTATGTCCTTATGTTATGTTCTGATCAACTTATGTGATGTCAAACTGGAAAAGATACAGATAATCTTGCACAATAACAAGATTCATGGTACATTCTTAGTCTAGAAATATCATGTTGATGGGCAAACACTCTAAGCAATAAAGGACAGATAGCTAGGACCAGTTAATCAGTACATACTTGATTCACTCTTAATTCAGTATACATGAGGAAAAAAATCAGCAATCAGACAACAAATTATATTTGGTTTTCAACATTTCAGCAAAGGTAGAGCCTTATTTAGGTTTGCCTGTTTCAATCTTCTTGGATCTTTACCTGAAGTACCTAAGATGGAGCTCATTGTGACAAGATACCTAACGTCGTTGGCTCTACTGAATTAAGCATGTGAAGAATGTCCCTCATTTTGGACAATCCAAGCAGCACAACTATAATATGAACACTGGAATGCTCCTGTGCTGGAGAGAAAATGCTCACTTTCCATTATGGCCAAAGCAACACAGCTCACAATGATAGAATAAGTATTGCCTTGTGTACATGTATATTACTGAAGCAGTAAAATAAAATATTTTTATATAAAACTCCTAACAAATGTATTCAGAATAATGTAAGCTTTTGACTGTTTTATAAAGCACAAAGAGAGTGGAATTGCCACAATGGTCCAAATGTAAAAGATGGATACAAAGTAGTTCACAACTCTTTTATTGAACTAACTGCTCTTGGTGAGAATATGCAAGTTTTTGGGCCACACAGGGCCCTTCCTCAGGCATGATTTGTAACATGGCAGTAATAAAATAATATGTGGGGACTGTTTAGAACTGGAATTTGTCACCTTGGATTCAGTATGAAAGCTGGATGGGAACATTATTTTATGAGTGACCTGCTCTTCAATTAATTGAAGTTAGTGAGCCTTCCCATGATGCATTCTGTTTTATGTAGGTGCAATTATTGGGTGTTCAGTTGCTAATATCATCATTAGAATTTGTATGTCAGAATTGGTATGTCAATGCTTAAGTAGTAGTAGTTTTTTCTAATACAAATATATAGTCATGAAAGTTCAAGCTTCATATACAAAACTGAGCCAAATTCAGAGCAAGTGACAGCAGCACAGTTCCACTTTAGAATTACACACTCTTCAGCTGGGTTTGAAATTGGCCTTATATACTTAAGTAAAAATAAATAAATCAGAATGCCAGTAATGTGCACAGATGAACTCTGTTCATCACATTCTGCAGAGTTTTGAATTGGGAGCCAGGAAAACTGCATTGATTTTCTCTGTGCATATGTCAGCAAAAGGAAGTGCTATGTGATATGCACCAAGTCTATCCTTGATTGTTCAGCTGAAGAAGATAAGATGGATGTCAGTTTCCTATTTTAGAACCCAAGGATGAAGATACGGTAGGTGCTCTTTTTACAATGCTAGTTTTAGGAAGAAGGGTGGGACGAAAGAATAAACCGTGCTGGTTATAGCTATTTAGATTTCTCAAATACATATTTTAGTGGATTGTCATCATATAATTATTCTATTGTATTCCTTATAACTGCCAATAATGAGTCACACTGTGCTATTTATAGAAATACTACTCTGCTTTTATAGGAAT
The DNA here is from genome assembly GCA_003113815.1 of Sphenodon punctatus. Lineage (NCBI taxonomy): Eukaryota > Metazoa > Chordata > Lepidosauria > Sphenodontia > Sphenodontidae > Sphenodon > Sphenodon punctatus. Next base: position 1,149,680 of record QEPC01014770.1, on the reverse strand, counting down.
GTACAAAGATCCTCTCTGAATTCATGCTACTTGGGCTGTGGCAGCCAAGATGCTAATATAACATGCAGAATCACTTCAGTAGTTTTAGGAATCACATTGCTTCCATAAGATTGTAATTAAATCACAGTGCTTTCCAAAACAAAATCCTCAACTTCCATTCTTTGCTGCAGTTGTGGAACTTTCTCTTGTTCCTTCAAAATAAATGCCAGTTTCTTCCTACTCATTAGACAGCTGAGAACAATTCCACCTCTTGCCAAGTGAGAGGTTGCTGCACGTCCAGAGGACGTTGCTTGGTGTATGATAGGCCCTTTTTACATGGGTTGCGGCACGGGAGGGTCGGTGTGTGTTGTGGTCCATGTGTGGTGGATATGGGGAGAGTATGGGCATACACCCATCTACACCCACCTCCACCCATTAACACGCATGGAGCAACCACCGTTTTTGCCTGTTGCTCTGTGCATGGGAGATGGGTGTGTGTGGGAACGTGCACGCATCCCCCCCATCCACCCGCTGTGGGATTTGCGTGGGTGCCGCCCATTTAAAAAGGGCCATATTCTTCAAACCACACCCAAGGTGTTTTAAAATGAGACATGTCTATGCATGGCCCCCCATCAACAATGCATCAAACTGCTCATTTGAAGGTGGTGTAGGGGGATGCATGCTCCCATGCGCCATGTACCCTCATGGAGCACTGCTGAAAGATCTGGAGTGCTCCATGTGGGGGAAGCAAAACAGTGAGTGGGGACAGGTGCCCACTCATTCCCTGCCCATCTGAACATCAGCAAACAGGGTTGTGGTCTTGCAGCCTCCTTGGTCCCACCTACAGCCCTACCAGGAGCTCTTAAAATACAGGCAAGCAAAATATAATACATGCACCTCCGCTATCGGCTGGGGCTGCTAGCGGCTGCACTCGATCCTGTGATCTTGGGAAGGAAGGGGTTACTGGCTGTTACAGCCATTTCTCTGGTGTCCGGAGCTGTGTGTCATGGAAGTTATTAATTAATTTATTAATTATTATTATTATTAGCATTTATATAGCGCCAGCAATGTACCTGGTGCTTTACAAGGAATAAGACAGACACGGTCCCTGCCTGAAAGCTTACAAACTAAAGGCAGGGGGAGGGGAGACAGGGAAGGGGGAACAGAGAGACAAGGGATGTGACATTCAAGTGGGGGATAATCCTGGGTGGGGATGGTTAGCAGGAGTTGGGAAGGGTGGAGCGGAAGAGGTGGGTTTTGAGGAGAGATTTGAAGGTGTGGAGGGTGGGGGCAAGGTGGACGAGGGCAGGGAGGGAGTTCCAGGCATGCGGGGCAGCAAGGAAGAAGGGACGAAGGCAGTTGGAGGAGCAGGGGAGGCGTGGGAGGGTGAGGGAGGGGATGCAAGAGGAGCGGAGTGCTCGAACAGGGGTTTGGAGGGAGATCAGGGCAGAGGCGGGGGGAGCGAGGTTGTGAAGGGCTTTGTAAGTGAAGACAAGGAGCTTGTGTAGAATACACTCAGGAAGAGGGAGCCAGTGAAGAGAGGAGAGGAGAGGCTACACATGGTCAAAGCGACAGGCTAGGTGGATGATCCTGGCAGCAGAGTTTTGATCAGAGATGAGGGAAGAAAGGTGAGAGCAGGGAAGGCCAGTGAGGGGGAGGTTACGATAGTCGAGGCATGAGATGACTAGGGCGTGGATGAGAGTTTTGGCAGAGGAGACAGTCAGAAAAGGGTGGATCTTGGCAATGTTGTGGAGGGAGAAGCGGCAGGATTTGGCAACGGAGTCAATGTAGGGTTTGAAGGTAAGGTGGGAGTCGAAGATGAAGCCCAAGCTACGGGCTTGGGGGACAGGGAGGATGGAGACCCTGTCAATGGTAATTGACAGGGAAGAAGGAGAGGAAGGATTGGAAGGGAAGATCAGGAGTTCAGTTTTCGCCATGTTCAGTTTGAGTTGGCGTTGAGACATCCAGACGGAGATATCGGAGAGAGAGTTGGTGAGACAAGCTTGAACAGAGTGGGAGAGGGAAGGAGTTGAGAGACAGAGTTGAGTGTCGTAAGCGTATAGGTGGTATTGGAAACCGTGGGAGGCAATGAGTTTGCCTAAGGATTAGGTGTAGATAGAGGAGAGGGCCAAGGACAGAGCCTTGGGGAACCCTGACCAAGAGGGGTAGGGAGGAGGAGGGGGAGGAGTTAGGAAGGGATTTGTTGAAGGAGCTGTCAGAAAGGTAGGAAGAGAACCAGCTAAGGACAGAGTCCCGGAAACCAAGGGAGTGGAGCAATTCAAGCAGGAGTGGGTGGTCAACAGTGTCGAAGGCAGCAGAGAGATCAAGGAGGACAAGAATAGAGTAAAGGCGGTTGGATTTAGCCANTTGAAGAGTCCAAGGGGGTCTGTGAGGGTTTGTGCCCTCTGGGGCGCAGCTGCAACCTCAGGGGCACTAGGGCAAGCTACAGGTGAGGGAGAGTGCTCTTGATCAGACTCCCCGCCCCATCCTTCAAATTACTGGCTGCAGTATTACCATCCTGGGGTTGCCCCCCAGGCAATGCCAGGAAGTTGGGGCATGAGGCAACCCACCTTCCCAATCACACCAATACAGACTCAGGTACAGCCAAGACAGTGCTGGAGAGTGCTATTTTGTCTGACTGCCATGATTTCCCACCTCTGGATGCCAAGTCTAGAGCACGGGAGGGGTGGCTAGTATGATGAGGCAGGCCCACCTCCAAGAAAAAAGGCAAGAAATGGCTGTACGCTGTTATTACTGCTGCTGCCCCTACTCAAACTCCCTTTCATGACAGTGGCAGAGGAGGGAGGAGAAGCCCACTGTGGCCAATATTCCCCCACTAAATGGGGCCCCCTTAAGGAGATTAAACATGGGAGAGGGGATGGATAAAACTGAGGAAAGGAACCTCCCCAGCAAGAAATTTCAGACCTGCCCTCCTGAGGAAAGGGGGTGGGGGAAACTAGTCCCCCAAATAAACAACAAAACAAAACTTCTAGCCTAAAACAGTTCCCTAAGGTAGAAGCAAAGGACCTTATTTCCTGCTCTCTCGCAAGGCAGGGCCAGACTGGGGAGCTGGTGTGGGGGTAATGCCCCCTCACTAGCAGTGGCTGGCAATAATCTAAAACCTGCTTACTGCTGAGTGAGGAGGGACATAACCCTCCTTTCCTCTGATTGTCCAGCATCCTGCAAAAAGAGAGAGAACTTTCAACTTGCCACCACTCCTCTAGTATCTTGTCCATATAAGAGGGGGAAAACCTACTGCTTTTGCTTGCTACAGGAGTTACATGGAAAAACCTGTTCTTTTAGTTGTTGTAATGTCCATATTCTACTTTAGGCTGGATTACACATGGTGAGGCAAAACATGTCAGGGTGGTTCAATTTCTTGTTTCTTAATAGTAAAAATTTCCATACAGCTCACATATTGAGGGAGGGGCGAGGGGGGGCATTCCCCCCTTGCCCCTCCCTCAATATGTGAGCTGTATGGAAATCTTTTGCACCAGGGCCCATAGAAACCTTGCTATGCTCCTGCTATGCTCCTGCTTGTGGTCCAGGAGGTCCTCTTGCTCCTGAAGAACCCTAAGTATTAAATCAACTAATTATACAAGGTTCTCTGGAAAAAGAAGCCCCTATAGCATTCTTTATATTATAGAATAGATGTATACTCTCACATAGGGTGTTTTCAGATGTTACGGGGCCACTTGGCCCCGTACCGAAAACAACCCATTCATTCCCCGCCAGGGTCACCCCGTCACGCCATATCAGACGTGCCGGGGGGATCCCGGCGGGGAATCTGGGAGGGGGCGGGGCCGCACGGTGCAACGTGCGGCCGCACGGCCCCGCCCCCTCCACGCACCCCGCCGCCCGCCCTCTGGGGAGACGGGCGGGCAGCACGGCCAATGCGGCCGCCGCGTCAGGCCGGAGTCGCTACGGCCCGGGATCCCACCGGTGATCTTGGGCCGTGGCGCGCGGCCAGACGTTACCTTTTGTTGGTCCCCGCTGGGGATCTTTTTGACCACGCTTAACGGGACATTCCCCCGGCTAGCCCAGGAAGCATGGTTCAAATTGACCCCATGTGCGGATTAACCGTGGCGAACATCTGGCGGCCGCCAAACAGACGTGCAAGACACATTGACCAGAGGTGCGTATTCACCGTGGTTCACTGTGATCTCGTAACGTCTGAAAATACCCATAGTTTAATATAGATTGATGAAAAAGAATCATCATCAAGCATTTTTTCCTACCCAAGTCTCAGACTTAGTACAATTAATTTCATTACAGCTCATCCAAATGAAATATGTCAGAAATATGTGGAAGAACTGAGCCATACGATGGCATCTCGAATATGAAGTGAGTACAAAATAGCTGCCACACAGGAAATAGGATGTAAGTATGTTTAGAGCGGGCTCCAGGCATAAAAGAGAGCCAGCCCTGGCAGTAGAGGCAGTTTGCTCCTAAGAACAGAGGAGAACACATCTCCGTGAGAGGCTGCCTGGAAGGGTTCCTGACCTGGAAGGACACTAAGGAAGCTACCTTGAGGCTTGAAGAGTCTGAATTGGGAGTTGCCAGCCAGTGGACTGTTCACAGCCTGGCTAGGCTGGGGCTTATATTCTGAGCTGATGTATTGAGACTGGCCAGAGGCTTGTTGCATGGCCTAAGGTGAAACTGTTGCTAATAAACTACTGTATGCTGATACCCCAAAGCGACTGTGTGATTAGGGCCTAATTCTGCAAACACGTACCCACGGTGAGGTCAGAACCCTGCTACAGTCAGGTTTGTGCCTTTGTTCTGAGTAAGCCATAATTGTTCTGCGTACACACTTTGATAAGCTGTTTATAGCCCACACCTTAAAAGTCTCACCAGTACTGAGTCTCCATTACAGACAGCATGATAAAAAAGCACTGTGTCCTAAGAAGTCCTGTTACAAAAGGCAAACTGACTAGATGCATGATGGCTTCTTCTAGAGGCAGTGTGATATGGCCTATATATGCCTTTGTGCCTTTTAAAGAGAAATTTCCTTTTCTGTAAATTCCGTTCTTCTGGGTAGACAGACAGAACTCATGGGATATGTCCCTCCACATGCTTAGCAGTAGGCAGATTCCAGATGACTGACAACCACTGCTAGTGGGAGGGGCATACCCCTGCACCAGCTTCCCAGGATGTGGCTGCCAAAGTTAACTTAGAAAACTAGAAACAACAACAATGTTATAACTTGAACATTAAAAAAGAAAAGCGATTGGAAAAAAACAGGGACAGGAAAAGGGAGTCAGGAAAGAAGCCTGAATACTCTACTCAAAACCCCTGCCTTGTCCTCAGAAGTGGAATCCAACATGGGTGGGACTGACTGTCCACTCTGTTTCAAGAGAAGAATGCAAATTCACAGGTAAAAAAAATTCCCTTTCAGTTTCTCTCTTTGCAGGTTGGATAGTTGGAACTGAGAGGAAGCCGCCAAGCAGTGCCTCTCCACGGGAGGGCAGATTCCCACAAGTCCAAAAAAAGAAACAGTCTTGCCCCAGATGGGTCCAATTCCCAACTGGACTAAGTCAGGACTCTCTGAAGCACCCAAACAGCTAAAAGTTGCTTCAGTGGATGCTAGAAGCGGTAGCTTTTCCGCACATGCGCAGTGCCATATATGCATCGCGGACTGGCTGCCTTTTTCCAAAATGGCACTGACGCTGTTGGTGCCATTTTGGAATGAGAAAAGCTAGATAACTGAACCTTTTGTTTTTCTTAAGGGGATCCTGGTTCTGGGGTGTAGGAGGAAGGGAAAGCTTTAAATCAGGACCACTTTCCATATCAGTATCTCATAATGTTAGCTTCAAACAATCTAACCCCTACTGGTTCCTTATGCTTCTTGGTCTCAGCACCAGAGAGCTCCCCATTCTCTTTTATGGGCCTGGAGGGAGAGGGCGTGTGAGAAGAGGAGGCTGGGGAAGATGAAGATGGGGGGGGGGGGGGAAACAAGCCCTCTTTTTTCTGCTTTTGGGTCCCTTATGGTGGCCCTTATGCTTATTTTCCTTCTTACCCCTGTGAGCCCAGCTCTGCTTGGAGCCCTTTGAGTGCCCCCTTTGTGTACCCTTCTTGCCTCTCCATGGAGATGGGGGAATGGGGAGGAGGAGGAAGAGTCCTTTGAAGAGTCCAAGGGGGTCTGTGAGGGTTTGTGCCCTCTGGGGCGCAGCTGCAACCTCAGGGGCACTAGGGCAAGCTACAGGTGAGGGAGAGTGCTCTTGATCAGACTCCCCGCCCCATCCTTCAAATTACTTGCTGCAGTATTACCATCCTGGGGTTGCCCCCCAGGCAATGCCAGGAAGTTGGGGCATGAGGCAACCCACCTTCCCAATCACACCAATACAGACTCAGGTACAGCCAAGACAGTGCTGGAGAGTGCTATTTTGTCTGACTGCCATGATTTCCCACCTCTGGATGCCAAGTCTAGAGCACGGGAGGGGTGGCTAGTATGATGAGGCAGGCCCACCTCCAAGAAAAAAGGCAAGAAATGGCTGTACGCTGTTATTACTGCTGCTGCCCCTACTCAAACTCCCTTTCATGACAGTGGCAGAGGAGGGAGGAGAAGCCCACTGTGGCCAATATTCCCCCACTAAATGGGGCCCCCTTAAGGAGATTAAACATGGGAGAGGGGATGGATAAAACTGAGGAAAGGAACCTCCCCAGCAAGAAATTTCAGACCTGCCCTCCTGAGGAAAGGGGGTGGGGGAAACTAGTCCCCCAAATAAACAACAAAACAAAACTTCTAGCCTAAAACAGTTCCCTAAGGTAGAAGCAAAGGACCTTATTTCCTGCTCTCTCGCAAGGCAGGGCCAGACTGGGGAGCTGGTGTGGGGGTAATGCCCCCTCACTAGCAGTGGCTGGCAATAATCTAAAACCTGCTTACTGCTGAGTGAGGAGGGACATAACCCTCCTTTCCTCTGATTGTCCAGCATCCTGCAAAAAGAGAGAGAACTTTCAACTTGCCACCACTCCTCTAGTATCTTGTCCATATAAGAGGGGGAAAACCTACTGCTTTTGCTTGCTACAGGAGTTACATGGAAAAACCTGTTCTTTTAGTTGTTGTAATGTCCATATTCTACTTTAGGCTGGATTACACATGGTGAGGCAAAACATGTCAGGGTGGTTCAATTTCTTGTTTCTTAATAGTAAAAATTTCCATACAGCTCACATATTGAGGGAGGGGCGAGGGGGGGCATTCCCCCCTTGCCCCTCCCTCAATATGTGAGCTGTATGGAAATCTTTTGCACCAGGGCCCATAGAAACCTTGCTATGCTCCTGCTTGACTGATAAATTTTTCATAACTCTTTAGCAAATCTAAAGTCTACACTAGCAAATGTTCTTGATTTTAATTAATTTTTATATAGACTGCACCTTGTTTTGAATCAAAATGTTCTTTCATACTTACAGGTAAACCTTGTGGTCCCACAGCCCCAGAGGCCCCTGGAGGTCCTGGATAGCCCTAAAATTGAAGTAAATGTATAATTCTGATTTTAATTGTCCAAAATGCAAGTAAAATAAGCATTTAATCATCAAAAATTGGTAAAGTTTAAACATTGTATTCTGGCAAAGCCTCTTCCCCAGAAGTTTTGTTTATGAAACAGTAATTTACGTAAACATGACAGAAATCCTGACAGCAAACCTACTTTGTTTTCTGACAGAGACAGGCATAGCATTACTGCCAAAACAACCTCTATATTAGCTGAGAAAAATATCAGTTAAAAGCAAGATGTGCCATGCTCAAGGGATTAGCTTTGCCAAACACAAAAATGAATTATTTTCACAGTATTCTAGAAAAGCAACCCAGTTTCCACAATGCCACAAAATATTAATGTTTAACTGCCCAAATGAGCTTTTACATCTACAAACATAAAACTTGATGCAACTAAAATAGCCACATGGATTTCCCCTTGTCTCAGAGGTAATCCAACATGGAAACACTGATAGAGTCAGTGCTAGGACATGATCATAAATATGTGTTATAATATTCTACAGCATTTTGCTGTCATAAGAGCCCACAACCTAGAAAGACTTCTGGTTTCCCTCAATCTAATATTGGGCATATGGATTGAAAATGGATAGGCCAAGCTAGGAATGTATTCCAAAGATTTTGTTAACCTTCAAAACGCTCAGGGAAGCCTCATGAGTGGTGTATGATCATGATGCAGAGGTTTCACCGTGTCAGCAATGTTTAGAGTGTGTAGCAACTGAAGAAAATATATTTTGCAATAAAACCAGATCCAGCTTATAGTACTACCAACACTTACTACCAGGCAGGCACCATGATTATTGCTACTAATTCTCTGGGACCACTCACAGTAGTAAGAATCATAGCTGACAATGAGTGTTAATAAGGCTGGGCACTAACTCAGGAGTAGTCCCACTGTGACTAAAAAAAATAAGCATGCTTTTCTTCAATTCCTGATTGAGATCAGTGCCTGAGTGCAGAACAGCTGGCTGAAGTCACCCAAACAACATGGAGGTGTCTGTTGCTTAGAAGTGTCTCAAGAACTTGTCTCCTCCAAATAATTTCCCCTTTCACTAGTTATTAAGTTGGTTTGCAGTCTGGAGGTTTGATTAATTATAATTACTGCTCCGCCAAACATCGGCCAATATCCAGAAAACCATGCCTCACCCCATAAGACTCAGGCACAACAATGCATTTGTGACCTATATAAGCAAAGCCTTACAAATGCCTTTTAATTTTCTTTAAACTTTTCATTGCTGGAATGGCCAAAATTAATTAGGGAACCCCAAGTTCCTCTGTAAATCTGAAGAACTAGCTCGTACCCCATTGACCACTTACCATAACACCTTTCTCTCCAGGAGGGCCCACTGGACCTGGGTTGCCCCGCTCTCCCTTTAACAAACAATAACATTGAAGAGAAACAAATTTATGGTGTGTTACTGCACTGATACAGTTCAGTTACTGTAATGAAGATTTGAGATTGTTACAGGGGTGATATAAGACATTAGGCTTAAAGAGGCTAAGTCCCTTTTCAGACAGGCACTCCCCCCCCCCCCTGCACATGTGTGCGCTCTGTGTGTGTGTGCGCGCGCAAATGCCACCCGCAGTGGGTGGGACATCTGTGGGAACAGCGCCAGTGGTGGGTGGGAGTGTGTGCATGCTCCTGTGCTCTACCCATCTCCACTCACCTCCACCCATCACCCACACATGGAGCAACGGGTTCCAATGCCAGTTACTCTGTGCATGGAGATGTATGAAGGTGGGTGGCGATGGGTGTGAACTCGTGGGAACAGCTGCACACCCATCCCCCCCCAGCCCATCTGAAAAGGGCCTATGCCACCAAGATGCCTACGGTGGCTGGTGTACTGCGGGGTGCAGTCCCACCAATTACTGCCAAGGAACTCCTGGTAAACCTGAACTGCTTTTGACTGGGAATGCTTCAGTACACCTAGCTGCCTTACCCAAAGCTCACACAGACTTTGAGATACAGAGGAAACATATATAGATCAAGGAATATAGGTATCTCTGGGACTATTTCCACTCTTTCCCATAGAAGTGGAGTACATCTTTCTGCGCATCTTCCCAACGCATCTGTGCATCTGCCAGTTGATGAATGAGGACATAGGAGAATGCAGGTTTTGGTGAAGGGGGCTAGGGAATGAGAACAGTAAAGTTAAACTATATTGGAGGGAGAGTGGCTAGAATTATTGCACAGCAGAGGGGAGATGACAAAGGGATAAACACTCACCCAATTAGACTTTTACTAAAAGGTTCCCCAGGTCTTGAAAGGGGGCCCCTCTTCAGATTTCCTCATCAAACTCTCTTGTGCTCCAGCAAAACAATTTCCTGATAATCCCTTCTCTTTCCATCACAATGGGTGTAAACAGACAGACGGTGGCTCCAGAGGTCGCTGTGCGAGTCCGCTTCGCCCCCAGGCTGACTGGTCTGTCTGAAAGTGGCCCACCAGATGCTGAAGTGCTCCAGAACATTCCAGAGCACTGTCAGCAGAGCAGGTTGGCCAAACCCGGTGTACTGGCCCAGAATGGAGCTGCTGTCCATCTACTCAGTGGACGCACACTGCAGCGCCACTCCTGGTTGGCAGTTACCCCAGCAACACCATAGAGTTACGGGTGCCAGCCTAGAGCATCAGGCGATCACCTGCATCTCTATGGGTGTGTGTGTGTGGCGGGGGGGGGGGGGGGAGACATGCTGTGCGGGCAGACCACAGCCAGAGGAATCCCCACTGGGTCCATCTAAAGCGGACTCAGGTGGGGCTGGGAGCGGGCAGACATGGGGGTGCACCCCTGGAACAGCTCCAGGGGTGGACTTGCCTCATTGTGTCTATCTAGAAACACCCAATATCATTTTTCATTTGGAAAGTATGATCAACCTACAAAGCTCTTACTCTCCCTTCATTTTACTAGAAAGTTTGTGCTGAATAGATTCAGAAAGGAGGCTACTCTCTGTGACTGAAGAGCAGTAGGAACTTTTCCTTTCCACAAGTGCTTTACATTGAGAAGGACCCGCAATATTTTTTAAGCCAGGAAGCCCATCTTTAACCATAACAAGCAATCGGGACATAAAAGCTAGTCACATTTCTTTCCTCAGTTCTTTATCATGTATTTGTACAGACAAGTCCAGACCTCGCAGAGGTTGCTGCAGCAGATTAGTCACCCTTGCTTGGAAGGGGGGAAATCTGCATTCCCCTTTTCTGCCTACACTACACATCCTTTAACTTCTCTGCACACATCTGGCCCAACTAGCTGAGCTGGAGGCTAGATTATGAATGAGCCTAATAATGAACATTACATGAAAGATAGTATGCCTAAGATAAACCATTCATTATACTATACTTACTGTAATATGCTTTTATAATAAACCTCTTAAAACAATACATAAATTTTGGTGGAATTTTGTTTATCATAAATATGAATAAATTACTTCAATACTGTATTTGACATCTTAAATTATGAAGCAATAAGTAAACAATACAGCAATGGAAACTTATTCTGTCACTAAGAAGCTTGTTTCCACTTGTTGAAAGATTAACTACATTTAGCTACATTTCCTTCTTGGTTTTAAAACAGCAACTTTGTCTTAAAATGTTTTTGTCAGAGTAATTATAATTACAAAGCAACCACAAAATTGCAGTATCCACTTTAACACCATAGTCTATCCCCACATTTTTTGTTAAAACTTTAGAAATCTGATTCATATGTAAGTTGTGAAAAACAGTGCTCTGTTTCCATATTTCCTCTTTCTGATAATATAAACTGGCTGTAAAAAGATCTTCATATTTTCATGGAAATTACAATACTAGCATAGAATTAGATTTTTGTCTAGGACATTCTTTTGAATTCCTACCACCAAACAAAGTGAAATGATTCTTCCCTTCAGTGTAGAACTATGAATGATGCAGGAGCATTCTGACAAACAATTATGTTTTTAGCATAATTGAACCTGACACCAAGTCAAGTAATAACTTCCTGCTTTTCACCTTTTTTTTTTCAAAAATGAAAAGAATCTTGTCAAATATTTTAAAACTAGTCTAATAGTATGAATTCCACCAAACATTACATCTACAGACATATCTGAATATCCTACAGAAGTGAAACCTGTAATTATATTGATTGATTTCTTTATATCGGTTTAAAATCAAGCTCAAGACTGCCATTAATCCCTAGTGCCAAATAAGAGTTCCTCGCTTTTTTCTTTTTAATACTGAAGTACAAAATGGTAACTCAATTAGAACAAATGCTAGTAATGTCAAACTCAAACTAAGCCTAATTTAGCTGAGAAGAAGGCAAGCACTTGGGTATGAGTGTATCTCCGCAAGCTACAACACATTCACAATGCACATACTGCATTTTACTGCATCCCTATTCTGTAACATTAGTTATGTCACAATTATCTTTAAATAATCTCTCATCAGTGTATGGTATTCATAATAAAATAAATATCTGATGCATACTGATGTGTTATAATTTACCTTTTCACCAGGGCTTCCAGCTGGTCCAATTTCACCAGGTAAGCCAATGGGCCCCTATGGGGAAAAACACCACCACCACATGGATTTTTGTTAGTGTAATATCTGTGCCAATAGGATAAAGCACCTTCACTCTGTGAGCATCTACTTACAGAAGATTACCCACTCCTTTCAGTGAGTGAGTGACAGAGAACTTACTACACTATGTTTCAGGGGAAGATAATAGGTTACTTTGTGAGGTCTAAACAGGACCTAACATCAGCTACACTCAACTCCCAAAGAGGGAAAAACTGAAAGGGGGAGGTAGGTCTGAGTCAATTTGCCATTGCAGAAGTGTAGAGCAGACTGGGAGAAACCCCAGATCTGCCTCTCTGTAAACAAATGAGATGGGGCCCTGCTTTGCCCTCCCCCCTTTACCTTGAGTTACGTGCTCATGTGCAGGGTGTCCGCCAGATGTTTATCCCGGGTTGGGCCAGGGCTGTCCCACATTTTGTCATCCCCAGAAAGGCAGAGAATGCTGTGCAGGATAACCCGGCCCAAATGAGGGCACCTCACTGCCCCAGGGCTGCCTCCCATCTGTTTGGGGAGGTGGGGGACAGGGCGGGCAATGTTCACCACCATAGAGTCTCTGTTCCAGACTAGAGTGGTTGTAGGAGTGACCGTAACTCTGTGGTGGAGGAGGGGGGGGGGATGGTGCACGGGTGGACTGCAGCTGGCGGAACTTCTGGGCCATCTGCTGGGGTCCTTGAGGGGTCCACATGAGGCAGCTGTGGGGGGAGGGGGAGCACAGAGCAGCTCTGGGGTCCAGTGGGCTCCTAGGCCATCTGTTAGCACCTAATGTTACTGTTTCTCCCTCCTACAGGGAAGGAACCAGAACTGAAGAGGCAGCTCTGGGTTCATTCCCCTCTACAGAAATATAGAATGTACCAAGGAAAGTTCTTGGACCTGCCTCTGTGTTGCTGCTTCTCTCCCTGCAGGAGGGGGAGAGAGTGGTTGTAATAAGGGAGGTCCGGGGAAAATCTCTGGTTGAGGGGAGCAACAAGTGGTGAGGGCAGTCTCCTTTTTTCAACTTCACCCACTGTAAAATTCTTTTCCATATGCCATCTTTAATATTTTGTAACCAACATTTTCTTGGATGAAATCTTGGTCTTTTACCTTGTGGTTTCCAATTCAGAAATTTCACAGTTGAACAATCGGAGTCCATTCTTTTTAAATAAGTAAACCTCCTTACGTACATTCAAGAAGAGCAACTACCTTCCTCTGTATTTTATATAATCATTTATTTATTTATTTATTTATATTTATTTCTTCAATTTATATCCTGCCCCTCCTGAAAACAGCTCGGGGAGGCTAATAGTTTCAAAAATATAAAACGTAGTTATAAAAATATGTTTAAATACTCATAAAAAACACAACAATTAAAACATGGCTAGGTCGACAGTAAAACGATTAAGACAATAAATAAGGGTGGAGGGAGCTAAAACCCCTAACCCCCCCCTCCCCAAAGGCCTGGGCAAACAGCCAGGTCTTGCAAATTTGCTGGAATGTTAAAAGGCTTGGGGCCAGGCGAGCTTCCTCCGGGAGGGAATTCCAAAGGTGCAGCCCGGCCACCGAGAATGCCCTCTCCATTGTGGCCCCCCGCTTAACACGGGGGACCTCCAAGAAGGCACTCCTGGCAGACCGAAGGAGCCGCTCTGGGGTGGGAGGGTGAGGCGGTTCCTGAAGTATGAAGGGCCTTATAGATTAACACCAATACCTTGAACCTGGCTCGGCACGCTATTGGCAGCCAGTGCAGAGTCCGGAGCACAGGTGTTATGTGCTCCTGATGGCCTGTTCCCAACAGGAGCTGAGCCGCCGCATTCTGCACTAACTGCAGCCTCCGAACCAGGAATAAGGGCAGCCCCACGTAGAGCACATTGCAGTAGTCCAGCCTCAAAGTGACGAAGGCATGGATGAGGGAGGCCAGGTCTGGGCCGGAGATGTATGGACGCAGCCGCCGCACCAGATATAACTGGCGACCTTCGCCACTCCATCCACCTGTCGCTCCAGGCGGAGATCCGCGTCCAATATCACCCCCAGACGCCGAACCTGCTGAGCTATAGGAAGGCGAACCCCCCCAATCAGAGGGGCTGACACCTCCCTCGCTCTCCCCACCAACATCACCTCCGTCTTTTCGGGGTTGAGCTTCAGTCTGCTCTGCCACATCTATTCCGCCACGGCCTCCAGACACTGGGATAGCAATGGGACAGCAGGGTCTGGGTCAGCTGAAAAAGAGAGGTACAGCTGAGTATCATCAGCATATTGGTGACATCGCACCCTGAACCCTCTCACAACCTCCCCCAAGGGCTGCATATAAACAATAATAGAGACAGAATGGAACCCTGCGGAATGCCGCAGGATAAAGCGCGGGTGTAAGATGTTTCAGCTCCCAACACTACCCGCTGGCTTCTCCCTGAGAGGAATGAGCGGAATCATTCAAGAACAATCCCGTCCAGACCCCCCAGGTCACGCAGCCGTCTCAACGGCAGCCCATGGTCCACAGTGTCAAAAGCGGCCGAGAGATCTAGCAGGATACGAAATGT
>QEPC01014770.1:1070597-1134783 GCA_003113815.1 Sphenodon punctatus | reverse complement strand
AAGACATCCACCGCATCGGCTGGTGTCACTTCCTGAAACTCCCCCCACAAAGTTGGATCAGACGGGGCCTCCATCACCTCGCACTCTCCACCTACTGCCCCTAATCTATTGTCAAAGTCACTCTGAATCCGAGAGATCTTGTCTGCAAAATAGGTGACAAACTCCTCACAGTGGGCCTGGGGCAAGTCCCCGTCCAGGCAGAGGGAGGCCGGACTGACCAGCCCCCGCACCACCAGAAACAGCTCCGCCAGGCGTGACTTCACAGATGCTATGTGGACATCAAGGAACTCCTTCCTTGCTGTCCTCACAGCCTCAACATAGGACCGCAAATGGGCCCTATGGAGAAGTCGGTCGGAGTCAGATCGAGTCTGACGCCAGCGCTGCTCCAGCCTCCTTCCTACTCGCTTCATACACCGCAGCCCCTCAGTGAACCAAGGGGCTCTGCGGTGACGAGACCGAGGCAGAGGGTGTCTCAGAGCCACCCTGTCAATGGTCTCCCCCAGCAAGATGTTCCAATGCTGGACTAGCTCATCCACAGAGTGACTGTCCAGATCCAAGGTTAATTCCCTCAGGACCTCTTGGAACCGCTGAGGTTCCATCAGCCTCCGATGGCAGGCCATCCTAACTTGTCCATTCCTCTTCTGGAGGGGGGGTGCTAAGAGACTGGCCTGGAGGCGATAATGGTCCGTCCATGGATCATCTGTTATCCCTATCAGTATTTCCAGGGATTCCCTGCTCTACTCTTTGTATCTGACTGTAGGATTATGTTGTAATTGTCCGTGCTTCAAATGCATAAAGACGTATTGGCTACTGGATCACCATATAAATCGGGGTGGGGAACCTTTCCCCCCACAGGGACCACTTTCAAAATTAGTATCGGAGGACCACACAGAAGTTGGGGATAGAGGTGCTTAAAGGGGTCTGCTGAGAAATCATGGATCTTTGCCATGGATCTGTCCCCTATCCTTGTGTTCATGTCCACATCTCTGCTCCCTTACCCTAGAACTCAGTCTTTCAGTACTTGAGGGTAGGAGTTGGATCCCAGAGCCAGACCAGGAACTGGAAAGGAGCCAAATATAAACTAGTTGTGGGCCACATTTGGCCCCTGGTTCTGAAGTTCCCCACCCTTTATACCAATCAGTGTTTTCACTTTCACAATATCTCTCATCAGCAGCCTGTTGAGAGTAAGCTGCCTATCTCTCAACAGCAGATAAAAGAATCCTATGTTTAGCTGTGTTCCAAATGATGCTCATTTTTTTTCTTGATTTGACTTTTTCAATTCTGCCATTAAGTGCTAATTTGGACCACAAGATATTTAAAAGTGCTGACTTGCTCCAGTTCTTTCCCACCCACCATCAGAAGACATCATTTCCCCCCTCTCTGCTCATTAACAATACTTGTGGTCTGGTTATACTCAGTTTTATGCCAAAGATTTTTAACTTCTGCATGTCACCTCTTTACCATATTTCTAAAAGCCTCGTCAGCCTAGGCACAGAAGGCATTTGAAAGAACTCCTTAGAACTACAATGAAGATATGGCTTGCAGCACTGAAAGTTTTTGGTATGAAACTGATCATGAAGAAATCAATGGCATTGCCAGCAAGCAAGGAGGAAGCAGCGGCTCCACTTATTTTGTGGTGCTAACCCTGCCCCTCAGGATATAAGTGGCAGGCGCTACTCAGTAATTCAGCTGAGAAACTTACAAAGCTAAAGCAACGCCCAGGACAAAACAGAAGAGGTTAATGATGCTATTTACATAGAAGGGAGGAGAAATGTCCAGATTAAAGGAGCCCTTAGTATTGAAAATACACATGAGCAGTGAGAAATGTTATTTTTCCATACATAAAGGCTCCTCTGACTTGGAAACTGACATATGGGAAGTAACAAACAGTCAACCTTGGAAATTTAGTCAGGAGAAGGAATAAGGGAGTAGGTAATGATGAAGCAATATCTGGTGACACCTTTTCGAAAGCAGCATCAGCCAAAGGGACAACCTTTACTCTGTGGTCTCTGGTGAAGCGCGTAGTTGCATTAGGCTTCGAGTAATTGCCACAAGGCAGGCATCGCTGATGGATGTGAAACAGATGATGTGGCCATTAGTTTGAAGGCAGAGTCCACTAGCATACCCAGGATGAGATTTAACCTTTTATTCATCTTTCAATGAGCTAATCAGAAGGGGAAGCCCAGTCACAGATTTGGGGAAACTGACCATATTAGGAAGAGATGCTGAAGATGCTTTACCAAGCAAAGTCCAGCACCTATGCAGGCAACTTGAACAGGGAGACTTCTTAGATCCCTAGAGAATCCTGCACAAAGTAAACACTGGTAGCAATTGGTGAAGGCAGAGGAGTCGTCAATATTTTGCAACTGCTTC
Source organism: Sphenodon punctatus (assembly GCA_003113815.1). Classification (NCBI taxonomy): domain Eukaryota; kingdom Metazoa; phylum Chordata; class Lepidosauria; order Sphenodontia; family Sphenodontidae; genus Sphenodon; species Sphenodon punctatus. The sequence goes on along the minus strand of QEPC01014770.1, from coordinate 1,132,410 downwards.
CAGGCATTGCAGGTGTTCCAGATCCTGAAATGGGTGTTTACGGTAGACTTCTTTCTCTACTGGAAGATCTACCAGCTCATTAGGATAACTAAAACAAGGCAAGTTCAGCCTTTCAAATTCTAGGTTTGGAGTGATACTGAGCTAACTTTCTACCATTGTAAAAGTCAAACAAATCTATTGTCAGGATGCTCCAAGTTAGGATCTGAATGACTGTGGGAGGTGTCAGCTTCCACTTCTTAGGAGGTGGGAAGCGCTGATTGAACCAGTCTGCCTTAGGGAATTTTCAGATGGACATTTATTCCAGAATTAGAGCCTTTATTCCGGAATGAGATGTCTGTCTAAATGCTGCAAAACAGTGATTGCTTTCATGTGATAACAAAAACATTCAGATGTTATAAACTCTTGATTATTAGGGTTTATACCATCCGGATGTTAAACTGTTCTTTGATTAGGTCTGTCTAAATGACTATTACAGATTACTCAACTATTCCTTGATTAGTGTCACAGAGTCCTACGTCAAGACCTGACATCCTCTCTAAGGCATTTCTGCCTCTATAGTATGTAGAGGCACACAACTGTGGGACGATCGTATTACCTCCATCATCCTTCAACAGTGCATTGCGGCGTGCCAAATTTAAATACTCACAGAACAAAGGGATGAGTTATCATTTTTTTCAACTCAAAAATCAGAAAAATGAAGATAATCAGATTTTCTTCAATCCCAGAAATCAGTGCACTGAGCACAAATGAAAAGCACCATGGGATTGAAATTCATCCTGGAGACTCTAATTCCTGAATAACAGCAAGTTCTGTTCAGAATGATTATGCTGAAATTAAGTTATCAAGGAATAACAAATGTCTGTCTAAACAGGTACTACTTTGTAATCACTGGATAACAGTCATGGATTAGCTTTCTCCTAATCAACTAATAGTTTGTCCATCTGAAAATGCCCTAAATTTTGTGCTTGACTGTGATGTAGATCACAGCCAACAAGAGACTCTTCTTGTCCATCCAACTCAGGATTTTGGAGGACTTTTTCTAATAAGAGGAACTCCAAACCCTTCACCTCCTTTGATAGTTGATATAGGTGACTATGTCTGACTGTATCGAACAAAAAAGATTAGTAGCGTGGAAACAAACAAGACCCTCGACTCCAGCCAGTTGATGTTCCATTTAGACTCCTTTTTTGAACACATGCCCTAGCAGGTGGCAGAGTCCATGTGATTTCATTATCCCTTCAAGCAGGCAATGATAGTGGTCCTGTCTTGTGAAGATGATATGGCAGAGTGGTGCCACAATAAGGTGCTATACCTTTAAGAAGGCAAGCAAAATGGTGCCTAGAGAAGAGGGCACCTAAAATGGCCACTGCCAGGAAGTGGAAGTTGGTGGGCATGGCTATTAGTATGAAGTAAAAGGAAGCAGGAAAAAGAGGACAGTCTGCTCTGGACTGTGAGAGGGAAGACACCTCTGCAATCTGCTCCTGAAGGAAGGAAACCTTAGATCCTTAGAAGGTGAACTGATGATACCCAGCCACTGGACTATATATATATATATATATTGTTGACTGGCCAGAGGTTGGTGCCTGGTCTGAGAACTGTGTTTGTAAATAAACGGATTCTACTCAACCCTTGAGTGTCAGCTTTCTTGAGGCTTGATCCTGGAAACACTTACTCACTAATAAGTGGGGTCCAGCTACAAAATGGTGGAGAATGTGGCACGCCTTGATAGCCACCAAGCCAGTGATTCCGCAAGGCAGTAAGATTTATTTTATTTATTTAATTCGTGACATTTTATCCCGCACCTTCCTGCTCAATAGCAGCTCAGGGTGGCTCACAGCATTCTAAAAATCACAATAAAATCAACAATTAAAACTACAGCTAAATATTAAAAAGCATAAAATTATTCTTATTGTTCTGTAAAGTGTCAGGTACACAGCTGGCGCTATACAAATGCTTATAATAATAATACTACTACTACTAAAAAGCAGACCAAACCCCCTCCCCAATCCCGGTACCTGTCTCCATCCCCAAAGTCCTGGTGAAACAGCCAGGTCTTACACTCTCTTTGGAAAGAGGGCAGTCTGGGGCCAAGCAAGCCTCCGTCGGGAGAGAATTCCACAGCCTAGGCACGGTCACCTCCCCATTGTTGCCACCCAGGAAAGCTGGGGGACCTTGAGTCGGGCGTCCCCTGCCAACAGCAAGGGCCACTGCATAGCCCGGGGCATGAGGCAGTCCCACAGGTAAGCGGGGCCCAGGTCATTAATTTTATTTATTTATTTTATTTTTAAAAATTTCTTACCCCACCCATCCTGCCATAGGCAGCTCTGGGCGGCTCACAATTCATCAATAAAACACTTTAAACACTCAAAAACAAGGAGGAATTAAAATATCCCAAACCAGGGCTTTATAGGCCATTATTTATGTTTGTATTGTTATGGCCTACAGCTAACAATAAACACTTACTACTAAAAAAAGGTCATTACCAACACCTTGAATCGAGCTTGGAAGACAATAGGCAGCCAGTGCAGAGAATGGAATAATGTGCTCGCAATGACCCATCCCCGTCAGGAGGTTAGTCACCGCATTCTGCACCAGCTTCAGCCTCTGGACCATCACCAAGGGTAACCCCATGTAGAGTACATTGCAGTAGTCCAATCTAGAGGGAGCGCAGAGGAGGATTGCACCTAGAGGAGGATTCTGCTCAGTGGAGGAGTGAGAAGCAGAGCAGTGGGGAGTACAGAGAAACTTGTCCAAGGACAGTGGCTCGAGCCAGGCTGGAGCCAGGAGGTTTGCCCCAACCCAACACAAGGATACCAGAGGAGACAGCAGAGAGGCAAGATGGCGGCAGGAGGACTGCACCCTTGGAGAAACCCTGCAGTAACTCTGTGGAACTGGATACAGCCGGAGATGAGGCAGTGGAACAGAGCACAGCAGGAGCAACACACCCCATGAGCTTGGAGGAAGCCCCGACAGAGACAGGCAGCGTGGGAGAACAGGTACTGGGGTGTTTCCACTTGGGGATCCCAGAGGAAGTGCTATTATTGTAGATGGTGCCCCTATGTAACTGAGGGAAGGTACCAAAGGAAGAGGCCCACAGGACTATGTTGTGCATGTGGCCCAGAGAGAGAGACTTGGAGATACTCCCCCTCTGGAGTAAATAGAAGGTGCTAGATTTACAATAGCACAGAGCACCTAAGAAGGGAGTGCCCTGAAAGAAAGGGCCAAGTGACTGGGAGAAGGGAGCAGGAATGTAATGTGGCTACTTGTGAAGGAACAAGCTGTAGCAAAAGCCCAGTAGAGAGAAGGGTCTGCTGGGCCTGTAATAAGATGAGGCATCTGCAATGACATTGCTCAGAGAGACTAAAGCTCCCAAGACAAAGAAGGAAAAAGCACCAAGGAGACAGAAAGAAAGAAAGAGAGACAAAGGCAGGACAGGGGTAAGAAGGAACATAAAGAAATACAGACCAGATTAACATTAAAGGTCCTAGAAAAATGGAAAAATATAGTGAATAAGAGGGCTGAGGATTCCCCATACAAATTAAATAAAAAGGTGCAAACCCTATCTGACTCTCTCATTGGGACCGATCCTGACAACACTTACCCCATGGTAAAGTGGGGGCCTGCTACAGATGGATAGAATGAAATTTCATTGTAAGGTACTGCAGGTGAATCTATCAGTAAAGTGACTTAAGGAGGAAAGCTGGAAGCAGAAGTGGACAATGGATCCAGAAACTGATCCCACTCACTGAAGATAAAGGTCTGGAGTATGCTCATATGCAGGAAGGCTACTCCACAACTGAGGTAGCAGAGACCAGTGTAGTGTTTCAGGGATCCAATCCCTGATCCTAGCCAGTGTGTGGGAGTGCCATTTATTAGTGGCAGATCCAGTAGAGTCCAGACCAGGTTTTGTAGAGGACAAGGAAGCAGTGGGGGCAGGTTATAATTGGCTAATGTCTCTGGGAGCTGCAGAATAAAGTGGTCTATGATTTTTCAACCAAGGAGATTATGCCAGTGAAGTTATTTCAAATGCACTAATTATATGGGGACATAACCCTGGTGACAAAGGTGGAATCACACGGTTGATTTGGCTCATGAAGGCCACCAGGGAATAGTAAAAATGTCCTGCTTACTAAAAGACTGGTTTCCTGGGATTGACACCATCACTGAACATATTCAATCCTGCTGAATATGCCAAGCAGCAATGTCAGAAAACCACTCTCCTCCATTACAAGTTTCTTCTCTACCTGCATCTCCATGGATGGATGTGTCAATTTTTGTGATCTCCCTCATGAGGGACATTTATTAGTGGTCAATGGTCATAGATGAGAAATTTAAATAGTCAGCACTACTTCTGCGAAAGCGGTTATACCCAAATTAGACAAGATCTTTTCAGTTTATGGAATACCAGCTCTTTTTAAAACTGGCAATGGTCCCCTCTTCAGGGTTCACAATTTGCTCAGTTTGCAGGGTATCTTGGATTCAAACATCATAAAATAACTCCACACCGGTCACAAGCAAATTGTGAAGTTGGGAGATTTATGAGAACACTTAAGAAATCATTATGCATTGCTGTAGCTAATGGAGCCGACATGAAACAGGAGCTATATTGTTTTCTTTACAGCTGTCGCACCACTCCCCCATTGTTCCACTGTTATGGCTCCTGCAATTGTTCTATTTGGCAGCCAACTATGTACATGATTGCCATAGATTGAAAAGAGACCTGATGATAACTAGGGTTGCTACCTTAGGTATATTTTTTCCAGGCTACTTATGAAAAATACATATTTCCACCTATGTATATTTTTCCAGGCCACTTATGAAGAATACATGTTGCAGGGCCTGCACTGGTGCCATAGGTGCCCATGTAGGCCCTGCAACATGCATTTTTCATAAGTGGCCTGGAAAAATATACTTAAGGTGGCAACCCTAATGATAACTCTCTGTGTCAACGTGACACAGAAGCGAAGCTCATCATGAAGAATTACGGTGATCGGTATGGACAAGTTACAGCTACGTCTTTCGAAGTGGGAGACAGGGATCTTGTTAGAGATTCCAGCCTCGCAGCAAACTCTCCACACCTTTTTATCCTGAGCCATATGAGATTACAAGGATAAATGTCACAATGGACACAGCTCAAAGAGACCCCCACATAGTCACACAAAATGTGTATCATTTCAAATCACTCCATGGCACACATGTTCCAGCTCAACAAGATGATGGATGATGCTGAAATTTCATCTGCCTTTCCAGCATCAACAGCTGAATCCAATACTCTGCTCAAGAGACAGACTGTCATAGTTACCTGCAAAGCAGCAGCTGTCGACCTCCAACTTATTTGCAGGACTATGTAACATAATGAGACACGACCTATTTCCCTGGGCATGTTGACTTTCAAGTTCTCTACTGTATTGTCTGCAGTAAGTTTCCGTAATTGTATTAAGTTTTACCCCCATTTGTTTAGATGTTAGAAGTAGTTCCACAGTTGGAATTTATAAAGTTGTTTTAAAAAATGGAAAAGGGGAAAGATATAGTGTTTCAGGGATCCAGTCCCTGATCCTAGCCAGTGTGTGGGAGTGGAACAGTAATTCTATTGCCAAGTTTAATTATCTGTTTTATTAGTGGCATTGTCCAGACCAGGTTTCGTAGAGGACAAGGAAGCAGTGGAGGCAGGTTATAGTTGGCTAATGTCTGTTAGCGGCAGAATAAATTGGCCTATGATTTTTCAACCGAGGAGACCATGCTAGTGAAGTTATTTCAAATTCACTAATTATACAGGGACATAACAACCAGGAAGCTGAGTGTGAGTAGGCCTTGTTGAACTGTGGAAGAAGACTTGTGCAGCAGAGAATTGGAGAACTGCAAGATAGGGGCAGAAACAAATCCTGAAATGAAACTGATCCTGAGAAAGAAGGATGGATGGAATGCTTCTGCACGTTGACCACAAAACTATAAATTTGCAGACACTTAGAGAGCATGTCAGCATTGTCACTGTGAAGAATTATTGGTTTTGAATCATATATGCATATAGCTTGTTCAATTAATAATGAACCGGTCTCTCTCTGAATATGTGTAACATATTTTTAATTGAAAAAAAGGAATATCTTCACAATTTCCAAAGTCATGGATGATTGACATTTCTACACATGAGTCAGCCATCAAAGGTTTTTGACTTCTTCTGGATCAATAAAGTTTAATTCTATTGCCAAACAACCTTCATTATTTCTTAAAAGCAAGAAAGAAAATGAAGTCTTAACTAACAGATGGATGTGGAAAAGCCTCAGGGTAAGCAGACACATCTGTCTAAGAAAGAAAATTTACTAGTATAGTCTGTCTAAGAAAGAAGGAAAGTTTAGTACAGTCTGTTGAGAAAACACCTTTCATTAAGTCTTTTAAAATGTTCCTAAGAAAAGATGAAAACATTGCCAAGGAAATTCTATCTTTTTTGCAGTTCTTAATAGAATTACAAACTGCCAGGTTAATTGAGATGTACTCATTAATCTTCCTGCAAATTGTTTCACATTTATTAGCACTACCATATGACACCCTCATCTTGAAAACATTCCTTCAGTCTGAAATGCTTCCAGTTTCTAGAGAAAGGGACACTTTGAGAAAGAGCCTATAAACTAATTGTGAAAATATGAGGGGAGTGGGGAGAGCAGAAAACACAGAAACTGTCTTTCTTTACATTAATTTGTAATCAATATTTTATACACAGTAGGAACACACAAAAATACCATACACTATATTTTTAACAGAGATATCTATATCAGTCTGCATATAATAAATTTACATAGTAATGGTTTAATTGTCAGAGTAGAATTGAAATTTAGTTGAAGTCTATTGTAAGCCTTGTATCTTGCTAATAAACAAGTGGATGTTTCTGCATACCTCCCAACAGTCCCTATTCAGGAGGAACAGTTCCTCTTTTGGTGGTGAATGCCACTGTTTCTCTTTTAGGGGTCAAAATTACTCCTTCAGGTCAGAGACACACAAAGGCTAGTATTGAAGCCTCAGGAACCTCTTTTTTGGTTGCCTCCCAGAAAAAGTGTTTGAGAGGGCAGTAGGGAGATGATGGGACAATATGAAACTAATTGGAATGATAAGCAGGAGAGCGTCTCCTCTTCTTTATGCAGTTGGAATGTTGGAAGGGGTGTGTGCACTTGCATGTGGGATTGCATGGAGGGCAGGGCTTATTGGCTGAGGGGCGGAGCTTGCTCATCTTTGGACACCCAAAATGTTGGAGGTATGTTTCTGTTTTAGGTAAAGCGTTAAGCAAGTTCAAAAAACATATTTATTTAATCTTATCACATTTCTCCTCAGATAAATTATTTCTAGAGTTTCCAAGTGGAAAATCATGCAGGCTTGCTATGAACCGTAACTAAGCTAAGCAGTATATACACTCCAGTTTCTGAACTTTTCACATTGTTGTGAAGATCTCTCTTATTACTGTCAAACTCTGGACAGAAACAGCTTAAGGGACTCAGGTGCAATTGTAAAACAGGTATTGTAAGAAACATGTTCTCAATTTCCTTACTGCAGTGAAAATCTGAACTAGAGTGGGGGCAAAAGAAATAGAAGATTTTGAAAATTGGAGTTTGACAGAATTGCTAAAGGCACCTGGAATATATCATAGGAGTGCTTATGAAATATGGAAGACACATGAAGGCTTAATCATAAGGTAGTCATATAAAACCTTACGTAGCACAATGAATCAGATCACCCAAGTACAAATATGATTCAGATGTTGGCTAGTGTAACCCATACATATGTAGGGGGTAAAACCAAGTTTAACATCAATGACTAACTGGCAACAAAAATAACAAAAAAATTATTCACATAGACCAGATAGCCTGGACTGTTTTTATTATTTGAATTTTATTTCATTCTTGTTTACCTAACTGTTCTATTTATAGCAGGGACATAGTATTGTGGTCAGCAATTCCTGAATGACAACAAAGACCACTTGGATGTGTGTCTTTAATTACAAAGCCTAGTAAGTAGACAACGGCAGGGGCAAAGTTACTGCTTTGCTATGCTGCTCCATATTTTTTAGGGAATTTGAGCTGCTTTGAAAAGTTCATTGTTTTAATGTAACAACAGCCCATGTAGGTCGTTACAACTGCCCAACACCTCTAGGATGCTTTGCAAATAGCTAACTTTGGGGAGGGGAGTTTCTTGATATACCCACTCAGCCTGGGAAGGGAGTGGATAGTTAGATAGTTTCCAGACCTAGCACATTTGGAGATGGAAATATACAAAAAGAATGGAGTGGGAAGGAAGACAAGGGAAAAGAAAAATGAAGATTGCCCCAGCACCCCCCAGAAGAAGACAAGAACACATGTTGGGGTTTAAAGGCCGCAATCTTTATTGACCAATTGTTAAAGCCGGGTAAGGGGCAGTCTCTCTCCTGGGTCCAGCCTAGACTATACTTTCAACAGCTAACTGTATCATCTGACTGTAACATCTAACTTGGGTGGCATGATGTCCCTCAGTACAGCTGAACTTCTTACTGCTGCTAGGTCACTCTCACTCCAGTTGGCCGGCTGGTCGGGAAGGTATGGGACCTCTCATGATCAAAGTAGGAGGGAGGTGGCGGCCACCATGGGGACCGCCCCTGTCTTCTGCTGTATAGTTCACCCCTCCCTCCTGGGCCTGGGTTGGAAGCTGGCTGTCCCTGATCTAGCTTCGCCCGTGACCCCATCTCTTATGCAGATGACTTAATGAACAGTTAATTCTACCAAATACCCTGGACCCCTGCAAGTTTGACAATGAAATGACAGCTAAGCACATCCGACCTCTCCCTTTCTAGCTAATTGTGATCGTCATGCACTATGAGGAAGGTGAAAAAACTGACAGGCTGCTATGCCAATCTGGGCCTGGCAGCAAAAAATTCCTTCCCGGCCCTTGTAAGGGTGGCCAGTGTAACACCCACAGTGTCCTGAGGGAGGGTGGGTGGGTGCTTCCACGTGGTACGCTTCTTCGGCGTGACTGGCTCTGACTTAGCCATGCCCCAAAATAGCACCCACCATGTTCCGTCTCATGAGACTTGGCCCCACACCACTGATGTGCTGGCCTGGACGTCCCCGACGGGGCATCAGGAAGTCCTGGATCAGAGTCTATTACAATAAATGAGAACCCTTCCATTAATTTTAATGGGCTCTGACTCAGACCTTGAGAGGAAGGAAGGAAGGATAGAGAGAAAAAGAAGCAAATAGTGAAAAGAGAAAAAGGGAACAGAGCAGAAAAATGATAAGGAATAAAAGATGAGGAAGGAAGACAACCAGACAAAAGAATTAGGGAATCAGGGTAGGAGAAAGATTAAAGGGAGCAAAAATAACCAGGTAGTGTGTAAAAATAAATCCTGGGAGTAACAGGGCAGAGTCCCTGCGAATAACTTTAAAGAGTAACTGGCCCTTTACAGAGTCTTGCCAGCCTGAGAACTGCGCTAATAAGAACTACGTGTACCAAGGATGGTAGATCTACCTGTGGATGGAATCAAGGGTGAAATCCCTAACTGGCAAAGAAGGGAGTAGTGTCAATGGAAGTGTGATAAGCATTGTTAAAGGAAAACTCAGCAGTATGGAGAAGGTGAACCCAATTATTTATTTATTTATTTATTTATTTATTTATTTAAGGCATTTGTAACCCCCCATCCTGCCACAGGCAGCTCTGGGCGGTGAACCTAAAACATTAACATTAAAGCAACTTTTAAATAGACAACAACAGGGAGGTATAAAAAATCCCCTAACCCATTCCCCCACCCTACCCATCCTCCCCCCCCAAAGCCAGGCGAAACAGCCACGTCTTGCAACAGCATTGAAACGAGGGGAGATCTGGAGCCAAATGGGCCTCCACCGGCAGGAAGTTCCACAGCCGTGGGGTGGCCACCGAGAAGGCCCTCTCCATCGCGGCCCCCCAGTAGACTTGGGGGACCTCCAGGAGAGCACCCCCTGATGACCGCAGGGGCTGATCCAGATCCCAGGGGGTGAGGCGATCCCACAAATAGGTTGGGCAGAGGCCGTTTAGGGCTTTATAGGTAAGCACCAACACCTTGAATCGGGCCTGGAAGACTACAGGCAAGCAGTGCAGAGACCAAAGAACCGGTGTAATATGTTCCCGGCGGCCCAATCCCACCAGGAGATGGGCCGTCGCATTCTGCACCAGTTGTAGTCTCCGTACCGTCACCAAAGGTAGCCCTACGTAGAGCGTGTTACAGTAGTCAAGCCTAGAGGTGATGAAGGCGTGGATGATGGTGGCCAGGTCAGAGTCCGAAACATACCTCCGAAGCCGACGCACCAGATGTAATTGGAGGAAGGCACTCTTTGCCACAGCCGCCACCTGAGCATTCAAGCAGAGTTGCGTGTCAAGGAGCACCCCCAGACTCCGTACTTGGGGAACCAGCGGAGGGCAGACCCCATCAATGATGGGGGCTGTTACCCCGCTGCCTTACCCACCAACATCACCTCCATCTTTTCAGGATTCAGCTTCAGTCGGTTTGCCCTCATCCAGTCCCCCACAGCTTCAAGGCATCCATTAAGCACCGAGACTGCCGGGCCTGGGTCTGATGGAAAAGAGAGGTAGAGCTGGGTGTCATCAGCATATTGATGACACCGCACACCAAACCTCCTGACCACCTAGCCAAGTGGCTGCATATACACGTTGAACAGGAGAGGGGACAAAACAGAACCCTGCGGGACTCCACACAAGAGTTCTTGTTCAAATGTACAGAAACAACTGAGGTATTGTTCCAGGACTTGGTTTAATCTTTCAGATTGGCCATCTGTCTGAGGGTGATAGGCTGAGGGGAGTCATGATTGTATACCAAGTAATCAAAGAAGCTGTTACCAATTCAGATAAGATGGAGGTGATGGTGGTGGGGAGAGCGAGGGAAGTGTCGGCCCCCCTGATCGGGGGGGTTCGTCCTCCTATAGCTCAGCAGGTTCGGAGTCTGGGGGTGATATTGGACTCAGATCTCCACCTGGATTGACAGGTGGAGGTGGTGGCGAAGGCTGCCTTCCATCAGTTATATCTGGTGTGAAGGCTGCGTCTGTACATCTCCGGCCCAGACCTGGCCTCCCTCATCCATGCCTTCGTCACCTCAAGACTGGACTACTGCAATGTGCTCTACGTGAGGCTGCCCTTGTTCCTGGTTTGGAGGCTGCAGCTAGTGCAGAATGTGACGACCCAACTCCTGTCAGGGACAGGTCATCGGGAGCACATAACACCTGTGCTCCAGACTCTGCACTGGTTGCCAATAGAGTGCCGAGACAGGTTCAAGGTATTGGTTTTGATCTATAAGGCCCTTCACGGTCTGGGCCCCTCATACCTCAGGGACCGCCTTGCCCTCCGCGCCCAGAGTGGCTCCTTCGGTCTGCTGGGGGTGCCTTCTTGGAGGTCCCCCGTGTTAAGGGGGGGGCACAATGGACAGGGCATTCTCGGTGGCTGAGTCGCGCCATTGGAATTCCCTCCCGGAGGAAGCTCGCCTGGCCCCAAGCCTTTTAACATTCTGGGGAGTTTGTAAAACCTGGCTGTTCACCCAGGCCTTTGGGTAGGGGGGGTAGGGTTTTTATCTCCATCCTACCCTTATTTATTGTTTGTTTTGTCCTAGCCCGGTTCCAAATGTTTATATTATTATGACTGTTTTAAATTTATATTATTGTATTTTTTATTCTTTTAAAATTGTTAGCCGCCCCAAGCTGTTTTCAGGAGGGGCGGGATATAAATTGATAAAAATAAATAAATAAAATAAGGTGCCGAATTGTGTTGTATCCCTCTGTTCGAAACACTGATGAGAAGAGGGAATTTGTGGAGCTTAACAACATGCTGAATTAAAACTTGAGCAGTTTGCAAAGCTGTTGAAATGGCAGGCAATGGAATAAAATGGACCATTTTTGTTAGTGTCCACTACCATACAGATCGTGATATATAAAAATCCTGAGCACAATGCCTTGAGAGTGTGACTGCTTGTGACCATTTTGCAGATTTCCCTGGTGAGGTCCATGCCAATGCTGGGAAGCTTTTCTGCACATCACACAATGTTATCCTGGACCACACTAGGTGGTCAACCATTGCAGACCACCTTAAATGCTAGTCTCATCTGAAAAGAAAAGCTGAATCTCACCTGAGAGCTGATAATAAGAAGCAAAAGGTCCCTCACAGCTACAATGAAGCAAGAAACTGAAGCCAATACAGCCAGATTTGAGGTAGCCCCAGAATTGCATCCGCCCCTTCCCCACGCCCACCTAGAGAGGGGGCAGGACAGCAAGGGTTAAAAGTTTTCCCGCCGTCAGAGGCCGATGCGGCTCTCTGAGGCAGGAGAGCGACACGCAGTAGTGGGGGGGGGGGGCAACCTGGGTTGCTAGGCAGCCAGGCTGTGCCTCCCATTGGTGAGGAATAGGCACGTGACCCCGCCCGGGGTCAGGGACCACGGGCAGACAAGATGCCACTTGGGCAGCATTCCAGCCCCAGGAGTGGTGAAGAATGGCAGCACGGGCCTGGTGGTGCGTTCCTCAGGCCCTGGGTCCACGTGGCTGCCCTCAATCTGTGAAAGGGAGTTCCCCAATGGGGAAAAGCAAGAAGAATGCCGCGGGCGCGGCAAAGAAGAGGAGAGTGAAAGACGCCCGGCTTGAATCAGCCCTGGGGGCAGGGGTAGGTGAAGGGGGGGAGGCACCAGTGGGGAGTTCGGAGGGACAGACCCCAGGCCCTTCTCAGGGGGAGCTTTCTTGTGGGGCCCCTGTGGAGAGTGGGGAGGAGGAAACTCCCCTGGCAGTCAGGATGGCCGGGTGCAAGACCCTTCTGCACCAGCTTACAGAGGGGGGGAGGGTAATACCTCCACACCCCCTCCCCCACCTGTCCCTCAGATGTTGGGCCCCCTACAAACAGGTCCCTTAGCATGCATAAGGGAGACAGTAACCACAGAAGGGGGACCCGTTATGCTGCCTCCTTTACGGCGTGGAGGGCACTTCATTAACCCCCCCAGCCCAGTATGTGGGCAAGGCCATTGAAGGCATGGGGGTGCAGGCCCATAGGGGACATAGGCCCCCCCGGGGTGGCCCCACAGGGATGTCTTCCCCCATAAGCCTCCAGATGCCATCTGCGGCTGCCAGGGCCCTGGGTGTGGCAGACACAATGGCAGGAATTACAGGGCCCCATCCAGAGTATTCTGGGCATGTCCCAGTGGACCCCCAGTGGGCCTTGCCCTCCAGGGATCCCACTGCCCACCCAGGCCTCAGCCAGTCATGGGCAGGCCGCAGGGGCGGGCCCTGGGTGGGGCTGGGGAGCCTCTTCCCTCCTTTCTGCAGCAGGAGCAATGGATGGAGAGAGCTGCACTTCAGGGACAGGGTGATAGAGACCTTCGCCAGAGAATGGACCGCATGGAAAGGGCCCTTCAAGCATTATTGGACCAGCGGGCCCAAACAGCAGGAACCCAGCAGGCGGCACATGCAGTCCAGACCGCTCCTGATCCAGGTAATACCCCCGCCTCCCTTGGGGAGTTGGGTGGGGAGGAAATGTGGACCCCTATACAGGAACCCGCAATGGGAACCATGGGCAACGAGAGGGCTGTAGCAGAGAGCTACCAGGGTTTTGGAACAAGGTGGGGATCGACACAACTAGTCTGGTGGGGCAAGAACTGGGTTCCAGTGGCCCACCCACCACCCCCTTCTTGGGTGGGTGAGGGAGTGGGCGGCTCAGCCAGGGTGTGTGCTTCCCCCGGCAGGCACGCCAAGCTCTTCTTCTCTCATGGGGCAGGCCTTATGAGTCTGGGCACCGGCACCTGTCTCACTGCTGCCCCCCCTATGGCACAGGGTGTTTGATCCTGCCAGCAACAGCATACACACAGTGTCCCCTCCCCCGAGGGTGGGGGCTACTCTGCGGTCTCTGACCCAATAGGGGGCCATTTGCTCCCAGCAACGAAGAAGCGGATATGGTGCGGGGAATACGTCGATTTGTTTGCCCTCCTGTTTAGTGACCCGATTCTGGACCCCACTGAACAGGACGACAAGAAGGAGAAGAAGCACTTTAAGCGCCCCAAGGCAGACCGGAACTGGTCTAATTGGACTGCCGCCTTTTCCATATATATGGGAGTCCTGATCCAGGCATACCCCACCCAGGCTGCTGACCTGCTGAAGTACGCCGACATTGTGCAGTGTGCTTATGAGGCCGGTCCAGCGGGCAAATGGTTCCGATACGATGAGGCCTTCTGCCACAGGGCAGCGTATACACCCAGCCTTAGGTGGGATCTGCATGCGCACGACCTCTGGCTGAACTGTATGAGTGGGGTAGGAAATGTACCCAGATCTGATAGTGGCCACTTACTGGCCACTTGTCTTCGGCAACAGAGTCCTTTCGTGAAGAAGGAAGAAAGGGACGGCACCTTCCGCAGACCTGTGTTGGGAATTTGGCCGTTTTGGGAGATGTTCCCGAGCGACCTGTAAGTTCCATCACAATTGTTCCAATTGTTCGTGACACCACGCTGCCTCTGCCTACCCAAAAGGAAGAGGCACTGCCAAAGGAAAACCGGTACCTGGGTGGGCGGGCAGGGGAGGCCCTAGCAGAAACAGCACGCCCACACCCGGCAAGGGCACCAATTCCGGTTAAGGCAGCAGAGCTTGCCCAAGCCCTCCAATGTTACTTGGATAGAAAGGAAGCCGAGTTTATATTGGCAGGTTTTCAAGAAGGTTTTCGAATCCCTGCTAGCGAAGTTCATCAGCACCGGCTTTGCTCAAATTTGAAATCCGTAGTGGGGATGGAGGATATAGTGCGAGCTAAAATTCAGAAAGAAGGGGCTGAAGGGAGGGTGGCTGGCCCATTTCCGGCCCCACCATTTCCCGATATGATTGTATCCCCCTTGGCCGTGGTGCCAAAAAAGGCCCCCGGGGAATTTCGTCTAATTCACCACTTGTCATATCCCCGTGGGGGCTCGGCCAACGATACTATCCCCAAGGAACTCTCCTCAGTCCGATATGCATCGTTTGACTCAGCGGTAACCCTAGTTAGGTCATTTGGACCCCGTGCTGTACTCGGGAAGTGCGACATCAAGTCTGCTTTTCGCTTGCTCCCTGTTCACCCTGACAGTTTCCCTCTGCTCGGTTTTCACTTCAAGGGAGGATATTATTATGATAAGGCCATGCCAATGGGGTGCTCGATCTCATGCTCCATTTTTGAGCATTTCAGCACCCTAGTGGAATGGATCATCAAGCAACGGTCTGGAAAAAGGGGAATCACAAAATGTCTAGACGATTTCCTATTCATCAGCCAGGCTGACACAAGCAAGTGCAATGACTTGATGTGTACTTTCCTCGAAGTAGCAGAGAACTTGGGTATCCCCTTAGACCCAGAGAAGACGGAAGGACCTGCCACCAGGTTAACCTACCTTGGATTCGAATTGGATACTGAGGAAGCTGTTTCCCGCCTTCCTGGGGATAAATTGAAGTCACTCGGGGAGAAAATTATAGAATGCCTAGGGGTCAGCAAGGTCACGGTTTGGCATCTGCAATCAGTTGTAGGGAGTCTCAACTTCGCTTGCGGGGTGGTAGCGCCGGGTCGGGCCTTCTTGTCCCGCCTCTACGCAAGGTTCGCCGGCAGCCCACCCCCCCTCCACCACATCAGGGTCACCAAGGAGATGAAAGAAGATCTCCAGACCTGGGTCACTTTCCTGGAAAGTTTTAATGGCACCAGTTTCTGGAGGGACCACCTTCTACTGGAAGCGGAGCTACAGGTGCACTCTGATGCTGCTGGAGGGGCGGGTTTTGGGTTGATCTTTAAGGACCGGTGGGTAGCGGCCCCCTGGCCGAACGACTGGATAGAGCAAGGGATCACAAGGGACCTCACCTTTTTGGAATTTTTTCCAATTGTGGTGGCGGTACATCTATGGCCCAACCAGCTGGCGAATTGATCAGTTTTGTTCTGGTGTGACAACCACGCTGTTGTACACATAATTAACACCCAATCTTCAAGGTCCCCAAGGGTTATGAGGTTAGTGAGGGTCATCATGCTCACCTGTTTGGAATTTAACATCCTGTTCCACATCAGGCATGTGCTGGATCTGGACAACAGTGTAGCCGATGCCCTTTATCGCTTCCAGATGGAGCATTTCCGTCTGCTGGCACCTCAGGCTCGGGTGAACCCAGATTCGCTGCTGCCGCTGGTGTGGAACCTTGGGTTGTAGAGCTGCACACCGCCGTTCTGGGATCCCTTGCGCCCCGAACCAGGACAGCTTACAGCAGGGCCTTCAGGGACTTTCGGAACTACCAGAGGGAACAGGGTTGGCCCCAAGGGTTCCCAGTCCCAGAGCAACATATGTTGCAATTTGCCATGTCCTTGAGGCGCCGGAGTGTGGCCCCAGGTACAGTATCGGGGAAACTGTCTGCCCTGGCCTTTGCAAGCAACCTTGCAGGCCATCCTCCCCCCGACCGGGGTTTTTTCGCCAGGCGATTACTGGAGAGTTGGCATCGGGAAGGGGGTAGGACCCCTGATCAACGGGTTCCGGTCACGTTACAATTACTGTTGGAAATTTGTAGTGGGCTACCACGTGCTTGTTATGACTGTTGGGAAGTTTCACTGTTTAATTCGTTATTCAAGTTAGCCTTCTTTGGGGCATTTCGTGTGAGTGAACTGGTAGCGGACTCAGCCAGGGACACTTCAGGTAGGGCATTCTGAATCACGTGCCAACGAACGAGATTTTCCCGGTTAAGGCTATGGAAGCATATCTTGCAGTGCGGGGGGTGGCTTCAGGCCCCCTCTTTAGGCATGTCACGGGGTAACAAGTGACCAGGTACCAATTCACAGCAGTTACGAGGGCTGCTCTGACATATCTGGGACTCCCCCTGTCGGCCTATGGCACGCACTCTTTCCGTATAGGGGCCGCAAGCTTTGCTGAAGAGAACGGTATGCCCGAGCAAGTCATCAGAGAAGTGGGGCGTTGGAGGTCCGGGGCTTTCCGGACTTCTGTCCGGGGTGCCCCGGACCTGCCGAGCGACCCTAACTGTTATCTCATCTAAACAGGTATTCCCCCAATGCCACGGAAGAGGGCGTGGATTATCAGCCACAGCCTGGTCCGATGGGTGGGCAAGGCCACTGGGCAGACTGGATGGGGAACGCAACTAGGCTTGTCAACACAGGCACAAATTCAGTGGAGGGGTCGTAGTGGGATGAAGTGGCACCAGCTTTTGCCGGCAGTTCATGCCGCCGCCTGAGACCCTCCGCCGGATGTCATAGTAATTCACCTTGGAGAGAACGACTTCCTGCAACTGAAAGGTGTCCAGTTAATCAAGAACGTCAAGTCCGACCTGTGGGAGGTTAAGAAACTCTTCCCTGGTGTCTGCCTCCTCTGGACTGATCTGGTTGAACGGTTATCTTGGGGTCACGGGGTACATCCCCGAAAAATTGACAAAATCAGAAAGACAGTTAATAGGGACGTAGTGAAGTGGCTCACTGGCTTAGGAGGTGGGCATGTGGACACCCGGGTGCTGACACACAAAAGGCCGGCTTTGTACAGGCGGGATGGTGTGCACCTGTCCCCTCAAGGGAACGACCTATACCTGGGAGCCCTAAAGAGAGCTCTGGTTCGCTCATTAGAAATATCCTAGAGTTAGGTGGGGGTTGGGTTCGTCCGGGTAAATCCGGCGAACCCTTAGTGGCGGGGGTCCAGTACTGTGAGTTAGAGTAGTTAGAGGGGTCATAATTAGGAGTCATCTCTTTAAGAGATGGGGAGGCCCACCTGCCGGAAAGCAGGGGAAGGCAAGCAGCTGGGCAGCCTCCCTGGGAGGGCTGTTGTGCGACGGCAGTACGGACAAGTATGGTCCCCCGTCAGCAAGCATCATTCTCCTTACTCACATTTAAAGGGATCCTCTCACGGCCGGTGGCGCCGCTTGGAGGGGAGACGTGTGATTGTCGTTGGGGTGGCAATCGAGGGTACATCGAAGCCACCCCTGGTTCAGGTTTTGGGTACTGTTTTGTTAATGTTACGTTAAGTACTGGACCCATATCGCACTAGGCGATTTACCCCCCCACCTTAATTTGTATGTTAATTTGTTAAAATAAAGAGTGCGGCCATTTGAAACCCAGCAAATTGTCCTGTCTCCTTCGGTGTGTCGGCAATTTGTAAGGATGTGTGTGTAAACAAATATTCCACTGGAGAAGGCAGACCGCCCCTCAGTGTGCAACTTTCTTCAAAGCGTTGTGAAAAATTGTGAAGTGACACCAGGAGCAGACCAGCTGCGCAGCTATTTATGAAAGTGGAAAACAGGAAATAAAGGTAAAAAAGACTGCAGGCAAGAAATTGACAATAATTGTTGATGAGACGTGTGATGTTAAACAATGGTGCATATTAAATATGTTGACCACTCCTTTAGAAAAATATAGGGAGGGTTGAGTATGTCCCTACCTCCTGGACACAAGATTTCTTGCCAGCATTTCCCACAATGTTGTGGCCCAGGAGGTTATGAAGACAGTCATGGACTATGAAAGCAGTTTTCAAAATGTTATCTTCTTGATTTCTGACATGTGGCTTCAAGTCTTCTTTTCTTCTGACAATGTGGCTTCAATGCTAACAAGGAAAGTTTTGCAGCTGTTAAGTGTTTGTAGGTGTAATAGTTTATTACGTGGTATTTTATTACCTTTTTATTACAGAGCAATTATTATTTATGGTTGTTAGTTTATTGTTGAAAATCAACAAGAATAAAAAAGATATGATTTATGCTGCCTTGCATACTTAATTAGGGTAACAGAAATGGGCATTCTGGCCTTTGGAACTGGGATTTTTGGCTCACAGAATTTGGGATTTTGGCTCACAGAATTTCAGGGGAATTCCCCCTCCCTCCCCCCCCCCCCCATGGGGCCCTGGGTATATCCCTCAGACTTAGGTAGGTGTGGGATAAAGTTCATTGTTATGAGTCCAAGGTTGAGTAGGGGTCCTAAGAGGTTGTAATAGTCCACAGGGTTTGTGAGGGAGGTGTTTTGCTTTAGCACAGATAGTGCAAAATTGTACAAAAGCAGTAACATCTTTTTTTTAAGGTGGACCACCAATAATATCTAGAGATTAGGTGAAAAGCCTGTTGTATGCCAGGGTATCCACTTAACTAGTTGTCATAACACAGCTGCAAAATGGATGTTCTTGACGTCTCGCAGAGGACATATAACCAGTTTAAAAAATATATATATATCCATCTGCCTATTGCCTAACTGCTGTCTTCCTTTGTCCATCGCATATAAAAAGGATCCAATTTTAATTATCTTTTCAACATTGGGGCAATGTCAGATGGGAGTATTCCTTCCACAAAGGCATGCTGAGGGAGAATAAGTGCAGGAGAAACAAGGACAATACTACTACGGGTTAAGCACTGTGACAATGCTTCAGCAAAAGTGCTGACAAGGACAGGTTTATATGAAATTTTAAAACTGAAATGGGGGCGTGGGGGGAATGGGATTAGATGACATGTCTCCAAGTTATGGTTTTTGCAGCTTGGAATTGTTCAAGATTTTTATGGTCGGTATAAATTTGAATTGGATACTACCCCCCTTCTAGATAGTGATGCCACTCCTTCAAGGCTTCCTTGATAGTCAACAACTCCTTGTCTAAAATAGTATAATTCCTTTCTGAAGAAGTCAATTTCCTAGAGGAAAAAGCACAAGCCCGGTCCACTGTGACTTGTTGCTGGTATAGGATGGGCCCTATGGCTACATTACTGGCATCCCTCTCCAAAACAAAAGGTAAGGAGAAGCTGGGATGCAACACTACATTAGAACTGAGGAAACAATGCATTCTTGTTTGGAATGCTTTTTCTAATTCATGGGACCTCGTGAACTGGTGGCTTTTCTGCAAGAGCATGTGCAGTTAATTTGGAAAAATTAGGCAAATTAAAAAATGTAATGAAACCTAAAAATCTTTGTACCTCTTTGACTGTAGTGGGGGCTACCCAATTATTTATGGCCCGCACTGTATCTGGATCTATTTTGAGACCGTGAGAGAAGATGATAAATTGCAGAAACTTTACACTGTCAGTATGGAAGATACATTTTCATTTTAACAAAAAAAGCCATTCTGTCTAAGGTGAAGCAAGACTTCTTTTGCACGAAGGATATGGCTAGACAAATCAGAGGAAAAGATGGGGATATCATCTAAATAGGCTACTAAGTAAATATCTAGGATACGATGGAAAATAGAATTAATAAACCTTGAACACTCCAGGAGCATTTGCCAATCCGAATGGCATAACTAAATATTCAAGAAGACTGAACTGGGTTTTAAATGGGGTTTTCCATTAATTCCCTTCTTTAATGTGTATGAGCTAATAGGCTGATCTTAAAGTCAGTTTTTGTATATATTGTTCTGAGGCCAACTTATCTAAATGATCAGGGATTCGGGGTAAGCCGTCTTTGTCTTTTGTAATGGAATTTCAGCTATGATAATCTACACATAAGCACAATGATTTATCCTTGTTAGTGACAAATAATATAGGCGCCCTCGGAGACGAAGAGGATGGACGAATGAACTCGTGACTGAGGCTGTGTTCTCACCTGCTGTGGCGGCAGCGGCAGCGGGAGAGGCGAGGGAAGACGCGGCAGCGCGGAGGACCCGGCCGACGGGAAAAGAGCCGGTGTGAATGGGGATCTCTCGCAGCTTCTCTCATGCATGTCGGCAGGATCCCGGCATGCGCGAGAGAAGCTGCGGCAGATCCCTGTTCGCACCGGCACTTTTCCCGTTGGTCGGCTCCTCTGTGCTGCCACGTCTTCCCTCGCCTACCCCGCTGCCGCCACAGGTGAGATCACAGCCCTAGATTCAGATCTAGGTACTCTAACGCTTGGGATTTCATAGCATACAGCTGGGATTCGGGTAGGGGAGCGTTGGTAACTAACTGGATGGCACAATCATAATACTGGTATGTGTGGTAATATATCTGCTTGTTTTTTTAGAACACATCAGAAATGTTTACGTATTCTGGGGAGATATGGAGCGGAGAACAAAGTTTGTTGGTAAAACACTGTGTTTCAACTCATTGGCAAGAAGATTGACAGGTTTGCTCTGTGAGAAGCACTTTGCCCTGGGGCCAATCTATCTAGGGGTTATGAACCAAAAACCAAGGAAATCCAAAAATAGCAGGGAATGGGGGTTGGGGGGGAGGTGGAGGGGTTGGATGATGTTGAAACAAAGATATTCCCTGTGGTGACCTATGCTCCTTTCTAAGGGTACTGTCTCAAGAACTACAGGTCAGGAATCCACTAAGGAGCCATCAATGGTCTCAACCAACTGAGACTGTTGCTTATGGCATAAAGGTATACCCAGGCGACCCACCCCCCAGTGGCTTATCCATAAAATTATCCCATGTCCCTGAATCTACCAGGGCAATCAGTTTGATAGGAGGTGTGGGACACCCTTTCCACTGCACGGTCACAGAAATCAAGAGTTGTCCCAAGGAGGGCAAAACAAAATAAACAGAATGCTGTTTACCAGCCTCTTGGTAACCAAAGCTGTTAACAAGTTGGCCCATGTTTTGGGGGCTTGTTGGTACAATACAGTATGAAATGCCTTGTCTTTCCACAATACAAACAAAGATTGTTTTGCCTGCATCTGGCTTTTTCTTCTGCTGTCAGTTGTTTGGGTATAATCCAGTTGCATTGACTCAGGTTTTTGTCATGAGATCTCAGATAACGGAGTGAGCTGAGGATGGGGGGCTGATTAAGCTTCTGTTCCACCTTCCTCTCTGCTAGACAATTGTCATTGTAAATGATGAGGTCAATAAACTCCTCTAAAGACTCTGGAGCTTCTACCCTTGCCAGTTCATCTTTGATTTCCTCCCTCAACCCACAGTGCAGCTGATGAATCTTGGCTGGTTCATTCCACTGAGCGTCCACTATCAGTCTTCTAAAGTGGGAAACATAAGTAGCCACAGAAGCAGACCCTCACTTTAACTTGTCTAAGGCAGCTTCTGCTGTTCTTTGCTTATTTGGGTGCCCAAAACCTGTTGAAAATTCTTCCAGGAATCCACCATAATAATTTAGTAAGGGACTACTTTTTTCAATGTAGGGTGCAGCCCAGCATAAAGCATCCCCAGCCAGTAGGCTAATCAGGTAGGTCACTTAAACCTGTCATTGTAAAATTCTGCTGGTTTCAACACGCCAGTTTACACTGATTAATAAAGCCCCTAAAATTTTCCCTTTGCCCTGTAAATTTCTCCCTAGTAGCAAAAGGAACTGCCGACAGGTGGGGAGCAGGCCTGGCTGTCTCCAAATCTTGAGTCAGCCATGCATTTAGCTGTCTTAGAGCTGCATCCTCGGCAGAAAACACACGTAGTTGGTCTGATAGCTGTGAAACTTCAGCTCTCGGTATTACTCATAGTTGTTTGTTAGGTTGGGTCCTTGCAATCTGTCATGACCCAGGCACAAACACAACTATAGAAAAACATTTGGAATGCAGTAATTCTTTAGTTGCTCATGAAGCAGAGCACACAAATTATAATGAAGGACTTTAAAGCAGTCAGTCTCTGAGATCCTTACATCCAGTCATAAGTAGTAGCGATAACACCACCTTGCATTACAGTACACAACCAAAAGGGAAAAGGTATATTTTGCCAAAAAAAGGAGAAAAAAAAAAGGTTTATGTTCACCCAAAGTCCAAAGGCATTCAGGCAGAGTTCCTCAATAGGCAACAATGGTGTTTCCAGGGAGTCAGGACTGCATCTTAGCACTGCAGGACAGGGAATGTAGTTTTTTTGCAAGAGTGAAAGTTAGAAAGACCTTATAAAGCAACATCTTAGGGGAGAACCCAGGTGCAATGCCTAATCATGCTAGCTGGAATTTCTGAGCCAGGAATACCTGCCTGAGGGGTGGAGGATTGTGACAATTATGGTGAATTCAGGAACTCTGACTAGTAGGACGATCCACCACCATTAAAGTCAATGGGAGTTTTGCCACTGATTTTAATGGAGGAAGATTGTACACCAAGTTTGTTCATTATTGTAAACAACAGAATTTTTCTTTTAAAATAACACCTGACTGGAAAGAAAACAATGGTAATTTTACTTGTTCTAAAAATAAGTCTATAAACCTTAATTTGTATGATTGTGTGATTCTCTGATGAAAAACCTCTTTTTAGAAGCCTCCCTGATAGAAGCACTTTATGGAAAATGGATCCTAGACCAGATCTCACAGCTAACACATGTTTAAGAAAGACAGAATTCATGCCAGGGCATGTGTAGTGTGTTAGAAACTGGACTACAGTAAAGTAATTGGAAACAGATTGCTTGCTTAGTGCAAAATGGAGTATGTAGTCATCTATTTAAAAGCCTCTGTTAGACAGAAGTGGATATTCAGCCAATTCCCCCCAAATCCATGTGTAAGCAGTTACCTATCAGGTTGCATAGACTATTGCTACCTTCCATGTCAATACCAAAAAAAAAAAAAAAAAAAAAAAAAAAAAAAAAAGAAATCAATTTTAATTTAGAATTCAAAATTAAGACATATTTAATGTGATTTTAATGAATCAATAAAAATGTAAATATTTTCCTGTCACATTACTATTTTCTATTATTTTACTATTTTCTTTCCATTCATTTTCATAAATGCTTTCCCTACATCTGCACATTCCTCTTAGCTGGAATCAGAGGAGATCTAACCTGGACTGCTATAATAATCACTGTCTGCTCTTCTGGATTTACACACCGATACTTCCCTTAACAGCCTGAAAAACCTTAATCTTTGGAATTTTCCTACAGAAAAGCAACAATCCAGATTTTCCTTTAATGCATCAAAATTAAATTTTCTTTTTCTGAGAGGTCAGATCAGTTTCTTTGTATTTTAAATTTAAAGAAAAAACATTGCAAAAATGGTTGTGTTGTGAAATGGAACTTTCTTTTCCTTTTTGTCCTACTAATGATATGGGGAGAGGTTTCAAATTTTTAATATAAAAGAATTCAAGAATATCTATAACTAAAATTCAGTGTGAGCCCGTTTTGTTTGAAAGACATTACAGAACATAAGGTTGTTTCTTTTGCTAACAATATAATTTCTTATGACAACAGCAAAAGCCAATGTATCTAGTTTGTAAAAAAGGAGACTATGGCCCAGCCAGTCCAAAATGTGGCCACTTTGAGACCTTCCCCCCCACGGATATTTTGGCTGCGGGAGGGATTGCGCACACCAGGATACGCGACGGGTTCGACCGGTCTGAAACACCCCCCACGGCTTTGCCGGCAAACACCTGCAGCGATACAGAGCAGGAAATTCAGCTCTTTATCGCTGTGGGTGTTTGCTGGCAAATCCACGCAGGGGGGCTTTCAGACTGGCTGAACTCCGCACATATCCTGGCATGCGTATACCTCCCCACAGCCAAAATATGCGTGGGGGGTAGGTCTGAAAGTGGCCACATAGTGCAAAAGGGTGTGAAGAGCGAAACGGGTACCACAGAGTTGCTACGTGCATCACGATAGTGAGATCAAAATTTCAAAAATAAGGGGCCCTGTTGGAAACATAATTTTCTGTGAAGATTTAGGAAGCTGTGGTATTTTGAAATACAGGATTTCCTTACAATGCAGGATGTCTGGAAATCCTATGTGCACACCTCGTGCAAGTCGATAGGCAGGAGCAGAATGCAGCAGGTTCTGTGTGGATCTTTAGCTTCTGTCCCCAAATGCAGAGGCATAGCTAACCTAGGAACAGTTGTGGCGTGGCCAGGCAGAGACTGAGCAGCTTCAGAAGCAGAAGTGCCTGCAGCATATGATTCACGACAGAGCAGCCACAGCCTCCAGGCTCAGGTGCAGCAAGTGGAGGGAGAGGGACTGGAGGTGCCTCCAGTCAGGACTGGAAGTGGTCCAAGTGGAGGGGTGGGCAGTGGGGGTCAGGTGCCAGCCCCAGGAGGAGTTTGAGAGCAGTGAGGGTGATTGAGGATCAGTGCTGTGCTACGCTTGGATTGGAAAGCTGTGAGTGAGAGGTGGAGCCCACTCATAGCTGTACTGTGTTCCCTTGGGTCTAGGGGGGGTATGTTGGGTAGGGCTAAAATGGCAGCATTGTTTGCCATTTTGCTGCTTACTATCAATATTATGGCATTCTTGCTGCCAATCCGATGGCATTTTCCGCCAGTTTGCAGCAGTATCTGACATTTTGGTGCAACAACATTTCCCACAATTTGCAGTTTGCAACATTTCTAGCATTTTACAATAGTTTCTGACTTTTGTGAGAGTTTCTCTTTGCTTTCTGGCAGCCTCCTTCAAACCCATGCCCCATTGCCCATGTTGGCACCCCACGGCAGGACTCACATTGCCCACTTCACTTTCCCCCCATACCTGTTCCCCAACCGGCCACAGCACCCCCACCCTTTCCCCACCCTACAGTTACTAATGGGTGACAGCAGCAGTGGCAGCAGCTGACTCCATCCAGAGATCTTGGTGTCAGGAGGTATTTTCAGACGTTACAAGATCACGCTCAACCACAGTGAACCACGGTCAATCCCGCGGCGGGGCCAAAGCGCCCTGAACGTCTGTTCGGCGGCCGCCAGATGTTCACCACAGTCAATACCCACATGGGGTCAATTTCAACCATACTTCCGGGGCTCCCTGCTGGACAATCCCCGAAAGCGTGGTCAAGGAGATTCCCACCGGGAAACAACAAAAAGTAACATCTGGACAGCAACCACCAGCCGGAATCAAAGGAAATGATTCCCAGCCGGGGACAAAGCACACAGCGTTGCTGTCAGGCAACCAGCAACAACACAGGCACCAGAGGGAGATTTAAAGGGCAAACCACAGCAGGGAAACGTGGCGGGATGGAGCGAGGAGGAAGGCGGAGGAGAGCGGTGGGAGAGAGGGCGAGGGAGGAGGAGGAGGCAGTGGCAGTGGTGGAGGAAGCGCAGGCGGAGGAGGGGGAAGCGGGGGTCGTGCTGAGGATGGAGGAGGCGGAGGGACAACAGCAGCTGCAGCAGCAGCAGGCGGGACAGGCCGTCCCGGGGACATCAGCCGGACCGGGGGAGGAGGCACTCCGGAAACGGGCAAGGGGAACCAAGGGGAGGGGAACAGGCGGCACAGGGGCACCAAGGGGGGGCAGGGGTCCCACCTGGGCTCCCGGCAGGGAGGGGGGGGGAAAGAGGTGGGCTGCGGGAGGGGGCAGAACCGCACCCAACCATAACCCCCCCTCCCCTGCGCCCCGCAGACACGGAAACAGGCCCGGGTGGATGAGCTCCTGGAGGACACCGGCCCAGCCCAGGTGGAGGAGGAGGCAGAGGAAGAGGTGGTGGAGGAGGAGGAGGACCCACAGGGGAGACAGGGGAGAAGACCCTACCACCGAGGGGGCCAGTGGGGGTTTCAGGAGACCTGGGACTTCATCAGAATCTGGGGTACCCTGGAGTACCAGCTGGAGCTAGTGCTCAATCAGCGAAACGAGCATGTCTATGGGACATAGTGTGGGAAATGGAGGCGGCGGGGCACCACCGGACCATGGCACAGTGCCGCTCTAAGGCCAAGGAGCTGTAACCCAGGACACATGGGGCTGGTCAGAGGGGTCGGGGAGGGGGAAGGAAGGGGCCGAGAGACACCCCTGGGGGGCCTAGGAGCCCCGGGCCCATCCCAGGACTGGGGGCAGGCCTACAGGGCAACCTGAACAGCCATGGTCACCCAGGCCCAGGCCCCCAGTACAGCGCATGAGGGAGTACCGGGCATGGATCTGCCACCGGAGAGAGGACCAGGCGGAGGAAATAGTCCGCACCTCGGCAGAACAGGGGGAGCGGATGATAGTGGCCGTGGACCGGATGGAGGCAGTCATAGAGCGATCCCTGGAGTGGGCGGAGGCGCAGGACATGAGGCTCCAGGCAGAGGTGCACCTGGACCGGAGGCAGGAGTGCCAGGAGCACATCAGGCAGGTGGAAGCACTCGGGCGGCTGGAGCAGGCCACCACAGGAATGGTGTGGGAGCACTCGGCCAAAATGGATAGGTCCCATGATATCGGGACCTTCCTGCTCCTGAACGCAGGCACCATGTGTGCTTATGTGATGGCAGCCACCCTGCCGGGCACCCTGCCTGCCCAGGGCCCCATGCCAGGTCCCTCAGTAACCCCCCCCCACGGCCCCAGCCCCCTCCACGCCCGCCGGGGCCATGCATCCACCTCCCGGTCCCCCCAGCCCTCCGGAGGGTGCAGTCACTCAGGGAGACCCCCTGGGTCCCGGGCCCTCCCTCCCCCCAACTGCCGGTCACCCTGCCGGCCCATGAAGCATCCCAGGACACTGCTGGGGACACGGATAGCGGGGGGGGGAGGAGAGCTCCCAAAGCTCTGTGGCAACCACTGGGCACTCGAGAGGGCGTCCCCGGAAACGTAGGGGGGGGAGGGGGATGGGGGGAAGGGGGAGGGCGGTCTGAGGGGGGGCGCTATGGGGGGTGGGGGCCGGAAGGGGAGGGATTGGGTGCACCTGTAAATAGGGGGTGTAATAAATGCTTTTGCCACATTATTGCCTCCAGCGACTGTTACTGACCGATGGGGGGTTGGGGTCGGCTCCCGTTTATGGGCTTGGCCTGGGATCCCCCGGGGGCACCATGGGGGTGGGCCGGGAGGTGATTGCCCTCACGTTTCGGCCTCCCGGCTGATATGCCTCTCCAGGGCGTCTCGGATGTGCTTGACATAACGGTACTCCCTCGGGTTGTCAGCGTTCACATACATAGGTACAGGGGCGGATGGGCTCGAGGTATTCCAGGGCTGCCCCCTCGGTCTCGCACACGTTGTGCAGCACACAGCAGGCCCAGATCACCAGGGTTGAGATCTCCACGGTGTAGTCCAGCCGGCCTGTGAGGCGCCTCCAGCGCTGCTAGAGGGCTCCGAACGCCTGCTCCACCATGGTCCTGCTGAAACACAGGCGGGAATTGTACAGCGCCTCCACAGGATTGCGGGCAACCAGGTACACCTTCATTAGCCACTGGGTGAGGGGATAGGCCAGGTCACCCAGGATACAGGGGGGCATCGGTACCCCCTTGATCCAGGACATCCCCATGTCAGCAAAGTCCCCCCGGACCATCCGGGCATAGAAGGGGGAGATGGTCATGATCCGAGCATCGTGACTGCGGCCGGAGTGCCCGTGAAGATGTTTATGAACTGCCCCCGGTGATCCACAACCGCCTGCAGCTGCAGTGAGTGATACCCGTGCCTGTTGACATACTCCGCAGCCTCCCCTGCGAAGGGGTGGAGGATCTCAATGTGGGTGCCGTCCACGGTGCCCATGCAGTTGGGGAAGCCTCTGGCAGTGAACCCGGACATCACAGCCCCCTGGTCCACCAGCTGGACCGTTCGGTCCAGAAGCATGCCCTCCACAGCCTCGCAACACATCCTGGAGGACACAGGCAACGGTGCTCAGGCCTACCCCAAAGTGCTGGGAGATGGACCGGCAGGAGTCGGGCGTTGCCAGGGCCCAGACCCCAATGGCCACCTGCTGGAACATGAGGCTGGGGGTCCGCATGGGGGTGTGCTGCCGCTCCAGCCAGGGCGTGAGGAGCTCCGTGAGCCGCAGCAAGGTGAGCTTGTCCATCCTAAAGTGGGCCCTCCAGGCTGCCTCATTCCACTGGGCCAGTACCCTGGCCAACCACCCCTGTGCCCGCTCGGTGACCCATAGCCGCCCGTCAATAAGCATAGCGAGCAGGGCCGCCTGGCGCGAGGCTTTCCTCCCCCATTGGAGGCACTTGGCCGCCTCGCAGAGCGCCGCTGCCCATCTCCGGCCCCAACTCATGGCCTGCTGGTCAGCCCCAGACACCCTCTGAGCCCTGAGCTGGGCCAGGGCTTGCCTGCAGCCATGGTGGGCCCTGCGGGACCATGAAGAGCACCAGGCCATGGAAACCTGCAGGCGGGTGCCCAGGTGCACCTCTGTGGTAAGGATGCACAGCTGATCGGTGTAGTCCCGATACCACTCGGCTGCAAGCGCGAGGTGCATCCAGTAGGCGGCCACCCTGTCCCGCTCCATGGTGTTGGCAGCCCCTGGGGTTGGGGGTGGGTTATGCCGGCCCGGTAATGGGCTGGGTTGGCCAGTGCCCCGCCCCCAGCTGCCCAGGCCTCCCACTGCGGGGCAGGTGTCCCTGGACGTGCTGTTGGGTGCACCTGCTGTCCTTGCATGTTGCCTGGCGTATGGATGGGCACGAGTGGCTGTGCATTACTGTTGCAGCTGCATGCCTTCTGCCCCCCCACACTCCCTGTTTGCAACACCGTGTCCTTGCCGGCCTGATTAGCAGTCCTGTCTGGGCGCTTGTTTCCTGCAGCTGTGCTGGAGTCCCAACCCCCTTGGCCCTGTGAGGACTGTGTGCCCCCCTGTCCGTGGTGTTATTCTCCCTGTCTGGCTGGACCATGGCTGGTTGTGCTTCCACCGGGCTCCCGCTTCCAGGCCCCCAGGGGGCCCCCCATAGCTGGACCTTCCGTGAGACCATGGCCCTGTGTGACCTGTGGCATACCCCAGCTGTCCAGCTGCTCCTGGGCTGCCCGAACAGCCAGTCGGGTGCTTATGCGAGCCTTTGCTCTGGGCTTCGCTACTTCGGCTATGAGGAGAGCGCTCGGGATTGCTGGCTGCATGCGGAGACGCTGGGGCTGGTTCCCTTTCCTGATGGGCGCATCCTGGAGATGAGGAGCTCTCATGTGGCCTGGACTGCGGCTGAGACTGTGTCTGCCCTGTCTGTGTGCAGCTTGGCCGCCTACACGATCTGCCTTGCGGAGGGGGGCCCTGCCTTGGCCATGTCCTACTTTGGCTGTGTTCACGGGGCCTGTGGGTACCAGCGCTCTCGTGGGGCAGTGTATCACCGGCTGTTGCAGCTGGGTCAGCTTCCGTGGCCCCCTGCTGCTGACTGCTGCGTGTCTGAGCCTACCGCGGCGGAGCTGTCAGCTCTGTCAGGCGTGTGGTCCCGTTCGGATGTGCAGTTGGGGCTGTCCATGCAGGATCCATCCGAGGCCTACTATCTGATTGCCCACCACATGTCCTTGTTGGGGTACTGCCAGGGCATGATCCATTGGCCCCACCTGATTCACCGGGTGGGGCACCCGGCCCCTGGGCTTGTCATGGCCTCCAGCAGCTGGCTGTGAGGCCTGGTGTGCCTCCCGGCCCCCATGTGGACTCCCGTCCCCTGCCCGGGGGCCGGGTTCTGCTTGCAGTTCCCTCCCTGCTGTCTCTGCCGTGCTGCTGTGCTGCCTGCTTCCTGGGGTGGTGCTGCACCTGCCTGTGAGACCGGGCCCCCTCCGGGTCCCCCCTGTCTGCCTCTGCACACGGTGTTCCCCTCCGTGGTTGCTTTCCCCAGTGCCTGGGTCCGGCTCTCTGCATGGCCTCCCCGACTCGCCTGGGTCCAGCTGACTGTCCTCACGTGCCAGCGCTCCCCCCTGCGGCCCTAGCCTCCCCCCTGAGTGCCTGTGTGACTTCGGGGTTCAGGGGCCCCCGGACTGCCCCCCAAAGCATCCTCAAGAGGGGGGGGTCTGCTTCTTTGGACCTGCTGTGCTGCACCGTCTCTCCTGCCTGTCCTCCATCGCCCCCTCACCGGCATGTGGTGTCCAAGTGTGCCTCCTGGACTATTCCCGGCCCGTTCCCTCTGCCGTGTGGGCTCCCGCTGTGCCTTGGGCCCGAGCTCCTGGGGCCCCCCATTCCGGGACTGCCTGTGTTGCTGTGGGGGTGCCTGTGCGGACAGTTCTGCTGTGGGGGTTGTGTTTGCCATTGCCTGTGTCCTGCCCTGCCCCTATGCCGTTTCCCCCCCCTCTTCCCTGTTCTGCGCCCCCCCCCCCCCGATGCCCTGTGTGTTGTCGGGGTGACCGTCTCCTCCCTTCCCTTCCTTTCCCCTCTGTGTGTGTGTGTGTGCCTGGACGTGTGCTTGTGCTGTGTGTTCCACTGTGCCCCCGTTGTCTGTGTGCCTGTTGTGTGTGGTACCTGGCCGGCTCTTCTCCCTCTCCCCCCTCCCTTTCCGTTTCCCTTGTGTGGGCGTTCCCTTTTGTGCCGTCTGGCTTCGTTTGCCCTCAGCCAGCCATGTCTATGTCCCGCCCCTGCCCAGTGGCTTATGGGTGTTTTGTCCACGGCCGGGAATCGACGGCACATCTGTTGCGCAGCCCCGGACCGTGATCTGTCGGCCTGATCCCCTGCCGTGGTCCTGGTCCCGTCACGTCTGTTTGGGGCTTTTTTTGACCACAGGGGGTGGTTGTTCGGTTTACCCCCACCGGGAATCCACTGTGGTGAACTGGGACTGCTTAACGTCTGAAATCACCCAGGGTCAGAGATGACTAGTCGGGACACAGGGGCCACACGCCACAGGGTCACATGTATGGGCTGGGCATGTATGGGGAAATCCTGGGGTGTGTGTGTGAAACCTAGGGGTGCTGAGCACTCCACCTGGGGGATCCCAAGGAGTGGGAACACCTTAGCCCCATGAAGTTTATGTCCCTACTTTGTGGTAATTTGTGGAACTATGTGGAAATTAGTGGAACTTTCTGAAACTGCGACACTTTCCAAAACTTTGCAACACTTGCAACATTTAAGTATCAGACTTGACTGGGGAGGCTGTGCCAGGGAAATGGCAATGAATGGGCAGTTTCCAACAACATGGACAGAAACTGCGACATGTCATTTCAGGCTTAGTGTGGGGGCAGGGGAGCTGGGGGTCTGTGTGGGGGCAGGGAGACTGGGTGTGTATAGGGGGGTCTGTGTGGGGGCAGGTGGTATGCTAGAGTAGGTGAGTACATCACACTAACTCTGCTTTAACACCACTAACATTTCTCATGCATGTTGCAGGGCTGTATTGGTGCCCTATGCAACCCTGTAACATGCATAAGAAATGTTAAAGCGGCGTTAAAGTGGAATTAGCTTTATGTCTGTTTTCAAACAATGTCCCAGTATCTTTACACAGTCTTTATACAAACACAGTTTGTTCACAGTCTTTGTGGGCCGGGCACAGTCCTTCCTTCCTTCCCACCTCCGGCAATCCAAACCCTCCAAGCCAGACAGGCCCCTCTCCTTTGTCTCCTGGCTGAGGTCGAGATCTCTGATAACTCCTGCTTCCTCACAGCCTTCCCTTCACTAAGCCTTTCCCTAGCTCTGAACCCTGGGCTGACTCTGCCATGCCCAGATTCAGCTGTTGCTACTCAGGTCCTGGGAATGCACCTTCTTAAAGGGACAGACGCCCACAGGAACTTTGCCCTGTTACAGCTACAGACTCAAACAAGGCAGTCAAACCTGCTTTTCGAGGTTGGTTTATTATCCGGATTCACATACCATAACCCTGCTCAGAGTTTGTCCACCCAGACCCTTGGAAGCCTGGAGGATTCAGGATTGTGAATGACCAGTGCCTGGCCCTAGCCATTAGCTGCTGCACCTGCTGGCCCTGTCTGTTTCTCTGTAATTACCTAGGATCTACTTTTTCCAAAAGTACCACAAGTACTTTTTCCCCCAGGCACCTCGTAATTTTTTCAGTCCAATGATATACTCATCCTGTCACAAAATGATATTTTGGGAAGGAAGGAACCTTTGATTATGAATGTAAAGCATTATTTATATCCAAAGTACTGTAATTCTTACTGCCCACAATCAGTTATTAATAGCTTATCTTATCAAATCCTTATCCAGTATATTTTTGAGAATGGCTAAGTTTGTTGCTTTTTCTGAGACCATGAATAGTGGCCACAAACCGTAGTTTACCATATGCACTCACCATCCTTTGTTAATAAAAGTTTTACACAACTTGCTTCTTTTTTTTCTGTTTCCAATTTTGTTCTACTTCCCCCGAGTCCAGACTTTTCATGATAGTTCAAAGACTCTGTGTGCTAAGGATCTTTAAATCTTCCACCAAAGCCATGTTAATTTTTTTCTTTAAGCTAACGGAATTCCAGTTTTCCATTCCACATAGATTACGCATCCTAGAGGTTCAATCCTGTTAAAGTTTGTCTATGCAGGAGATGGGGAAATTACTTACATGAGTTCCAAGACCCCCAGGCAGATAGTTCTATTTGAGGGCTTGGTGTTTCTTGCTTTTCTCTCCAAGGCCAGCCTTCCGTAGAGATAACACTGGCAGGCAAAACGGCCTCCTGTTTTTAGTGGGGCCATGTATTTTATTATTCCTGCTGTCTCTCTCTTTGGGTCTTTTTATACAACTTTAGCAGAATTTCACTTTTCCTGTCATGAATGATGTCTACCAATAGGCATGCTTATTTAAATATGGTTTTAGAAGTCCTTTGTGAAGCATTAACATTATTTTTCCAGACTTTGTGTTCTATTATTTACTTTCTGACAATAACCATTTCATGGTCTCTCTTTCTCTCTCTGTCCATGACCCTTGAGGGCTAATAGGTTTGTACTCAAGTCCACAAGCTGAACATTTGCAGTGGGCGTGGCAGGGATAAACTGACTTACTTTATTAATTATTTATTTATTTTATCTGTTATCCACAGTGTACCACTAGTATTAACAAAAGCTAAAATGGTTCTGAATAGTCCTGACAGGCAACTGTGTGCATCTTACATGATTTTTGGTTTATGGGGAAAAAACATCAAAGAACCATAAACTTTAGACATTTTAAGTCATTCGTGTACTGAACTTTACTCTGGGACAGAACAGAAAGGTCATTCATTTCTTCTGTAAAACAATGTGGTTTTAAAGTTTTGCCAACTATTAGTAGTTTGAACATACAAAATCCCATTGTACATGCCAGCATAGTGAGATTTCCACACTCTCTTAATCCGGGGGCAATTTTCTCAGTAGCTGAAGCCAGTGTTTCTTTTGGCATGGCTTCCAAAAGATTTTGTCTCATCGGCATTGTAAATTTGCTCTGGCTGCAGTCCTTTACTTCTCATTAAATTAATCAAAAACTGTCTAAATGTATTTGTTGATTCTGTAGCAGCTGATAACCCTGCCAGCAAGGGAGAGATGTCAAATCCCATGTCAAGATTTTATTCTGCCCAGCCAGATCTCATCAGCCAACAATGGAACATCATCACCACATAAATCATAGAAGCTGAAGCCACTTTTTCTTTAACAACAGACCTGATTTTAGTGGCAACTACCATTTAAATTTGTAAAACAATGCTACATCATAGTAGCTTTTCCTGGTTCCCTTCTAACTCACTAGGACTACGATTCCACAGGAAAAAAACAAAGATGTCAACAAGATAACTATATCTTTGCTTTTGCCTTGGAAATATCATCACAGCAGGAGCACTAGGGGAGAATAAAATAATCAAGTAGTCCATTTATATCTCATTGTATGATATTTTACCCTAACTTGCATGCAATTTTCACAATTTTATCCCCATTCTACAAACATTTCAGTATTCTGAACCTTTATTTATTTATTTATTTTATTTTATTTTTATTTTACTATTTTTATACCCCGCCCCCTCCTGCTCAAGAGGATATGATGTAGCCCATTCCTTGTTGCTAGTGCTTACTGCGAACAATGAGTGTATTTGGCATTTGAACTTGTCATTATCTATACTGCCAAATTTTGGAAAAAATCATATTTTTATAACATATAATTCAATTGGTGATAAAGTATTTGTCAGTATTTTTACATGGTTTCATTAAAACAGCTCTTTCCAAGGTTACACACCTTGTTATGTAAAACATTGGCAATAAGAGCAAGTAACTACTTCTCTAGTACTCCCATAATTGCTACTATTAGGGAGTTGTTTCAGCATTAGGAAAGGTGGAAATATTTCTCAAAGATACCCTAGTATAGGCATAGACTACTCCAGAGCCTCAGCTGGAGTTAATCAATGAAGATTAACAGAACAATCTTAATTTACACTAACGAAGATTTTGAACCTATGCTCAAAACGGGCAACTATCTAGGAAGTAATAATAAACTTTTAAAATGTTTTGGGAGCCCTAAAATTTCTCCGGAAGGCAGAAGCAATTATTTCAGATTCCAGCGAGTTTTTAAAATACATTATTATTATTATTTTATTTATTTATTATTATTTATTATTATAAACATTTGTATAGCACCAGCCATGTACCTGGTGCTTTACAGAACAAAGATAAAGACATGGTCCCTGCCTACGGCTTACAATCTAAAAAGACAAGGAGGGGGCGACAAGGAGAGGGGACAAAGGGAAGACAAGGGAGAGGCAAACAAACATGCAAGCGGCTGCGAAGTCTCAGGTGTGTGTGCTTGGCTTGGTTACAGTTAGGCTGGAGTCTGAAGAGGAGGGCAGACAGTAAGTATTTGGGGGAAAACAACTAGCAGGCATTGGGAAAGGCGACACGGAAGAAGTGGGTCTTGAGGAGGGATTTGAAGGTGCAGAGGGAGTTCAATTACACAGTCCAACTAATGTTCATAGTCTAGCTAAAGCTTCACTGGAACACAATGTTAGATAAGATGAAATGACCAACCACGTTCACAGATAGAAAACTAAATCAATCAAATTCAAAGCAATTTTTCAGGTTTTAGTAGAAAACAATGGGTAGGAATAAATGGTCTTTTTCAAATTGGAGAGAGCCAGGCAGTGGGAGTGCCTCAGGGGTCAATACTGGGACTGGGACTGTTTAACATATTCATTAATGCTCTGAAAAAGAGGTAGAAAGCGAGGTGGCTAAATCTGAAGATGACATCAATTTATTTATTTATTAAACAAATGTAATACCCCTCCCCTCCTGCACAGCGACTCGGGGCAGATTACAACAACAATAAAACTTTAAAAACATAAAATCATCGAATAGGAGAATTAAAACATGCTTCCTAACCCCTAACCATACTCCACAACCCCACCCTACCCATCCTCCCCACCAGAGGCCAGGCGGAACAGTCAGATTTTACAACTACGTCAAAAGGAGGGGAGAACTGGGACCAACTGGGCCTCTATCGGTAGGGAGTTCCACAGCCGCAGAGTGGCCACTAAGAATGCCCTCCCCAATGTGGCCCCCCCCAGAGGACTTGGGGTACCTCAAGGAGGGCACCTCCCAATGACTGCAAGGACCGATCCAGGACTCAAGAGATGAGGCGGTCCCGCAGATAGGTCAGGCCTAGCCATTTAGGGCTTTATAGGTAAGCACCAACACTTTGAATCGAGCCTGGAAGACTACAGGCAGCCAGTACAGCGACTGAAGAACTGGTGTAATATGTTCCCGGTGGTCCAGTCCCACCAAGAGATGGACCGCCATGTTCTGCACCAGCTTCAGTCTCCGAACCATCACCATGGAGGGTGTTACTGTAACACCCACGTAGAGGGTGTTACAGTAATCTAACCTAGAGGTGATGAAAGCATAGATGACAGTGGTCAGGTCAGAGTTCAAAACATATGGCCTATGCCGACACACCAGATGTAATTGGCAAAAGGCACTCCTTGCCACAGCCTCCACCTGAACATCCAAGCGGAGCTGCGAATCAAGGCGCACCCACAGACTCCGTACCTGGGGAACCAGCAGAGGATAGACCCCATCAATAATGGGGGCCATCATCTCCACCGCCTTACCCACCAGTATCACCTCTGTCTTGTTGGGATTCAGCCTCAGTCAATTAGCCCTCATCTAATCCCTCACAGCTGCCAGACAACCGGTAAGCACCGAAACTGCCGGGCCTGGCTCTGATGAAAAAGAGAGGTAAAACTGGGTGTCATCAGCATACTGATGACTGGTGTGTCTGTTTCCTTGATCTGACCGCTGTGTCTGTTTCCGGTGTCATCAGCATACTGATGACACCGCACTCCAGACCTCCTGACCACCTCACCAAGCGGCTGCATGTACACGTTGAACAGGAGAGGGGACAAAACAGAACTCTGCAGGACTCCACATGAGAAGTCTCGGTATGATGAGGAATAATCCACAAGGACCACTCGATGAGTTCTTCCAGCCAGGAAAGAGCGAAACCATTCAAGAAACGTTCCGCCCATCCCCACGTGGTCCCGCAGATGTGTCACCAACATCTCGTGGTCAACGGTATCAAATACAGCTGACAGAGTGAATAAAATCAGCAGGGTCAAACGACCCTGATCTAATTCCCAGCATAGGTCATTGACCAATGCCACAAGCGCAGTCTCAGTACCATAACCTGGGCAAAATCCAGACTGTGAGGGATCAAGGAAACAGACACGATCCAGATGCTCCTGCAACTGCCGGGCCACCACCCATTCAATAACCTTCCCTAAAAAGGGAAGGTTAGAGACTGGCCGATAGCTGGTGAGGGAATCAATGTCAAGCAATGGTTTTTTGAGCAGGGGACGCACCACCATCTCTTTAAGGCAACCCGGCATCTAGACCTCCCGAAGGGAGGCATTGACCTCCCCAGCCAGAAATGGCTCTATTGTCTCCTGGCACGCCTTAACCAGCCAGGACAGGCATGGATCTAATTCACAACAGGTGGCCCTGACAGCCCCAAGAACATCCTCCGCATCAGTGGGTGTCACCGACTGAAACTGATCCCACAAACTAGGACAGGGTGGAACTTCCATAACCTCTGGTCTCCCCACTGTAAGAAGTGCAGTGCCTAAGTTGTGGTGAATCCAAGCGATTTCATCCACAAAATAATCCACAAACCTATCACAGCGGGCAGAAGATGACTCCACTCCAAGATGGAGGGAGGCCGGACCAACCAGCCCCCGCACCGTCCGAAAAAGCTCAGCTGGACAGGATTTCGCTGATGCTATGAGGGTAGCAAAAAACTCAAATTTTGCTGCCCACATAGCCATGGCATAGGCTCGTAAACTAGCTCTATAATGCCACTGTATAAATCTTTGGTACGGCTCCACCTTGAATATTGTGTGCCGTTCTGGTCGCTGTATCTGAAGGAAAATATAATAGAACTGGAAACAGTTCAGAGAACAACAAGGATGATAGAAGGGATGGATCGAATTCCATATGAGGAGAGGCTCAACAGGTTAGGGCTGTTTACGTTGGAGAAGAGGCAATTAAAGGGGGATATGGTAGAAGTTTATAAAATCATGTGTGGCATGGGGAAAGTAAAAAAGGAACTGTTTGTCCTTTCTCACAATAAGAGAACAAGGGGACATGTTCTGAACTTAAATGGCAGAGAATTTAAAACAACCAAAAGGAAGTACTTTTTCATGCGGCAGACAATACAGTTGTGGAATTCATTGTCAGAGGAGGCTGTGAAAACCAGCAACATAACTAGTTTCAAACGTAAACTAGATAATTCCTTATAGGATAGAGCTATAAATGCCTACATCTCTTGAGCTACCAGAGCTAGCCACGGTTGAAGACAGGGTGCTGGGCTAGATGGACCGCTGGTCCAATCCGATATGCCACTTATGTTCTTATATTAACTCACTTCGGTATCGTTCACACTACACTCCTAATTCAATTTTGTACTGCCTCCACCTCACCTCAGCGGTCATATTGTGAAAGTGCACACAATGATACCTAGCCCTTCATGCCTCTTGCGTGCAAACATTCTGGGATGAATTCCGTAGAGTTCTCAGCAGGAGAGAGACTTTGCATTGCAGCCTGGGAATGATTTGTACACCGTGTTCACCGACCAAATGCTACAAGTTCCTTCAGTTTAGAAAGTGATGGGGATTAAATGCTCCTGATTATTTTGGAACACTTATTTAACCTCCTGTTTATGGATGCCATCATTTGATGTTTGTATCGACAACAAGGTGCAAGAGAGTTAAAGACTTAATAAACTGATTTAACTGTTTGTGTGAATGTGACCCAAGATTATGAAGGAATTTGTAAACGTACATAGTCTTCAGAGCTTAGTAGGGCCATAAATGTATTCAAAATCCATGCCTGCTTTGCTTGTGGGGGTTAAAAATGAATTTTTAAATCAATATACATTACTGCACAATGGACTATAAACAATGTGCAGATGAAGTGTTTATCTTCCTCTGATGCATAAAATATTAGATTAGATGGATCAGTTGTTCTGATCCATGGCTTTCACAATTCTATGTTTCTATGTAAACAGACATTATTTGGATTTGTGTCATACTTATACTGGAAATGTCCTTTCTTTCTCTTTGCAAAGCATTTTAAATTTGGTTATATATCAATTGCTACTAAGATTCTTAATTATGGGATTCTCATGCTGATGAAAGTAATTTACAAATGAAATAACTGTATGAAGTTTAAAATATTTTAAATATTGTTTTATTGAGATTTGTTAGCCACCCCGAGCAGTTTGCAGGAGGGGCGGGGGTATAAATATATTAAATAAATAAATAAATACGAAGTAAATATATTATTCTGATTTTCAGTCTTTCAGAATGTTTTTCTGATCAATAACTGATACAATTCCATTTTAACAAAACTTATTTGAGTTTTCCCCCCAAATTAAAGTTGCAAGATATAACTACAAAAGTACTACTAAAATGATCTTATTTGACCCTAGAGCAGACATGGGCAAAGTGCCCAAGATGGCTAACTACAACTATGTAAAAAAGAACAGGCACAAAATAAAAACGGTTTTCAATGAAAGAACACAAATAAAATCCCTTTCATGTAAAAAGCAATAATTTTCAAGACTCTAGGTTCTATCAGTAGAATAATTGGTATCACAGTGCAAGAAAAATTGGAAACTATGCTGGCTTTTAATAGTGCTTCAGTTTTAATTTCGTACATATCTGATTTCAAGCAGAGAAAACTATTTCATTTTGGCTGAACAGAAAATTGGTTTCTCAACAAGTCCATTAAATATCATGCAATTATAGAAATATTTCTTTTGGGGGGGGGGGGGGAAAGATGTTAAACCACCACATCTAAAAATAAATTTATTTGTCCACAGCTTGTCGTCAACAACTTTAATTCCCATGTGTTAAATGGAAATTTCCACTGAAACTAGAGGTAGTGGGAGCGGATGGCTGATTAGGGGTTAATGGCGCAGCGGCCATCAGGCCACATTGCGCCAAACACATGGTGAGGAGTAAAAAAAGAAAAAGAAAAAAAGGTAAAACTCATGGCAAGGCTAAAAACAGGCTAAAACTACATGCACCACAAAAGGGAAGGTAAAAGCTAACCACTTGACAGTCTTTAAAATGGTTAAAAATGCAGCAAAATCAGCCTCGTCACTTAAAAACAGCACAGGGCACACAGGGTCAGCGATAGTGGGAAGTGTTAATTCATGCTGATGCTTATGTGGCTCTTGCTTGGTATAAATATACTGGTGATTGCTTATTTATACCAAGCAAGAGCCACATAAGCATTTTCAAGTATACTGGTGATTGTTTCCAGCTCTTTACAGTCCCCCGTCCCCCTCCTTCCAAATACAGTCTTCAGTTCATTTTACTTAATTGCTTTCCTTAGAATAAATATTGTTAACTATATGTTTTTAATTTATAAAGTTTCTGATTAAATGAAGGTCCAGATCAGCTTGTGAGCAATGTAATGTGGTTATGTTCCAGTTTTCCGCACAGTTTCCCCAGTTATAGAAGCTATGGAAATTTGGCTCAAAGTTTGTAAAGATGGTATGATGGATGTAGAAAATTCCAAAATACTTTGCTGTGGCAAGTCATGGTTACAACTTTGCAAGAAATTGTTACTGTTAACTTGTATTCTTCGCCTGAAAAGACTTAAATCAAGTCGAAGACTTGACACAGTATAAATGTACAGTAAATAGAAGTCACTGTCCCAAAGAGCTTACAGTCTAAAAGATATAAACTTAGGGCGCAGCCACGTGAGATTCCATGGGGAGGCTACCATGCCTTGGGTAGCCTTAACCAACTCTGGGCAGGTGGACCACGCAATGCAGTGCATTGTGTGGCTGGCGGCTGCCAGATGTTCCCTGTCCCAGGCAGATCAGCTGGCTGCAACGTGATGAATCCTTGGAAAAAGTCAGGGGATACGTCGTATTGCAGCCTTACCCCAAGGCAGGGCTACTTGTGTGTTTGGGCTGCGTCTGTCCTGCCATGTGAGGAGCTCCACTGAGGGGCTTTGAGTGGCAGGTGCTGTCACCCATCGTGCATGGCCACATTACAGGTTGTTCTTACATGGACAGCCCCCCACCCGCTTGGTGTTTGGGTGGGTGCTGTCTCTTATACACATCTAGATGTGTATAAGAGACACAGCCTCCACCTGAACATCCAAGCGGAGCTGCGAATCAAGGCGCACCCACAGACTCCGTACCTGGGGAACCAGCAGAGGATAGACCCCATCAATAATGGGGGCCATCATCTCCACCGCCTTACCCACCAGTATCACCTCTGTCTTGTTGGGATTCAGCCTCAGTCAATTAGCCCTCATCTAATCCCTCACAGCTGCCAGACAACCGGTAAGCACCGAAACTGCCGGGCCTGGCTCTGATGAAAAAGAGAGGTAAAACTGGGTGTCATCAGCATACTGATGACTGGTGTGTCTGTTTCCTTGATCTGACCGCTGTGTCTGTTTCCGGTGTCATCAGCATACTGATGACACCGCACTCCAGACCTCCTGACCACCTCACCAAGCGGCTGCATGTACACGTTGAACAGGAGAGGGGACAAAACAGAACTCTGCAGGACTCCACATGAGAAGTCTCGGTATGATGAGGAATAATCCACAAGGACCACTCGATGAGTTCTTCCAGCCAGGAAAGAGCGAAACCATTCAAGAAACGTTCCGCCCATCCCCACGTGGTCCCGCAGATGTGTCACCAACATCTCGTGGTCAACGGTATCAAATACAGCTGACAGAGTGAATAAAATCAGCAGGGTCAAACGACCCTGATCTAATTCCCAGCATAGGTCATTGACCAATGCCACAAGCGCAGTCTCAGTACCATAACCTGGGCAAAATCCAGACTGTGAGGGATCAAGGAAACAGACACGATCCAGATGCTCCTGCAACTGCCGGGCCACCACCCATTCAATAACCTTCCCTAAAAAGGGAAGGTTAGAGACTGGCCGATAGCTGGTGAGNCTTGGTGCGCAACACCCACCTCCACCCATCACACACCCATCTACAACCACCTCCACCCACGGAGCCCTCTGGAAAACTGGAGGAGGCTCCATGGGTGGAAATGTGTGTGTGTGTCGGTGATGTCACAAAGGTGTGATATAGTCTTTCCATTCTTTGGGCTTGAACTTCCTTCTGTACCGTGAGTGGGTGTTGCTCACGTTCGTTGGTGCTTTGGGGGAACTGTCCTTTATTGGTTCTTGTGTCTGGGGCTCTCGTGTTGTTTCCTCTCCCTGGCTAGTTGGTGGCCCTGTTGGGGTGTTTGGGTTAGTTGTGTCGTTCTCACTGGTTGTTTTTCCTGTTGCATCTGCGAGTTCTGGTGCAGGAGCAGGTCTCAGGTGTCTGTGGTTCCGTCTTAGGATCTGTCTGTTCTCTGTTTGCATTGTGTATGACCTGGGGTATTCTGAGGTTTCTGTGACTGTCCCCGGGTGCCACCATCCCTCTTGGCTTCGTATCAATACAATTGAGTTTTTCGCAAGAGGTCTTAGCGTTTTGGCACTTTTGTCATAGTGTATTTTCTGCTTTCCTCTTCCACGGGTCCAGTTTTGTTTCACCAGGTGGTGGTCGATTTTCCTTGGCTTTAAGAGGGACTCTTTGGTGGATATCTTGCATTTGAGTCTTCTGCTCATTAGCATATGGGCGGGTGAGTACCCCAATTCCATGGGTGTATTCCGGTAGTTCAGTAGATCTATGTATGGGTCTTGATTATTTTCACTAGCTTTGGTTAGTATTTGCTTTGCCATTTGCATGTATCTCTCTGCTAACCCATTGGATTGTGGGTAGTATGGCCTGCTGGTGGTGTGGGTAAAACCCCAGTCAATTACAAATCTGTGGAATTCCTCAGATGTATATTATGGGCCATTGTCTGAGATTAACTCGTCGCAAATGCCATGTCTTGCCAGTGCCGCTGTTGTGTGCTTTATTACATTGCTGGAGGATGTGTTGCTTAGCTGAGTTACTTCAAAATAGTGGCTGTAGTAATCAACAATTAGCAGATAGTGCTTTCCCCCTAGCTCAAATAGGTCTGTTGCCAATCATTGCCATGCTCTGCTGGGTGCATCCCGAATTATCATGGGTTCCTTGCAGTTCTGTCTCTGGTATTTTGCGTAAGTGCTACAGTTTTTTTTAATCATTTCCTCTATTTGTATATTCATTCCGGGCCAATAGAGGGTGTCCATTTCCCATCTCTTGCATAGTACCATTCCAAGGTGTCCCTCGTGGACCCTTTCTAGCATCTTGGGGTGCATTGCCTTTGGGATTACTATTCTCTCTCCTTTCAGGATTATTTATTTATTTATTTATTTTAAAAATTTATTAGGCCATTTTCTACTGTTAGTTCTGTCTTGTCATTCCAGAAGTCCCTTATTGCTAAGTGGGTTTGATGTTTGTGGTCAGGCCATCCTGCTCTTATAGTCTCCATTAAGATTCCCAGTGTTTCATCACTTTTGGTCTTCTGTATTATTTCTGCCAGTTTGTCCATTGTTGCAGGTAAGTGTTGTAGTACCGTGTTCACTTGTTCTTCCAAGTCTTCTTCTTCTTCGGCATTTAGCCCTTCTATGTAGTTGTGTAAGAGCAGGTCGACTATGGGGATGTTTTTCCCAGGCTTGTATACCACTTTCAAATTGTATTTTTGTAGTTTCATTATCATGTGTTGCAACCGTGGCGGTGCAGAGGTTAATGGCTTCTCTAGGATGCTTTCCAGGGGGTTTGTGATCTGTCTCCTTGGTTGTTAAGCATCCATAGATGTATTGGTGGAATTTCTGGCACCTGGACACAATGGCGAATAGTTCCTTTTCAATTTGGGCATAGTTCTGTTGAGCTGATGTTAGTGCCCTTGATGCATATGTCACGGGGTGCCCTTCCTGCAGTAGTGCTGCCCTGACAGCTAGCTACCTGTGATGCATCTACCTGTAGTGTTACTTCTTTTCTTACATCGTAGTGCTTTAGTTTTGCTTCTTGCGAGATGACTTCTATCATGTTTTCGAGTGTCTTGTCTAGGTTGTCATCCCAGTACCACTCGCTGTTTTTCTTCTTTAGGTCTCTGAGGGGAGCTGTAATCTCTGCCAGACTTGGGGTGAACTTTGATAGGTAGGCCACCATTCCGAGTATGGTTTCTAATTCCTTTGGGGATGTTGGTGCTCTTAGCTGTTTTATGGCTTCTGCTTTAATTGGGTCACGCTTGATGCCTCCCCTTTCCAGGATGTGACCAAGGTAGCTTACTTGTTCTACTCCAATTTGCATTTTGGTGTGGTTCAGTTTTAGATTGCATTCCTTACGTCTTGTAAGTAGCGCTATTAGGTTTTCATCATGTTTCTCTCTGGTGCTTCCATGTACCAGAATATCGTCAATGATCACTTCAACCCCTTTTAGCTCTTCCAGTGCTTCATGTACCTTCTTTTGGAATATTTCTTGAGCTGATAAGATGCCGAACGGCATTCTCTTGAAACGCTATCATCCAAATGGGGTGTTGA
Organism: Sphenodon punctatus; assembly: GCA_003113815.1. Lineage (NCBI taxonomy): Eukaryota > Metazoa > Chordata > Lepidosauria > Sphenodontia > Sphenodontidae > Sphenodon > Sphenodon punctatus. Next base: position 1,088,142 of record QEPC01014770.1, on the reverse strand, counting down.
AGGTGGTCAGCTTGCTGCTGTCTTTATCCAGTCAAATTTGCCAGTATCCTGATTGTGCGTCTAGAACACTGAATCAGATAGCTTGTGAGTTATGTCATCTAGTGTGGGCAGACTGTAGTGTTCTCTCATGATTGCTTTGTTTAGATCTCGTGGGTCTATGCATATCCTGATTGCGCCAGTACTTTTCTTCTCCACTGCAACCATTGAGCTGACCCACTCTGATGGTTCTTCTACCCATTCTATTATTCCTAGTAGTTTCATGCGTGGCAAAGTTGCTTTTCCACTTTGGGCTTTATTGCTAGTGGGAGTCGGCGGGGTGCATGAATCGCTGGTGTTGCATTTGGCGACAGCTTGATCTGCAGTGACCTGGTAGGCATCCCATACCTTTAAACACGCCAGGGAATCTTGTCATGACTTCTTCTGATGTGAGTGGTCTGTTTGTGGAGTCTATAGTCATCAGGTTTTTGATTAGGTTTAAGGACTGAAGGGCCTTCAGTCCCAATACTGGTTTTGCTGGGGTGTTTATCACGTAGAAATCCAGATGTTGGCTTCTGTTTTTGTATGTGCTTTTTGCACTACACTGAGTTGATGTCCTCCATATCCTGCCAACTGCTCTGTTACAGGTGATGTCAGAGTGAAACAGCAGGCTAGATGTTTTCTGTATTCTGTAGCAGGAATGCAGTTGGGTTTGGGAAATGGGGAGATGGTACTGGGTGCGGTTTTTTGTCGTGGGAAGGGTTGTGGGTGGTTTGGGATTTTTTATTTTATTTTTTTATGGAATATTTTTATGTATTTTATACATATTGCGAGCTGCCCTGAGCCTTTTTACAGAAGGGCAGGATAAATAAATAAATAAATAAATAATTGCTGGAATTTTCAAGCCCAGGGTGAAGATCTCACCCTGCTCTTCACAGAGGTGGAAGCTGGCTGTTCTAGTGAGTCTATTCCAATTTTTGGCACACAGATTCAATTGTGTGGAGAAGCTGTGTGTGTTAGTTAAGGTCAGAGTTCAGGGATTTGGGGCTGGAACTTGTCTTGTTTATTTGGATCAGTTTCAAATTGTGTAGTCCACTGATGTAAAGAGGGTGCTTGAAGGAATATGGGCAACCAGTATTAGGCCCATGTTCATCCTCAAAACCAGTAGGGGCTATTTTTGGCTGGGGTTGTCAATGACTTCCTTTGGGAGGGTAGGTAACCAAACAACCTCAAATTTGTGTCCAACCAGTCCCTCATCAAGAAACCTGCTCTTGAAGTTGTTTTCCCAACCAGTTATCATCCTGTCTCAAGTCTTCTTTTTTGAGAAAGGTTGTTGAATGGGAGGTTGTTGAATGGTTGGTTGCTTTTCATCTTCAGGCACACCTGGGTGCTTTGGACACTGGACCTCTGTGAGCATGGCTTTTGTTCGTGTTACAGTATTCAGACTGGGCTTAATCCCAAATCCTGCATGCTATGCAAACAACACATGTGCGTCTCGCTTTCAACACATGCATGCATGTTGCATGCACCCATGCAGGTGGGATTATGGCCAATGCGCATAAAGGGTCTGGGATTGAGCCCAATCCCAATGGACAACCTACACCTGCAGATCTATGGGGGAACTGTACCCTGTTGATTCTATTAGAACTTTCAAAAGCCTTTGATACTTCTGATGATGAAGTGTTCATGATGCAACTGTGTGATCTGGTGGAAATTTATGGGACTGGTCTTCACTGGTTTCACTTGTTCCTAGCAGGGAGTTCATGAGGCCACTTTGTAGGGCTGCTTGGCTTTTGGGGACTTCCAATATGAGGTCACACAAGGTTCTATTTTGTCTCCTTTCCTTTTCAATGTGTATTTGAGGCTGCTGGGTAAGATCGTGCACGTATTTGGAGAGGTGTCATAACTATGTTGATGACACCCAAGTCAATGCATATTTTTCATCTGATCTGTGTCCTGCGGTCTTCTACAGGCATATTACTGAGATTTTTCTGGACAAGGCAGTGCTTGTCTAGATGGTTCCAGCTGGGTAATACACTATCAGTTTAGGATTAGAGATGAGGGAGGGGGCAGAGTGGTGGTGATCTGTAAAAAAATCTGACCTATCAAAAGTATCTCAGTTCCTGGCTATAGTTTGGGTCAGGATGCATGTAAGCCAACAGAGGCTGAATCTAGACAGGACTGTAGAGATGATGGTTAGCAAACTTTGTGACACAGTGCAGAACAGGGACATCCATTGTAGATGGGGTTTAACCTCCTTTGGTTACTTAGATTTGCAGCCTGGTGGCGCTCTTGGATCCATCACTTCATCTGGAATTTCAGGTTGCAGTAGTGGGTAGGACTGCTTTCCATCATCTCCACATGGTGAGAAGGCTGCAACACTTTCTTTTGGAATTTGACCTGGCCACCTTGAGGCAAGACTACTGTAATAGCTCTACATGGAGCTGCCCTTGATGACTGTTGAGGAACTCCAGCTAGTACAGAAACAGAACATGGTAACCTGCCTACTGACCGGGGTGGGTATCTGGCAGTATATGACACCAGTGCACTGCTTCAGAGTCTGCACTGGCTCTTCAAGGTGTTGGTATTGGGTCCTAAATGGCTTGGGTCCGCAATACCTGAAAGGCAACCTCCTTCCCTATGCTCCATAATAATCTTTAAGCTTGGCCAAGAGTGACTTATTGATTCTATCAGGGCACCAAGTTCATATGGCCAACGACACACAGAAAGGCATTCTTGGTGGCTGCGCCACCACTTTGGCCTCTCTTCCTCTGGAGGTTTGCTAAAGCCCAAACCAGGACTTTTCTGGAAATAATACAAGACATTTCTATTTCGTCAAGCATTTAGCAGGCAGGAACATTTTACAGGAACACTATTAAATAGTCTGTTAGCCTTGTTACCAGTATTTTACCTCTATATTCAATACTAGAATTTGTATGGGATTATTTTTATCTTCTATATTTATTATTTTATTTTACACCTATATTATGTGTTATCTGCTGTTATCTCTTGTGACAGGGTGGGTTACAAATTATATCAATAAACAAATACGTATTTACATGCATGGTTTTTAAAGCAATTTTAACCTACTGCACAAACTTTTCTCATAATACAGTATTAAAACATACAAAGGAAATCGTGTTAGAATATAAATTAAAGAGAATTTAAGCTTACTGCTTCACCAATTTTCCCAAGAATTCCTTGATCTCCTGTTTCTCCCTGTTAATGAAGAAAACAGATTACATAATTTAGTATAAAATACAGTTCTCCTTTCAGCAGGGAGACAGAACTTTCATTTTTCTACATTCCCCAAATCCCTTTGCTTTTTTTTTCTCCATAGTACAGTAAAATAAATCATTAATAGTAAAGGAAAGGGTGGGGACTCCCTTGTTTGAGAGGGCAAGGTAGTGGGTGGAAGTTGTTAATTGTGTTTCATTGCTTAGTTTTATTATATAGTGGGTAGAAAGGGGGTTGTGAGTTAGTTGTCTTGTGGGGTTAATGTGATCTATATGTACTTGTTTTGATATGTTGTAAGCTGCCCTGAGCTTTTTGGAAAGGATGGGTCATCAATTCAAAATAGTTAAGAATAATTTAAAATAAAATCACACCAATTAACAAAAGCTTTTACTCTTCCTCTGCTAGAATCATAGCTCTAGTTTACCAAATGTAACATTTAAATATTCCCGTTCCTTTCATTATTTCATAACCACATTAAATAGTCTGTTAGCTTTGTTACCTGTGTAGAGAGGGTAAGGTTGCAGTGTTGGTCCCAAATATAGGCAAGAGAGACAAAGTAGTAGAGTGATATCTTTTATTGGACCAACTACAGTTGGTGGAGGCATGCAAGCTTTTGGACCTCACAGGGTTCTTTGTCGGGCAAGTCAGGAGCTAGAACTATAGAGCGAGCAAAGCAGCGAGGTAGATACAATGACTGGAAACAATAGCAAAGGAAGGAAAGGGGAGGAGAAGATGAGAACGAGCCCCAGGTAGGAAGTCCACAATTCAAAAGGGTGGAATACAACAAAGAGTAAATGCTGCTGATAAGCAAGCTTTGTTACTGGCATTTTACCTCTATATTCAGTACTAGAGCAATTCTCTGCTCAATGTGTATCTTACTTTACTAATCTATTTAAAATACTAACAAACGTGGGTTATGCTACATTAAGAAAGACATGGCTAATGTAGGAACAAATGCAGTTCTCATTTGAAATTCTCTAAGGCCGTTTTTAAATGCGTGGGAGCGGGATGGGCCAGGTCAGTGTACGGCAGGTGGAGTGCCACTGTGAGGGCAATGGGTGGGGGGAGAACACAGGTGGCCGCAAACCCACCTACACACACAGAGCAACCTGCCTTTTGAGATGTAAAAAGTGGTGTGCCTCAGGGATCTGTATTGGGACCGGTGCTGTTTAATGTATTCATGATATGGAAAAGGGTGTTAAGAGTGAGGTGATCAAATTTGCAGATGACACCAAGTTATTCAAGGTAGTTAAAACATGAGCAGACTGTGAGGAACTGCAACGGGATCTTACGACAGTGGGTGCCTTGGCATCTACATGGCAAATGAAATTTAATGTGGATAAGTACAAAGTGATGCACATTGGGAAAAATAATCCAAACTATGCATACACAATGCTGGGTAATAAGCTAGGAGTTATCACTCAGGAAAAGGATCTGGAAGTGGTTATGGACAATACAATGAAATCCACAGCGGAGCGCGCAGCAGCAGTCAAAAAAGCAAACAGAATGTTAGGAATTATTCAGAAGGGGATAGAGAATAAAACTGAGGATGTCATAATGCCTCTAGGTGCTTAGTGCACGTCCCGCTTACCCCTCCCCCAGCAGATGAGCAGGTGGAACTTGGTTAGGGGGCCCTCAAATTGGTTTTGGTGCTGTTAAACGTGAGGTCGGTGGCAAATAAAGCAACAACGGTCCAGGAGGTGGTCCTGGACTCTGCTGCTGATCTCGCATGTATCACGGAAACCTGGCTGGACAATGTATCGGGGCCTATCTTGGCTGATCTTGTTCCAGCCGGGTATTCCGTGCAGCACCAGCTGCGATTGGAGGGACCAGGGGGGCGGTGTAGCTATAATTTTTAAAGAGGGTTGGCCTGTGAGGAGGTATCCAGTGCGATCCATAGTAGGTATTGAAGGTCTCCATCTTGTGTTTGATTTGGCAGGGGACAGTTTGGGAGTTGGGACGCCAGTACAGTGCCATCCCTGCATGCTCTGGCAGAGGCCGTGTTGGAAGTTGTGTTGCGGTCCTCAAGGACAATAGTCCTTGGGAACCTCAACATTCATGCCGATGCGGTTCTCGGGGGAGCCGAGCATGAGTTCATGGCTGCCATGGCAACCATGGGCCTGTCCCAGAGGGTCAACGGCCCAACACATCTTGGAGGACATTCCTTGGACCTCATGTTTTGCACTGGCCTTGAGGCGGGTGCTCCATTAATGGGGGAGATATCAAATGTGCCCTTGTCATGGATGGACCATTACCTCCTGCAGACCTCCCTTCTAGAACATGTCTGCCCCTGGAAGGGTGTGGAACCTATTAAGATGGTCCGCCCCTGGAGGCTGTTGGACCTAGTGCAGTTTCTAGGTGCTCTGGGGGAGTTACCCTCTGACCTTGACGACTGTCTCATTGGTGACCTTGTTGAGCTGTGGAACACCTTGTTGATGGAGGCCATCGATCAAATGGCTCCCAGGCGTCCATTGCCCAGGCAGAGGCTCTGCAGACCCCCTTGGTTTTCTGAGGAGCTGCGGATGCTGAAGTGAGAGGGGTGATGGTTGGAGCAACGGTGGCATCGCTCTTGTGCTGAAGCTGACAGATTGCGGTATAGAGCTAATTTACGAGCCTGTGCTGTGACTATGCGGGCAGCAAAGAGGGAGTTCTTTGCTGCCCTCATAGCGTCCGCAAAATCCCGTCTGGTGGAGCTGCTCTGGGTTGTGCGGGGGCTGGTCAGTCCGGCCTCCCTCAACCCTGGGGTTGAGTCATCTCCAGCCCGCTGTGACCATTTTGCAGATTATTTTGCGAAGAAACTCTCTCATATTCACCAAGACCTTGACACCATGCTTAATGCAGTGAAGGGTGGCGAGGTTGTAGAAACCCCGGCTTGTCCAATTTTATGGGATCACTTTCAGTTGGTGACACCCACTGACGTGGTGGGGGTGCTGCGGGCTGTTTGAGCTACTTGTGAACTAGATCCGTGCCCGTTCTGACTGATTAAGAGCTTCCAGGAGACAATGGGGCCGTTCCTGGCTGGGGAGGTCAACGCCTCCCTGTGGGAGGGCAGAGTGCCGGGCTGCCTCAAGGAGGCGGTGGTGTGGCCTCTGCTGGAGAAACCATCACTTGACGCTGACTCCCCTGCCAGCTACCAACTTGTCTCTAACCTTCCCTTTTTAGGGAAGGTTATTGAGTGGGTGGTGGCTCAGCAGCTCCAGGGGCATCTTGACCATGACAGTTATCTGGATCCCTTTCAGTCTGGCTTTCATCCAGGGCATGGCACTGAGACAGCATTAGTGGCTTTGGTGGATGATCTGTGCCAGGAAAAGGATAGGGGTCCATCGATCCTATTGGTCCTATTAGATCTGTCAGCTGCATTTGATACCATTGACCATGACATGATGGTGGTGTGCCTGCGGGACAGTGCAGGGGTGGGCAGGATCATTCTTGAATGGTTCTGCTCATTCCTGACTGGGAGAACTCAGCAGGTGGTACTTGGTGACTGTTTTTCATCTTACCGACACCTCTCGTGTGGGGTTCGCAGGGTTCTATTTTGTCCCCTCTCCTGTTCAACGTGTATATGCAGCCATTCGGCGAGGTGATCAGGGGATTCTCTCAGTTAGATTACCGTAACGCGCTCTACGTGGGGCTACCTATGGTGATGGCTCGGAAGCTGCAGCTGGTGCAGAATGCAGCGGCCCAGCTCCTGGTGGGGCTGGGCCATTGGGAGCACATTACACCAGTGCTCCGACCTCTGCACTGGCTGCTGATAGTCTTCTGGGCCCGATTCAAAGTGTTGGTATTGACCTATAAAGCCTTTCATGGTCTGGGCCCTGCCTATTTGCGGGATCACTTTACTCCCCGGGTTCTGGCCGATCCCTGCGGCCATCTGGGGTGCTGTGTTGGAGGTCCCTCTGGTTTTCCGGGGGGCCACGCAGGATAGGGCATTCTTGGTGGCCGCACCGCGACTTTGGAACTCCCTCCCGGTGGAGGCCCGTCTGGTCCCGGACCTCCTGGTATTTCGTAAGGACTGTAAGACCTGGCTGATCTGTCAGGCGTTTGGTGAGGGAGAGGGGCAAGGGTGGGTTGGTGAGGGGAAGGGGGGGGTCTTTCTCCCTCTTTTACTGGTTATTTGATGTTTTAATTGATTTTATAGTATTTTATATTGTGTTCTAATGTTGTTAGCCGCCCCGGGCTGCCTGTGGCAGGAGGGGCAGGGTATAAAATTGGTAAAATAAATAAAATAAATAAATAATATACAAATCAATGGTGCGACCGCACCTCAAATATTGTGTGCAGTTCTGGTCGCCCCCATCTCAAAAAAGACATAGCTACACTAGAAAAGGTACAGAGAAGGGCAACAAAAATGATCAAGGGCATGGAAGGGTTTCCGTATGAGGAGATGCTTGGTAGGTTGGGGCTCTTCAGTTTGGAGAAGAGATGACTGAAAGGAGATATGATAGAGGTCTATAAAATCATGAGTGGTATGGAACTAATAAACAAGGAGCAGTTATTTACCCTCTCAGCTAGGACTAGAAGTAGGGGACACTCCATGAAACTCACGGGTGGCAAGTTTAAAACAAATAAAAGAAAATATTTTTTTACTCAGAATATAATTGGGTTGTGGAATCTACTGCCAGAGGCTGTGGTAAGGGCCAGTACTATAGCTGAGTGTAAAAGAGGTTTGGACAAGTTTCTGGAAGAAAGGTCCATTAGAAGCTATTAGTCAGACAGGATCAGGGAACATGACGGGAGCTGGGGGAAAACAACAGGGAATGGATCCCCCATTGTGACCTGTTGGGTGCTTCTCCCAAGCCACCGTGATTGGGCACTGTCGGAGACAGGATACTGGGCTAGATGGATCATTGGTCTGACCCAGTATGGCACTTCTTATGTTCTTATGTTTCATCAGTTGCTCCTTGCGTGGGTGATGGGTGGAGCTGGGCCACGGGAGTGCGCACACATGCCCACCCCGGCAGTCATATGGGCAGCACCCACACATGCACATGCAGCAGATCCGCTTGTGCATGCATGAGTCTGTCTCGTGTAAAAAGGGCCTAAATCAAAGAGTATGCAACCAGAATGCAATCTTTCTGGGCTGTGGTGATGTGAAATAAGGATCATTTCCTTGAAATAAAGGATATCTGGCAACCCATCCAACTGCACTCATGTCTCTTCACCTGCCACAATCTGTCTTGTAACTATCAACCCACCTTCAAAAGAAGGCGATGAGCTACTAGTAGAGTTTCAGTTTTAATAAAAATCATTACAAATTTATACATTTATTTTATTTTTTAAAAACACATTTATGCAAACTCAAACTCTACTGGTTTAATCATAGAGCCGTGGAGTGGTTCTATTAGTTAAGGTGTCTGCATTGCGCTGTTATAATAATGAAGAATCTAATTATTATAAAATTGGAATGGCATGTCCTAATGACGTGTGGCTATACTTCTGTACTGTATTTTCTTGTAACACAGTATCAGTCTTAATATTCGGGTCAAATGCCTCTTTGAGGAGCCTTTGACATGGTGGCTGATCAGTGCCAAGACATTTGGCTTCCCTGCTGCTGGAATTTTGATGTTTTAGGGAATTAAGGAACCAATATAGACTGGGTTTTACCCAGCTTCAGATGATGATATCCTAATCTTTCGCCTTTCAGTTCTCTCTTTCCACTGTTGTGCCACACACACACACACACACACACACACACACACACACACACACACACACACACACACACACACACACACACACAGATATTTTTACTAAATTCTGTCTCCATATAGAGAAACCAGCTGTCATACCTTCAAGCCTTCTAGTCCCGGTTCTCCTGCATATCCTTTCCGACCCAGTCTTCCCTAGAATAAGAAACCAAACAGCCTCAAATACTCAGTGTTTTAAAATCTGCATTAATTTTTTTCTAATTTTACTGTTTGATGCAGCCATATGTCATAACTCACAAAACCTGAGCGATTTCATCATGTTTAGTTTTTGTTAGTAGGTGTTACATTTGATGCATTTTAGAGCCAGTGGGTGAAAACAAACAAGACATTAGCACACATCAACTGCCATAAGGTGGGTGTTCACCTGCCCATTTGCTAGGTGGTCACCAGATAGTCACCCCTACTGGGCCAGCCACCCTCCACGGAGCCTCCACTCACTGCGGGGTTCTGGAGACACTTTACAGCACGCATGACCTGCTGTGCGGGTGAATGCAGGTTAATGTGGGCTAACAAGCACCCATGTGACTGCCTCCAATTTATTAGGGTGACTGCAGCCTCTTCCCACATACAGATCCACCAGGACCCTAGAGTCCTGAGAACAAGAAAAAAGAAAACAAAAACAAAAAAGACACAGTGGTGTGTGTGTGTCATTTTCATCAAGTTCCGGAACCTTTCGTCAAGTTCTAGGACCTTTCAGGACTTTATTTCCAGGACTTTTAATCAATTTCCCACCACCATTGATTAGGCTGGACACACTAAACATGTGCATGGCAGCTGTGCGGGGGCTCCACGGACTGAACACGGGCTTCAGCAGGCTATCATCTTGTGTGCTAACACCCACTGTTATGAAAATGTGCTTCTAATTATACAAGAAAATGCTGTTTAGGTGACATCTCACATCAGCAACTAACAGGAAAATTCAAAAATCCAAGTTATACTTTAAGTTGCTCCGGTGCTCTGTACTGGCTGCCTATAAAGCACCGGGCCAGGTTCAAGGTGCTGGTTTTAACCTTTAAAGCCCTTCATGGCCTGGGCCCTGCTTATCTGCAGGACCGCCTCACTCCCCATGTGCCCGTGCGACCCTTGAGATCATCCGTGGGAGCCTTTTTGGAGGTTCCCCGGGCGAGGCGGGTGGCCACCGATGTTAGATCTTTTTCGGTGGCCACCCCTGTGCTGTGGAATTCGCTCCTGGAGGCGGCTCGGTTGGCTCCCACTATCCTGCTGTTTCGGCGTGTATGTAAGACCTGGCTGTTCCATCAGGCTTTTGGCGAGGGGTAGGGGTGTGGTGGGGTTTCCCCACATATTATATTTTTTAATTGTTTTAAATTTTTAATATTGTTTTACTGAGTGCTGTTCGCCACCCCAGGCTGCCCTGTGGGCAGGAGGGGCGGGATATACATTTTAAATAAAAATAAATAAATAAATAAATAAAGGTTTTTAAAGCTTAAAGATTTTGGGAAGGCCAAAGTCCCTACTGATTTCAATAGAGGTAAGCCAGCAGAAAATTTGGTCTGACGTCTCTAGTAACCTAAGCATTCCAATATTTTTTCCTCAGTCAGATGGGTCAACTATTATCTTCTCTCCTTTGCTCAAGAAGATTATTTTGTATTTCAGCCAATAAGCTTCGTCTTAACAAATCTTGTTATAACAATCATTGTATTGTTAACAGGGTAGAAGTACAGGAACTTTTCACCTTTACTGTATGATTCACCGATTAGGGGTGTACATACAATCCCCATGTTTTTGTTTTTTGTTTTCGTTATTCAAAAATGTAATTTTCGTTATCGTTATTAACGACAATGTTGTTTTTGTTTTTGTTATCGTTATCAATGTTATCATTTTTGGTATCATTTTTGATATCATTTTTATTGTTATCGATATCGGTATTGGTATAGTTTTAGTTATCAGTATCAATATTTGTTATCGTTATTGATATTGTTACTGTTAACGGTACCATTTCAAACAAAGAAATAATAATAATTTTATTTTTGGTATCGGTATCATTATTGATTCCCATGCACAACTAATATTTATCTAAATCTAAGGGAGACAGGGGAAGGGAAGAGGAAAACTATCTATTATCTAATCGATTATCTATATAACTATTCTAATCTAATCTATATGTCTATAATCTATATATCTAATCTGTACTACTTATCTATATATAATGTACAGGGGGGAGAAAGTCAGGGAAAGGGAGAAGGTAAAATGTTAGGGTATGAGGAAGGAAAGATATTGGTGGTAATAACTAATAAATACGTTTTAAAAATCCTCCCTAGCCCTCATTGTATTAATTTATGTGCAAGCACCACATTTCTGTAAACACAACCTGACAAGCAGAGCTCTCAATGGAGAGAAAAAACCCGGCCCTCCCATTATAAAGGGTTGCAGTACCCTCCTCCAGAGCCCCCCTGATTGGTTGTGGGAGGCAGCAGGCATTGAGCAATCACAGAGTGCCATGAGACTGCTGGGGCTTGCTTGCGCTACTCATTGGCCAGCGATACATCCATCAGATATTGCTAAACTGCAAGCCCCTCCCAACACAGGCACAGTTCAAGAGTTCAATCCTGTTTACGGCTCAGAGATGTCTGCTCCCTCCTCCCCTTTCCACATTTTCCCTACAAAACCCAACTGCCACAGCACTAATAATAATGACAATGATAATGAGATTGTCCCATCGCCCATCGCCACACCGTTGATAATGAGATTGTAATTTTTGTTTCTCGTTATCGTTTTTGTTATCATTTTTGTTATCATTTTTAGTATCATTATCGACATCATTATCGTTACCATTGTCGGTATTCTCAGTTGTCATTTTTGGTATTCTCGGTTGTCATTTTTGTTGTCGCTATTCTCGGTTGTCGTTTTTGTTATTGCAATAACGAAAACAACAATTTTCTTTATAGTTATTGTAATAACAAAAACGACATGCACACCCCTATCACCCATGTATCTGCAGCTGTACACACACAAATCCAACCATGGCAAAAGAGAGTCCTTTTTTTCTGAATTTGCCTTAGTTTTTTATTACCTTCATTGTAATCTGATTTAAATTGAATGCAAAGCATGCTGGATTTTTTATTAAACATGTTGTGGACCATGCCTCACACTGCATTATAGCTAAACATGCGTTATTAGTATTACAAGTTTGATTGTACTAGTAACATATATTGGTGAGATGAGCATTTGTATTAACATAATTTTATTTAATGTCTCCAGATTATAATTAAACCAGTTTACTAACATTTAAAACCCTTTAGAGTAACTGTATTTAAAATACCATCTCATTTTCTATGATCACATGTAAGGCCATTTACATGGACAGCTCCCTCCCTTCTAGGTGTGTGTGTGGGTATGCGTTGGGGGGGCGTCTGTGTAAACGGTGTGGTGATGGGTGGCTGCCCATGTAAACACCATGGGCAGTGGGTAGAGTTGGATGGGTGTTACCGGCGCACACCCATATCCACCCATCACCCACCCATGGAGCCATCCGGAAAAATGGAGGCAGTTCCATGGGTGGAGGTGGGTGTGCGACTGTGGGAATGGGTGCACACCCACCTCCACCCACCGCACCAGCACATCCATCCCCACACCCACCGCTGCCCATGTAAAAAGGGCCTATTACAACACATCACTACAAATTAAGGAGCCAACATATGATGCAGATTACGTGGCTATCACACTTGGGATTACAATATGCCAGGCACAAATACCATGCCAACTGCAATAGAAAATATGAATAATATATATCTCAGAGCTCCCATATACACAGCAAACGCATGCCTACTGCATCTCCCCTGAAGAAAAGCAATGTGGGAGGCAATGGGATTGGGGCTCAAGAGATCAGGTCTTGGTTCCTGGCTCTGCCATTGATTTTAGGCAAATCCCTTCACCTCTCTGTTCTACTAAGAGGTAAAACAGATGCAGAGAAAGGAAAAGGAAGTAGTATTAGCCAAAGGAAACTGAAACAGCCTCAGCCAAGGAAAGCAGCATTCAGAAGTTCGATTGCTGAAGTAGTGGAAAAGACTATCAGGTAAAATAAGTAGAGATGCTAAAACCCTGGCTCCTAATGTCAAAATCAACTTCCCCTGCTATACTGTCTCAGTAAGTATTGCAGAGCAGGAGGCTCCACAATATATCAAAGGGCCTAGAAGTGGATTTCTCCATGGTACATCAGGCCCAGCCTCCCCATTTACTCACTATGTAGACTAAAGGAAGAGTAAGTTTCAACAGAGAAAATGGTCAATCATTACATAGGATTCCAACATTAAAAAAAGTAAGGAAATCCTTTAGTAAGGCAAATTTCTCTTTCCTAGAAACACACTAATATCCATGCCAGAACTTTCTCTCCTCTGCTCACATTTCACAATCCCTCATCCCCTGCAGCTATAATCAACAATGCATCTTCTTCTTTCACTAAGCCAACACATTAACAATAGCACAATTAATCAATGCATTTTACATCTTCTCATCCTACTCAAATTTGTTAACTTGCAAACGTCTTAAGTTAAAAAATGTTAACCTAAAACTTTTGTTTTCCAATTTTTATATGTAAATTATGTTTTTTTTAAAACTCGTTAAGACTTTTCTAAGTAACGAATTTGAGTAGGATGAGAAGATGTAAAATACATTGATTAATTGTGCTATTGTTAACGTGTTGGCTTAGTGAAAGAAGAAGATGGATTACTGAAGGCGGCGGCCGTGGAGCTGTGGAACTTCTCTGAACAACTCTGCTAAGTGAGCAGAGTTCTTTAGAGCAGTCCCGCTGCTCCATAGCTGGATTGTTCGGTTGTGAATGTGGCGGCTGGTGGGTTGTTAGACCCGGTTCTCTGCCTCTTTCCCATGTGCCCTCCCAGCGCTTCACCCAAGGAGACCCAACATGATCTACCCACGTGATGTTCCCTCCCCCCTCCAAAGCTGACACAACACTACCTCTTCCCGCACACCCTTCCTCTGAGCTGATCTGCCCCCCCACCTCCCCTCACCCAACCCGACTTTCCCCCATGCACCTGAGCTGTCGGGTGAAATATAGAAGCCATCTGAACAAGGTGGCCGCGGAGCAGCAGGAGCGCTGTGAATACCTCTACTAATAGCAGGTTTGCCCTGGGGCAGGGAACTAGCAGGGGGAGATTGAAAACTTCCCCAAGCCCTGTAGACAAACCTCTGGCCATCCTGTCAGTTGAGGGAACATAATTTAAACAACGTTAACCCCTAAAGCACGCATGCATGACAAGGATCCTTCCCATTGACTATGACGACGTCTTTTAGTAAGGATAACTTTTCTTAGAAAATTCAAAAGTCTCTGAACAACCACCAGTGATTACTATACAGTCTGCTTTAATTCACATACACCGCTGAATAAAGGAGAAAACCACTACAAAAGCTCTGGTCACTACCTGGAAGTGGCTCAAAACTTAATGCTAAAGATAGGTGAGATTAATAGGTAACTCTATCTCGCCTTAACTATGTCAACTGGAGATCAATGGGAAACTCTGACTTGATTTAACTATGTCAGCTGGGGGAAAGGTAGTTTAAACACCATTAACACTTAGCAGAGCTCAATGGGAAACTCCGTCTTGCCTTAACTATGTCAGCTGGGGGAACCGTAATTTAAGCAGTGTTGGCACCTAAAGCACACATGCATGACATAAGGATTCTTCCCATTGACTATAACGACATCTTCTAGTAAGGATAACTTTTCATAGAAAATTAAAATGTCTTTGAGCAACCACCAGCAATTACTATACAGTCTGCTTTAATTTTCTAAAACATTAAAGTTAACATACACTGCTGAGCAAACAAGAACTCCCCTCCCAAAGAACTGGTCAGTACCCAGAAGTAAAGTGCCTCAAAACTGCAATGTTAAAGATAGGCAGAGATCAATAGGAACTCCATCTCATCTTAACTAATAGAGCCTGCTCTCGTGGGTTCTATAATATGTACACGTGACATCAGAAAGCATTATTGTTAGAAAACAAGAATATTAGCTTTCAAAATTGCCAAAACAATAATATGGTTATTATTTATACTAGTACCTATAGACGCCAAACTGCAAAGCAGAGTAGGACACAGTACAGGACAGTTCTTTCCCCAAACATTTTACAATGTAATTGGACAAGGCAGACAAAGAGCAGGAGGAAGGAAATATTATTCTCATTTTATAGCTGGGAAACTGAGGCACTGTACAATAAAGTATCTCTCTCAAGGCCACACAAGAAGTCAATGGTAGAATGAAATACTAAGGTGAAATCTCCTGGGTGTAATCCATTGTTCTAAACACAAAAGAACTCTCCTTTCCAGATAGGTCTCTGCCTTGCTTTGTTTTGTTTAAATTGCTGTAGCCAATGTTTTGGTAAACTTCTTTGCATTCTGCTATAAATTACTATCCAGCACTTACACATTTTAAATTTTTTACTTCTAAACAAGCTTGGAGCCTTGTGAATGAGTAATTTTAACAAAATCAATCAATCAATCAATCATGAAAAGAAATGATTGTGTTCTGAAAAGTATTTGCAAAAATGGCATTATGAGGGTCCATGTTCATTATTTCTCAGTAATCCATATCAAGTGTTATTAGATTATAGTTAAGAGATATTTCTTCTAACAATTATCTCTGCAGATGTGTTCTGTTACTTGAGATTCAAGTTGTCTTCTCATCTGGTATATGATCTTCACCAGTGATAAGGTTTCTGCAGGACAAATGTAACTCTCATGTATGCCTATGAAAGTTTGTGTTTGGAGAGGTGCAATAACTGTCAAATTCTTTAGTTGTTATGATCACAATAATGAACATAAGAGGGGGAGTAGATCATAAGTCAGATTACTCTCTCAGCTGTGCTGACTCTGCAGTCTAGTAGGAGGGAAAAAAATTAAATAAAACCTGTTCCAGCACTACAATGAACAAATCTGGCTCTGAATACAAGGCCCCACACAGCTAAAACAACAATTGTGTGCGTACACTGTGTCTGCACACAGGGGCCCCCTGTGAAATTCCCCCAACTCCCAACCAGAACACAACCAGGAGAGGCGGGACTGTGTAGCTGCTGCTGTGGCAGTGTGGTTGGAAGGCAGGGGATATTTGTGGGAGTCCCCTGTGCACGTACAATGTGTGCACACATGCAACTGCAGTTTTGATCCACATGTAAACGGGCCTTGGATCAGGGTCAAAGAGAACAGAAGGTGTCATTTTATAAAGATATTTTTCACCCTGTTTAAGTGGTTCTTCTGCTTTAGGAATTAATTCAGTAGTAGTAGTATTTGACCCCAAGATAGTAGTAGTAGTAGTAGTAGTCATACTTACTCTTGGTCCAACTACTCCAATAGGTCCCAAAGGTCCTTCTTCTCCCTACAATAAAAATAGGACTTGCAATATTACTTTGTATATTGTGTTTAGTTTAAACACCCAAACACCTATTTTCACTTATGTTAAAAATAAAAAACTTGTATAGTGAATGGATACATATAAATAATGGTATTTACCACTTAAAGCCTTGAATGAAAATGAGGAGAGAATAAACTGAGCTGCTAACATGTGGAAACCCACGTATTACAAAATGACAAGTTCTGAACTCCTTAAGAACAGTCCACAACTGGAGTTGATTTTTCAATAAAAACCCCCAGCTCTGCACAGAAGTGATGGATCATCCTTTTCAGCGGTCAGTCACTGAACTGGCTGAAGCCATACTTTTCTCTCACCATGTTATGTGATTTTAGGTCCTAGTTAGAACCTTATTTTGCTGTGTATGGTCTCTCATGAGGCTGGTGTGAATGCTAAGCAAACAGAACAGTTCTGTGAAGATCTCTCTCGCTCTCTGAGCAGGAAGAAATGGGCCAGAGGACAGAAGTAGATATATGCATTCTTTCCTTTCTAGCAGCCAGAACTAGGGGACAGCAGGATACACTGTGTCATTCTTCACCTCAAAGATTGACAAGATCCGCCAGGACATTGTTTCCCACCCGTCTCCACTCCCTGCACCCTCACTACCCCCTCCCTCCTCTCTTCCTTCCCTCCTGCCTCCCTTGAGGAAATCTCTTTGCTCTCTTCCTCCAACCCCTCCACCTGCCCCTTTGACCCAATCCCCTCCCACCTCCTGACCTCCATTGCTCCCACTGTAACCCTCCCCCCCCTTTTACATGTCATTAATTTCTCCCTCTCCACTGGCTCCTTCCCCTCCACCTTCAAGCATGCCACTGTCTCTCCCATCCTCAAAAAGTCCACCCTCGACCCCTCTAGTTACCGGCCGGTCTCCCTCCTACCCTTCACCTCTAAGCTTCTGGAACGTGTTGTCTACTCCCGCTGCCTGGATCTCCTCTCTGCCAACTCCTCCCTGGACCCTCTCCAATATGACTTCCGTCCCCTTCACTCCACTGAAACTGCCCTAGCCAAGATCACCAATGATCTACTTGTCGCTAAATCTAAGCGCCTTTACTCCATCTTTGTCCTCTCCTTGACCTCTCTGCTGCCTTTGACAGTCGACCACTCACTCCTACTGGACTCTCTTCGCTACCTAGGCTTCTGCGGCTCTGTCCTTGACTGGTTCTCCTCCTACCTCTCTGACCGCTGCTTTAATGTGTCTCTTCCCAATTCCAATTCCTCCTCCCTCCCCCTCTCGGTTGGGGTTCCC
>QEPC01014770.1:1055899-1069868 GCA_003113815.1 Sphenodon punctatus | reverse complement strand
AAATCCCTTCACAACCTGGCTCCCCCTTACCTCTCAGCCCTAGTCTCCTTACACACTCCTACACGCACTCTCTGCTCCTCCTCTGCCCCCTCTCTCACTCTTCCTTGTCTCCCCTGCTCCCCTAACCGCCTTCGTCCCTTCTCCCTTGCTGCCCCATGCCTGGAACTCCCTCCCAGTCCACATCCGCCTTGCCCCCTTCCTCCGCACCTTTAAATCCCTCCTCAAAACCCACCTCTTCCTCACCGCCTTTCACAACACCTGCTAGAACTTTCCTTTCAATATTTACTGTCTGCCCTCCCCGCAGACTCCTGCCTAACTGCAACCAAGCCAAGCACCTGCACCTGGGACCTCACATCCGCTTGAATGTTATTTATCCCTTGTCTCTCCCTATGTCCCCTCTCCTTGTCTCCCCGCTCCGTGTCTATTAGATTGTAAGCCGTAGGCAGGGACCGCGTCTATCTTACTGTTTTGTAAAGAGCCAGATACACTGCTGGCACTATACAAATGCTTATAATAATTAATAATTAATAATTAATTAATAATAAGTTACTACGGGTAATTTCAGACATTACATGATCACAGTCAACCACCCTGAATCACAGTGGATTCAGGGTGGTGGCTGTGAGTGCTGTAACGACTACTTGAGCCCCGTCAGATATTCACCACAGTGAATCTCTGGTGGGGTTCAAAGCTAACCACAGTTCTGGAGGTAAGGCCGGCCTCACCTCCAGTACCATGGTTAGGTTTGCTACAATCTGGGATGGGGCTGGCAGTGACGGCGATGCATGTCTGCTTGCCAGCCCCGTACTGGAATCAGGCCCCAACCACGGGACGGGATCGGGCACAGTGGCCTCATTGGCCACTACGCCCACCCGTCTCCCTGTGGGCGGGCTGCCGAGGGAGGGCTGAGCGGCCATATGTCATGCTGTGCAGCCCCTCCCCGAACCCTGGTAGAGAGCAGGCTGGCACATCTAAAGGACGGCTGGTCTGATCACGGACCGGGATCACGGATCCAAGATGGATCCCTGTCCAGGGTTCAGCGTGGCGGGCTGAAAGGCCTGTCACATCTGAAATTACCCTAAGACACAAAATAATCACATATAACAGTGTGTGCCTAGGGTTGCCACTTCTTGCGATTTGACCCCAAGACTACCATTTTGACCTATGGGAGTCCCAGGGTTAAACTGCAAGAGGTGGCAAACCTATGTGTGTCACTTAGTTTTATGATGCTGCCACCATTCACAGCAACACTAAATCATGAATATACATGCAAACATTCTAATGCTTTGTTAAGATGTCATTTTGTAATTATTTTATGGTTCTAACTGCACTCAGTGATGATATTTTACCTTATCTGAAGAGAAGATTTTTGTCATCATTAATTGTTTTTCAAAGAACATTCATGATAACACTCATTTGGGGGGGTCCGCCCTCCTATAGCTCAGCAGGTTCGGAGTCTGGGAGTGATACTGGACGCGGACCTCCGCCTGGAGTGGCAGGTGGAGGCAGTCGCTAAGGCTGCCTTCCGCCAGCTATATCTGGTGTGTAGGCTGCGTCCGTATGTCTCCGGCCCAGACCTGGTCTCCCTCATCCATGTCTTGGTCACCTCGAGGCTAGACTACTGTAACACGCTCTACGTGGGGCTTCCCTTGTTCCTGGCCCGGAGGCTGCAGCTAGTGCAGAATGCGGCAGCTTGTCTCCTTACGTGGACGGGCCGTCGGGAGCATATTACACCTCTGCTCCGAGCTCTGCACTGGTTGCCGATAGCATGCCGAGCCAGGTTCAAGGTTTTGGTGATGATCTACAAAGCCCTACACGGTCTGGGCCCCTCATACCTCAGGGACCGCCTTGCCTTCCGTGCCCCAGAGCGGTTCCTGCGGTCTGCCGGGGGTGCCTTCTTGGAGGTCCTCCATGTTAAGCGGGGGGCCACAATGGAGAGGGCATTCTCGGTGGCCGCGCCACGCCTTTGGAACTCCCTTCTGGAGGAAGCTCGCCTGGCCCCTAGCCTGTTGACATTCCGGCGAAGCTGCAAAACCTGGCTGTTTGCCCAGGTCTTTGGGAGGGAGGGAGGGTAGGGTGAGGGGTTTTAGCTCCCCCACCTATTTTTGTTTGTCATACCTATGACTTTTAGCCCTTTTTTAATATTTTATTATTATTGTCATAAGTGTTTTAAATTGTTTTTATTGTATTTTAAATTGTTGGAAGCCGCCCTGGGCTGCATAGCAGGAGGGGCGGGGTATAAATTTATTAAATAAATAAATAAATAAATAACACAGGTTGTAAAAATGTATTTATTTATTTGTATTTATTAGCCGCCCCCTCATGCCCAAGGCATCTCAGGGTGGCGTACGACATAAAACCATAATCTAAAATAACAATAAAACACAAAAATATCAACTTTTAAAACCCTCTATAAACAACCACCCCCGATGTTTTAACCCAATCCACTCTCCCCTCCTCCAAAGGCCTGGGAGAACAGCCAGGTTTTGCAGGCCCAGCAGAAGGCCAATAAACTTGTGGTCAGATGGGCTTCCTCTCGGAGGGAGTTTCATAAATGCAGAATGGCCACCAAGAACGCCCTCTCCATTGTGGCCCCCCATTTTACATAGGGGACCTCTAAAAAGGTGCCCCGGTGTACCAAAAGGGTCGCTCTGGGGCATGGAGGGTGAGGCGGTCCCCGAGGTACGATGGGCCAAGACTGTGTAGGAACTTGTAGGTCAAAACCAACACCCTGAATCTGGCTCGGTACACTATAGGCAGCTAGTGCAGCACGCGGAGCACAGGAGTAATATGCTCTCGTTGGCTTGTCCCTTTAAGGAGACGAGCCACTGCATTCTGCACTAGCTGCAGCCTCCGGACCAGCATCAAGGGAAGCCCCACGTAGAGCGCGTTGTAGTAGACCAGCCTCAAGGTGATGAAGGTATGGATGAGGGTGGCCAGGTCGGGTCTGGAAATATATGGACGCAGCCTCCGCACCAGATACAGCTGGCGGAAGGCGGCTTTAGTCACCACCTCCACCTGCCGATCCAGGTGGAGATCCAAGTCCAACAATACTCCCAGACTCCGAACCTGCTTGGCTACGGGAGGGCGGATCCCCTCTACGAGGGGAGCCGACACCTCCTTCACCCTACCCACCGCCATTACCTCCGTCTTATCAGAATTGAGCCTGTCTTCTCTGCCGCAACCAATCCGCCATGGCCTCCAAACATTCCAAGGATGCAGGGGGTGCACCACAGCCTCCTTGAGACTGGGGGGGGCAAAATCCCTGCCAAAGGGATGTGCTGATTACCCTCGCCAGCACCATCCCCAAAGTCTACCCGGTGGTGAAACTCATCCCAGGAAGCTGGACCATAACCTTACGCTCCACCTCTACTGCCTCCAATCCAGTGTCGAAGTTGCTCTGGATCTGAGTGATCTTGTTTGCAAAGTAGGTGGCAAACTCCTCACAGAGGGCCTGGGACAAGTCCCCATCCAGGCGAGGAATTACACACTCGCCAGGCCCACAGGCCTACTTATGAGAAGGGGCACTCCTGATCTCCACCCATCAGTTGTTTGTCAGGGCATAGGAATGCTGTGCCCACCTGCATTGTAAGCCCCAGATTGGCACTTGTAGTGCATGTGGGGGTGCTCCTGCTCCCTTGGAGGTGGGCAGGGGGATGGCAGTCCAGTCTCTGGGTCAGTGCCAACTCCAGAAGACTGCCATCTTCAGCAATGCTATAAAAGCCCACTCTCCAGTAAAAATATACGATTCAGAGGTGAGCAGGGTAATGGATTTTTTTTATAGTCCTAATAACTTATGATTAAGGCAGCAACATTCAGTTCCAGGTTCTGCCATGCTTTTTTTCTTTCTTTTTTTAACAAATATTTTCATATTTTTTTAAAAAATTTTTTAAAAAAAATTTACCTTGTATATCAATAGAAACACCCAATATATTGGGGACGGGGTGTATGTGTGGTTTGAGCTGGGGAAGAGAGCTTGCAGACTGTGGCTGCAATTGCTGGGTGCTTACATTGCGGAACTAGGTCAGCACCTCTTGTAATGAAGGACTGCTGACACCTGCCCCCTCCTTCACAGGTATAAAGAGATGAGAAAGGCCCTGAGAGCACTAGCCCTTGGATGCCAGCTGAAGGGAGACACCGAGGGTGCTGGTGGGCTGAAATTTCTGTGGCCCAGAATATTATACTGATTTCTCTAGAGTTACATCAATTGGTTCTGATGTTTGCTGGAATCTAATTTGACCTATGATTTTGTGTTTTGATGCTCCAAACGAGAGATGATGGAATCTATGGGTAGAGCCACAGAGATGTGGTGGGCCCAATCCTCTGTATGTCCTGGAGTGGGCAATTGCAGCTGCTACACTTTCGGCTGGCGGGGAAAGTAGGCCACACAATCTGCCCCGTCGTGGTCACCACCAGCCCTGCCATGCCCCAGGGTGGGCCAGAGAGCTGGCTAGAGGGGCTAGATGGCCACATGGGGCTAGATGTCTGGACTCCTGCTGAACTGCAGTACTGGGCCTACTTATGCTAGACAGCTGCTGAAGAACTGATAACAATTGATGAATGGAAAAAGTCCCCCAAACCTATTAGCAATAAAAGGCCCTTTTCACACGAGACACCCCCCTATGCCCACACAGTTCTGTTGTGTGGGCATCGGGGGTGCCCATGTGACCACCACGGCCAGTGGGTGGGGGTGCGTGCATGCTCCCATGCCTCACCCATCGCCCACGCACAGAGGACTGGCAATAACGCCAGTTGTTCTATACATGGAGATGGGTGGAGATTGGTTGTGCGCTCATGTAATGGCCACCCCACCCCCCATACTGCAGTGCACACCCATCCCCCCCCACCACAGCCCATGTGAAATGGGCCACAGTTTGAGGGATAAAGTCAAAAGATTAAGAGAGCTGAAAATTTTGATTCATAATTTTGTAGTTCTTAGGTATGAAAATAGAACTTTCTTGAAGAATAGACTGGTTAAGATTTTTATTTTATTTATTTATTTATTTCATTGTTTTTATACCACCCCCTCCTTCTGAATGGCAGCTCAGGGTGGTGAAGAATAAATAAAAATGCAAAATACAATACAATATCAATAAAAATAATAAAACAGAGGCCCCAAAAGAGAACGTTCTAGTTATCCCTAGACTAAAAAACCCCCCACCCATTACCCATCTCCCTCACCAAAAGTCTGGCAAAACAGCCAGGTTTTACTTTGTTTACGGAAGGAGGCGAGATCTGGAGAGAGATGAATTTCTACTGGGAGGGAGTTCCATAGCTATGGCGCGGCCACTGAGAATGCCTGCTCGAATGTTGCCATCCAAGCGGGCACCCCCGGTTGACCGCATTGGCCGATCCAGGACATGAGGAAAGAGGTGGTCCTACAGGTAAGTGGGACCCAGGCCATATAGGGCTTTAAAGGTAATGATCGAACACCTTGAATTGGGCCTGGAAGACTATAGGCAGCCAGTGCAAGAACAGAGCGTGTTATGTTCTCCCAGCAGCTCGTCCCCACAAGGAGACGAGTGGCCACATTCTGCACCAGCTGCAGCCTCTGGGTCATCACCAAGGGTAGCCCCATATAGAGTGCGTTGCAGTAGTCCAATCTCGAGGTGATGAATACATGGATGACGGTGGCAAGATTGGAGCCCGAGATGTACGGCCGGAGACGTCAGACCAGATGTAATTTACCAAATGCCCTCCTCACCACAGCTGCCACCTGGGCATCCAGGCGGAACTGCAAATCGAGGACTCCTCCTAGACTCCGAACCTGAGGGACCTAGGAGGGACGCATCCCATCAAGGATGGGGGCCTCCACTACCTCACCCTTACCCACCAGCATCACCTCCATCTTGTCCAGATTCAGCTTCAGAGAGCTTGTCCTCATCCAATCCCCCACTGCAGCCAGATGAAAATGAGAAGTATAGCTGGGTGTCATCAGCATACTGATGAGACAGAATGGATCCCTGTGGGACTCTACACATGAGGTCCTGGGGGGGACGATGTACAATCCCCCAGCACCACACATTGAGTTCTTCCAACTAGGAACAAGTGGAATCATTCAAGAACAGTCCTGCCCACCCCGGCACAGTCCCGCAGGCAGGTCACCAACATCTCATGGTCAACCGTGTCAAAGTCACTGAAAGATCTAACAAAATCAGAAGAGTGGACCAACCTCAGTCCAGCTCACGGCGCAGATCGTCGACCAATGTCACAATCACAGTCTCAGTGCCATACACTGGACGGAAGCTGGACTGCGAGGAATCCAGAAAACTGACACGGTCCAGATGCCCCTGAAGCTGTTGAGCCACCACCCATACCTTTCCTAAAAAGGGAAGGTAAGAGGCTGGCCAATAGCTGGCAAGGGAGTCAATGGCCCTTTTTACATGGGCCTCAGTGCGAGGGTGTAGGTGTGCTCAGGTTGGCCAGGATGTTCTGATGAGTGCACACTGGTGCACACTGTCCTCCCGCCCACCGCCACCCATGGAGCCTCCTCTGTTTTTTCAAAAGGCTCCGTGGGTGGGTGATAGGTGTGTGCATGCACACACACACACCCAGCCGCAGCATGGTTCACACGGGCGGCAAACACCCATAAATACCCAGATTTCTGGGTGTTCATGAGTGTTTGGCCCTTTTTACATGGGCGGAAATGTCAAGCAATGATTTTTTGAGCAGAGGTCACACCACTGCCTCCTTGAGGCAGTCCAGCACTTTACCCTTCTTAGGCATTGGCCACCCCTGCCAGCAGTGGCCCCAGCGTCTCCCGACTGGCCTTGACCAGTCGGGATGGGCAAGGATCGAGTTCAAAAGTCGTGGTCCTCACAGCCCTCAGCAACTCCACCGCATCAGCGGGTGATACCTGCAGAAACTGATCCCACAAAACTGGACCAGATGGGGCACTCATAACCTCAGGTATATTTATTTTATATTTATTTATATTAAAATTTTTATGCCTCCCTCTCCTGCCTCAGGCATCTCAGGGCGGCTCACGGCATATTAAAAACATTTCAAAACATTAAAATAAACAATAATAATTCAATTAAAAACCAATATAAAACCCCATCCCCCCCCTACCCTACCCTACCCTACCCCAACCCACCCACCCCATCTCCCTCGGGAAAGGCCTGGTGGAACAGCTAGGTCTTACATTGTCTGCAGAAAGAGGGGAGGCTGGCAGCCAAGTGGATCTCCAATGGGAGGGAGTTCCACAGCCACAGCCATGGAGAACACCCTCCTCATAGTGGACACCCGGGAAACCCAAGGAACCTCGAGGAGGGTGCCCCCAGCCGACCGCAGGGGCCGCTCCAGGACCCGGAGGGTGAGGCAGTCCTGCAGATAGGCATATATCTACTGCATTAAGTGCAGTGTCAAAATTGTGGTGGATACAAGCGATTTTATCCACAAAATAGTCAATAAACATGTCACAGCGAGCACTGGAAGATTCCAGTTCCAGGCGGAGGGAGGCCGGACTGATCAGCCGCTTCACCACCCAGAAAAGCTCAGCTGGACACGACTTTGTGGATGATATGATGATAGCAAAGAAACTCTGCTTTGCTGCCCGCGTAGCTACCGCATAGGCTTTTAACGCAGCTGTATGCCGTCATTAGTCGGCTTCAGTACGAGTACAGTGCCACTATCGCTCTAACCGTCTCTCCTCCTGCTTCAGCTGACGCAGGTCCTCCATGAACCACAGGGCCCTGCATCAGCTATGCTCGGGGAGAAGGTGCCTGGGAGCCGTTTGGTCGATGGCCACTACCAACAAGGTGTTCTAAAAAATGAGGTCATCGAGTGATCGGCTGTCAAGGATGGAAGGTATATCCCCTAGAGTATTCTGAAACTGATCCGATTCCATAAGTCTCTGGGGGTGAACCATATGTGTCATGGGACTGGGGGCTCACTACTCCACTTTAGGCTGTCATGACTCAGTTTCCCTGGCTTGCAGCTCTCACTGGATCAGCTCTCTCTCTAGAACTGATTCAGCCTGCAACGGGGGAACCTTCTTGTCACCTTTTCAGCCACAGAGTTTCCCAGCAGACTCTTTCTCTCTAGGTTCGTCTGTGTTTGTAAACACAGAATTAACCCCAAACTGTGTCTCGCCAATGTTAGGATTAGCAATTCCACTGGACCATACGAAGTTCAGTAAAAGGAAGTTTAATGAATAAATCATGAATAAGCATGCAGTACAAGTTTATACTCGGAAGTGCAGAAATCAAAATAACATAACCAATAATGCATTCCTATCTGTACTTGGATTCTCCTGACTTAGACTTACCCTAATCAAGGTCCAAGGGTACTTCAGTTCATGTCACAGCCAGCGATGGAAAGCTTGGTTGGGTATCAGTCTTAGTTTCCAAAAGGCCTTACTTCATAGTTCCTTTGGTGCAGCCCTTCTCAGGCTGGTAAGATAGGATGATGCAGATGAAGCTCAACAAGCTGATCTCAACCAACTGAGAGAGAGAGAGAGAGATATCTCGCTCCTCTCTTTGTCTTGTCTCCCCCCTTAAGTACCTTTCCAGGGTCCTTTGTTTGATTTTCCCGCCAGGTGACTCTGTGCTTTCAGTCACGTCCACAGGAAAAAATTCATTTGCAACTCAATGGTCTATGGCTAGTGTCTGCAGAGGTGTTTGGGCTACTTATGAATACACATTCGACATGACTTTGCATTTCTCCATTGCATGACACAAGTTTCCAGTTCTCAGCTTTCACATTACATACATGTTTAAACTTTACCTTTACATATTTGTTAGACCTGTAGTCTACATGTAGCCCAGTAACTCCTTATGACAATATGAATAGGTTCCACACCCTGTTGGGGGAAGACATGAACTGGGAGACTGTCCCGCAGCAGATAATGGTCTGTCCATGACAAGGGCACAGACGACACCTCCCCCTCTAACAGACTCCGCCCATCTCATGGCAAGTGCAAAATACAAAATCCCGAGTATGCCCCCCTCCCATGAGTTGGGCCAGACACCACCTGAGACAGGCCCATGGTTGCCATGACGGACGTGAACTCTTGCTCTGCCCCCTTAACTCGGGTATCAGCGTGAATAATGAAATCCCCTAAGACCAGCAGCCTTGGGCATCACAATACCACCTCCAACACCAGGTCAGCTAGAGCAAGTAGAGATGCTGCCCTACAGGAAGGTGTACGGTATACAAGCAGCAGCCCCAATCTGTCTCCAAGACCCAAATCAACCACGAAGTGAAGGCCCTCTGTTCTGGATGGAGTTCACACTGGATATCTCCGCACTGACCAAGTGTCCCTAAAAACAATGGCTACGTCCCCCACCCCCTCCATGGCTGATGCTTCATGGAGTATCCAGCTGGGACAAGGTCAGCCAGGATAGGCCCAGACTCAATGTCCAGCCAGGTCTCCGTGATACATGCCAGATTGGTCAACTGCTCCAGGATCAAGTCCCAGACCACAAAGGGCTTATTCGTGACCAACCTGGAATTTAACAGCAACAGCACATGGCCACGGGCCCTTCCATCCTCAACCACCACTTCACCCGCCCTAGGGGTGACGAGGGGGACAGGCAGTAAACACCTAGCCCCCCTCTGAGAACGTATAACCCTCCCCGCAGAGGGACCATAATTCCCCCTGCTCATAACGACCCCTATGGCTGCGGCCTTCCCCCCCAGCCATTCCTCCCCCTGACCATTCTTCCCCCGTGGCTGCATTGCCCTATTTAGTCATATCTGCTCAATGGTTTTAGGATAATATTGTTTTTGCTGCAAGACTGCCTCAATATGGGTAAGACCACACGAGACGTTATTCCACATTGGGCAACCTAAGCCCGTATTCGTGTATGATGCAGCCGAATGTATGGCTGGCAGCTGCCAGATGTTCACCCAGTTCTTTCCCAGGGCAGGCAGCCAACTGCTACTGAAGCATTGGCCAGAGAAGGCTGATGACCCATTACTTGTTACTGTTGCCACACCTGGGCTAATGTGGGATAATGGGCTGCCTCCCGTGTGGCTGAGCTGTGCAGCCCCACCTCACATCAAGGTCCACCAGCACCATAGAGAGATGATTGTAGTATACCATTCCTGTACTAGATGTACAGGATGGGGATGGGATATTGGGCAGGCTGGGGTTGGTGGGTGGGGTGGGGATGGGTATCCATGCACTCATGCATGTGGATGGCTCTTTGGCTTGTTCCAGGGCATGAACTCACTGGGTGGCCTTGGGCAAGTCACAACCTCGCAGCCTCAGTTCCCCATCTGTAATAAATGGGAATATGTGTGTGTCTGTCCCTGTATTCCCCTCACGCTTGTCCATCATAGGTCCTTTTTGCATGGGCCATTGCACAGGGTGTGTGTGTTGGTGTGCGCTGTAGTCTGTGTGCACTGGGTGGGAGGGAGATTCTGATAGGCACACACTGGCGCACACCAACCTTCCCCCACCCCACCCATGAAGCCTCAATTTTTTCAGATGGCTCCGTCGGTGGGTGATGGATGTGGATGGGTGTGAATGGGTGTGGGGGGGAGCACGCATGCATGCACCCCCCCTCCCACCCAGCTGCAGCACGGTTCACACGGGCAGCAAACACCCATGATTACCCAGATTTCTGGGTGTTCATGGGTGTTTGCTGCCCATGTAAAAAGGGTTTTAGATTATAAGCCCACTGGGCAGGGACCCATCTCTAATAATAATTGTAAAGTGCCAGGTACACTGCTGGTGCTATATAAATGCTAAATAAATAAATAGCAGGACTTGTAACAGTGGTCTACTCACCCAGTTGCCCCCCCACCCGCACAGGGGGAGGCAGATTTTTTTGGAATGCTCTCCCTGCCAGCTCAAAGTGTGGTGCCTGTGTTCGTCCTCCCTGGGGCAGACAGCCATATCGGGACCACCCTGCCTTGTGTGGCTTTATCCTATAAGGAAGCCTATACATACCCTCAATTTCAACTGGGTTTTAAGAATCTATGGCCCTTTTTACATGGGCGACAAACACTGATGAGCACCCAGAAATCTGGGCGCACACCAACTGGCGCACACCGACTGCCCCATGCCATGGCCCATGTAAAAAGGGCCTATATGTATATAATTTCATTCTTCCAACTTCAAGAAAGTATTCTAAGGGGATTGTAATAAAGGAAAATTGAACCTATTTTGTTTAAGAAGAAATTGCCAAGTCTCACGATTTTCTTCCTGAACACTAGCCTATACGCAATTGACCAGTGACGTCAAAAGACTCTATAGGCCTAAATTAAATTAGCTAGTGAAACTGGAATATTGCTGGTATTATGAACAAGATAAATGACCCAGATTTTAAAGTCTTTATTCAGAAATTTCATATTATATTGTTTCAAGAGACCTGGGTTTCTGGGGATTTTAATATAAATAGATATTCTTTTGTTAAGAATGCCTGGCAATTAAATTCTAAGACAGACTTAAAGGAGGGTTTCTAGTATTGTGGGTGAAGCTATTTTAATAGATTCTGACTCTAAGTACCTATTAGCTGTTGCTTTTAAATGTAAGTATAGGGACCTGCTTATGGTGATTAATGTTTATTGTCCTAGGGGTTTTATGAATTAGGATTAATTTTATTCATCCTATCTTTGTAATAATGTTGAGTCTATTTTTTCTAATTATCCAGACATGGAAATTATTAGAGCAGGAGATTTTAATACAGGGCTTGGGAATATAATCATATACGCTAGCTTGGATGAAGAGGAATTAGATTCTATATGGAGTATTCCCACCCCAGTGATGTCTGACAAAGTTACTAACACAAAGTTACTAAGTTACTTCTGTTATTTAAATCCATATGAGAAAATAATTTTAGGATGGTAAATGGTAGGACTGGATATAATATTCCTGGTGCATATACGTATTTATCTTCTAGGAGTATTAGAATAATTGATTATATTTTAGCAGAAGTGGATAGATGTGTAGGGTATAATAATTCTCATGTTTTACTCAGAGCAGAATGTGATCTCTTAATTTTGGCTCTGCCATTAGCAGTCAGGCCATTTTGACACAGATGCCGCCGCCCCCTCCCCCCCCCCCCAACTTGGTGTTTGGGCGGGCTCATCCGTGTATACAGCCAGTGGTGAGTGGGGGGATGGGTGTCCGCTCGGTGTTTGCCTGTGTGAACACCAAGCAGGATGGGTGGGGTGCACGTGTGCTCCTGTGCAACATCCACCTCTACCCATTGCACACCCATCTCCACCCACCTCCACCCATGCAGCCCTCCGGAAAACTGTAGGAAGCTCCATGGGTGGAGATGGGTGGAGGTGTGTGTATGTTCGTTTACATGTGTATAACGGACACACACACACCTCCACCCACGGTGGCTAAACACCCATCCCCCCACTCACCTCTGCCCGTGTAAAAAAGGTCTCAGTTCTGAAAAACCTAAACAGTGAGAGTGGGGGACGGAGGGACTGGGTTAGGGAAGGGGGAGAATCCTTCCCTGCCAGTGATGGGGTGGGGAGGTTTGACCCATATGGGAGGGGTGTTATTTGCCTCCCTGTGAGAAGGGAGTATGGAGGGATTAGACAGGGTGAGGGTCTCCCTTGCCTGCTGGGTAGGACAGCCACCGAGGGGGAGGAGGGCAGGCCAGGGGGGGACGTCAGTCATTGAGGCCATCTTGGGCCAGGGGAATTATGGTCCTTCCGGGAAGTCGGGCAGATCTGGGAGACGGGACAGGCGCTTAGTGCCTATCCCTCTCACTGGCCCAGGCAGGTGGTCCCTGGCCTGGGTCTGATGCTGTTCAATGCAAGGTCAATTGTAAATACGTCAACAATGGTCCAGGAGCTAATCCTGGACCAGGAAGCCGACCTCATGTGCATTACGGAGACCTGGCTGGACATGGAGTCAGGGCCAATTTTGGCTGACCTTGTCCCAGCTGGGTATTCTGTACAGCATCAGTCATGGCTGGAGGGGCGGTAGGCGGTGTAACCATTATTTTTAAGGATACATGGTCTGTGAGGTGGTATCTGGTGCAAACTGTGTCAGGCATTGAGGACCTCCATTTTGCAATTGCTTTGGCCAGAGACAGATTTGAGCTGCTGCTAGCGTACCGTGCACCTACCTGTATGGTAGCTACTCTGCACGCTCTAGCAGAGCTGGTGTCGGAGGTGGTCTTGCAGTCCCTAAGGATGATGGTCCTGGGGGACTTCAACAAGCCTTGGAGGTGTGGGGGTGGAGTGCGAGTTTATGGCCACCATGACAACCAAGGGACTGTCTCAGATAGTTGTTTGACTATAGAGGGCATACCCTAGACCTGATATTTTACACCAGTCTTAAGGTGGGGATCCGTTGGTTGGGGAGGTGTCAGCTGTGCCCTTGTCATAGACGGATCATTACCTCCTTCAGGTCAGTCTCCTGGTGCAAGTCTGCCCCCAGAAAGATGCAGAGACAGTTCGGTTGGTTTGTCCCCAGAGACTTATTGAACCAGAGAGGTTCCGGAATGCTCTTGGAGAGTTACCCTCTGATCTAGATGACTGTCCACTCGATGACCTCATGGCTCTCTGGAACACTCTACTGACTGAGAACATCGACTGAACAACCCCTAGACTCTGCTCTCTGAGTGCCAGAAACACAGGTCCCCCTGGTTTATGGAGGACCTATGGGAAGGGCGGAGGTTGGAGAGATGGTGGCATTGTTCTCATGCTGAAGCTGACCAATTGTGGCATAGAATTAGTTTAAGAACCTATGCCGTGGCTGTGTGGGCAGCAAAGAAATTCTTTGCTACTTTCATAGCATCTGCAAAGTCGTGTCCAGCTGAACATTCCGGGTGGTGAGGGAGCTGGTCAGTTTGGCTTCCATCCACCTGGAACTGGAATTTTCCAGTGCTCGCTGTGACATGTTTGTTGACTTTTTTGTGAATAAGAACATAAGAAGTGCCATACTGAGTCAGACCAATGGTCCATCAAGCCCAGCATCCTGTCCTCAGACAGTGGTCAATCTCGATCGCATGGGAGAAGAACCAACAGTCACAATGGGCAATCCATTCCC
>QEPC01014770.1:1040873-1052780 GCA_003113815.1 Sphenodon punctatus | reverse complement strand
GCGATGGTTCGGCCCGGTTCCCGGCCATGGTCCCGTTCCCGGCACGTCTGTTTGGGTCGTTTTTCCACCCCCGCGCGTGGTTGCGCTGTTCACCCCCCCTGGGGGTTCACTATGGTGAACCGCCCACCCGTAACGTCTGAAATCACCCTTAGATAACACCGCTATTAGCGGAAAAGGGGTCACATTCTGCAGAACCCTTTATTTTTCTGACAAATTTAAAGCAACCCCATCATCTGCAGGCAATGACTGTTTTCTTGTCACTGGCTCAGAAAAGGAGGGCAGCAATACATGACCATTTCAATACCCTGAAAGCTAAAAGAAAAGAAAGAGCTAACTTGGGTATAGTTGAATTGGGGACTTAAGACATGTTTAAGTAAATATGTAATTCAGTCCCAAGTAGGGAAGTATTTTTGTAGGCTTTTGTTGGTTTGAGTGGGTTATGTAGATAAGTTGAAGAAATGCTAACCCCCAATATTGGATTTTATGTATTCTGATTTTAATAATTTATTATCTATTTAATATTTTATTTTGATTGGAATTGTAGATTTTGTATGGTATGGATGTTATTGCACCTTTTGTTTATGTTTATGTTAATGTATATGTTTATGTTAATGTCTGTCTTTGTTTTGTTATGTGTGTGCCATGGCGAGAGCCAGTGCTAATAAACTGAATTGAATTGGTATGTATTCCTAGATAAAACATTCTGATATTGATGTAGTCAGCATGACTGCCCCACTTTTACTGCAACTCTTGTAATATGCAGTTGCGAAGTATTTGCAAGATACATAAGCAGACAACAAATGGATGTTTCAAACTTCCCATGCCAAAATACTCCTTACTATGCAAATGCTTCATTCATATGAAAGTGGCTCAAGATCAAACGGCTTTTAAAATACTCTACCCAATGTAAATAATATGTTCTGCACCAACCCACATCATTATACTATTATATTATACCAGGAGTTAACATTTGTTGGTAACAGTAGCAAAACAAAGTAGCCAGTCCAAAACCTCCTCTGGTATTCAGAGAGAGTAGCACATTTACAAATTTGCTATGATGGTCAATGGGTTTTAACAAACCCATTGACCATTATGGGCTTACAGTAGATAGTAGCCTACCATGGGCTACTTAGGCCTGTAAGCAACCAGCACATTTGTTGACGGGCCACCAAATGTTGGCCCAGGATTGCTCCCAGGCGTGTTGGCAGCTAGCCTGGACTGTGATTCTGGAGACCTCCAAGATCACAGCCTGGGTTAGCTGCCAACACACCAGGGAAATGAGCCACTCGACTGGGCCTAAGCAGGCTATCATGTGTGTTAGCCTGCTCTTCCCGGCCCAGAGGGGGCTGCCATGGCTGCCCATCATGGGAGGTGCGGGACAGGATCCTGGGTGCAGCATGGGACTAGGTGGCCGCATGCCCGTGTGTCTCCCTGCCCTCCGATGACGGCACGCTGCAATACATCTATCAACACTCTAAGTCTCTTATGCCAGTACTAAAATAAAAGGCCTGTTCTGCTTTGTTGGCACTTAAGGTACATTTTGTCTCTGAAAAAGCTTCAAACAGGAGACTAAGGAATGGAGCAGGATGGTGAAAATAGTATTCCAAAAATAAAGACTGGAGGGAAGTCTTAAACTGCAGTCAACACAAGACAGATGGGAGCCCTAAAACTGAACACTTCCAGTTTTATATAGCCCTGCTCTTTTTTATTATGACCTGTGTAAAAACTTTTTCAGGTTAATACCACACCAGCTCAAAGTACTGGGGAGACCACAAGGTCTTGTAATAAAGTTAAACAAAGTTTACAGAATTTTGCTGAATTACATGAAGTCTGGAGTTTCAGACAAATACTTCAGCCTACATCCTAGCATTTTCACTGGGATCGGAGTGAATGGAAATAGACTAGTACTGTTTTTCTGAACCATAAATCCACTTCTAATAGAAAAACTTTACTTGGTACTGAATTGCATATGCAGTGGAATAAAATATGATTTCAGTTAGGGAGAAAATGTGAAGCAGGGATTTAATCTTGGTTACACTATTAGTTTGGCTATTTACACGATTACATTTCTAGAAATATTATTACCCTACTTCTTCTATCTCCAGTTCTCCACTAATGAATAACAATTTCCAAAAATGACAACTAATTTTAAAAATATAAGGACCATCGATTGATATTATAAATTTTATATTGTTACACATACTCAACTTGTTACCAACATTAAACTGTCAAATAGCAGCAATTTAACTTAGCCAGACAGTAAATCAAAGCTTCTAAGCATAGTATCAACCTTCTTCACAAAACCCTGTAAAATAAATGACTTTTAAAGCATGCCGAGAAGATCATCAATTTAAGCTGTTTCTATCAAATTTAGAGACTTGTAACAAGAAACTCTAGACTCTTGACTACAGAGTCTATGTCTGTAACTACAGTAAGTGAAAAAAGATGGAGTTGTTTTGCTGGAGTTCTGTTTTGCTATGGTTCTTGCTCTTTGCAAAGACATCAATTTAAAAAATATTATCTATGTCCAAACCCATCATGAATGGAGCAGAAGCATGGATAACGTGAGGAAAGGACTTTTCTACAACAGTTTACTCACAGCAAAAGCTACTGTTGGAAGTGAGTCATGACACCTTGAAGATTTCGTCAAACTGCTCAGGGCTGATCTGTTTTAGAGGGGTTGGTGTTCGGGCCCCTCTATTTCATTACTCTTTGCATAATTGTGTTGTTATATTGTGTTGCTATTTGGGCTTAGCATATTTGTATAGTTTAAATTTATTTCATTTTTAAAAAATAAATAAATTATTAATATTATTATTTTCCCTTTATTCTATTGT
This sequence comes from Sphenodon punctatus, assembly GCA_003113815.1. Classification (NCBI taxonomy): domain Eukaryota; kingdom Metazoa; phylum Chordata; class Lepidosauria; order Sphenodontia; family Sphenodontidae; genus Sphenodon; species Sphenodon punctatus. Next base: position 1,049,943 of record QEPC01014770.1, on the reverse strand, counting down.
TTATTATTACTTTTGTTAGCTATGACCTTTGGTCCTGCTTAATAAATATTATTACTACTACTACTACTACTACTACTGTTGAAATTGATATTTTTAAATAATTGAAAATAAATTCTAAAACTCCCGTTGACACCTCATTCCATTACACATTGCAATAATATTAAACAAGAAATTTTTCCCTTCAGTATTAAAAATAATTGTTAAATATTTGACTGTTGCAACCATCTGCTTTTGGATCATCTTAGAACTCAATAAACCTGATTTTCCTCTCATATAAACAAGTTTTACATCAGTGTCATTCCACAAAGTCCTACAGTTACTCCTCATACAGAGGTGTGAGACAGCTACCATGTTCTGTATTTAAAGTGTAATATTAGCTTCTCAAAATATTAACATTTTTCTAATTTCCCAAGGTGCAATGTGTCTTTCTCCATTAACTTTGTTATCTCCTTGCATTCGTTCCCCAGCCCTGCCTATGCTCAATTCTCCTCTTTTTCTAAGTATCTCCTCACAATAATTTATTATTTTCACTTTTACCCCACTCCTCTTGCCTAATGGTGACTTGAGGTGGCTCACAGCAATATAATATATGAAAACAATAAAACAATAAAATCATATAAATATACAATAGAAATCTACATTATAAAGCAGGGCCCAAGCCATGTAGGCTTTATACTTCAAGACAAGCATCTTGAATCAGGCCTGGAAGACAATAGGCAGCTGGTGCAATGTTTGGAGCACAAGTTGTATATGCTCCCTGCAACCCGTCCCCGTAAGCAGATGGGCTGCTGCATTTTGCACCAACTGCAGCCTCCGGACCATCACCATGGACAGTCCCATGCAGAGCGCATTACGTGCACAATTAGTGCACTGATTATATTAGGATAAATCTCCATACAACTTACCTTTGGGCCTTCAGGACCATTCAGTCCAGGCACACCAATATCTCCTGGAAAACCCTAGTAAAGAGTAGACAGACAGACTAATTATACCATAGTTTTTCCATTTTACAAAATCAGGGTGTTAACAGGAGTGACAGCACTGCCGTCATCCTGCCTGGGGGTGGGGAGGGTTACCCCCGGCCAGATTAGCTCTGGCCGTGGGAACACACATTTATTTGTTTATTTATTTATTTATACAGTTTTCTATCCTGCCCCTCCTGCTTCAGGCAGCCCCGGGCGGCTCACATTGTAAACACATATAAAAACACAAACACATGGTGGGAATGTCTGTTCCTAGACCTGTCCTCACCCGACATGGGGGTTGCCATAGCGACCAGTCATGGCTGCCTGTCATGGTGGGGGCGGTGAAACGATGGCAACTTGGCCAGGGACGCCGTGCAATGTGCGGCCACCTGGACATGCCCGTGGCTGACCACCATGGCAACTCCCCCCATGTCAGGTGAGGACGGGGTCGAGAAGTGACATTCCCACCAGGCTTTGCCCACTCTGGTCCAGCTGGGTGGCTGCTGGGACTGGACTTTGGGCCCGCTTTGTTCCAGGCCCACATTTTCGGCACAGCCGCTACCCCACCTGGGTTTGAACTGGGCCTAGATTTGACGGGCTGGGAAGAAACAGAACACCGTGATGCTAGCCCAGATGGACCAAAGCAGGCCAAACCAGCCCAAAGTTATGTCTGTTAACACCCAAAGCTTTCTGCATTCATTTAAAAAAATAATAATAATTAACAGTTCAAAATAACAAAGCTGATGAGGTCCTGTAAGCTCTCTTGAAAGGATTTGTATGAGTGACACATTTTGAGCAAGGTTTGTAACTGAACTATGATCTTCCTATTGCTTTCATTGTAAACTACCAAAAGGGAGCAGTGTGGGCAGGAACCCCTTTCCCCATTGCTACCAATGGGGAAAATTCAGTGAATATGGATCCCTGAGTATGGGGTTCTTTAAAAATGAATCAAACTATTTCTTTAAAATGTGAAAGTGCAATTGGACTAATTTTTTGTCCTTGCTTTGATGACTGGAGAGCAAAATTATACAGTGGTGTTCATTTCTAGGTTACCCAGTGCAAATCCAATTCAGGTTTCCAGTGACAGAAAGCAGACAGTTGAACTAATATATATATATTTAGTTCAATTCAAATTTGAGTTCATCAGTATTTCCTAACTCTCTGGTTCAGTTCTGGTTCTGACACTAACTTAGAATAATGGTTGAGCAACAGGTTCAGCCACTTTCAAATGGTTCATATACATTTCTCGCAAATTAACATTACACACAATTATGCTTGCATTGTCACCCCTAGCAAAAAACAGTGATAAATATTTCAATGTAGAAAAGTTTGTTTTTTACATAAATTATGTGCAGTCATATAACATCTTCCAGAACTCTGTCATATTTTACTTCTGAGGTTACACAATGGATTTCAGCATAGAAAATGACCTTTCAACCCTGAGAAATGACCCTGAGTTGTCATTTTTTGTAATTCTGGGGTGTAAGAGTATTGGTTTCCTGAGTCCATTCCTCAGCACCAGACCCCAGCCTAGAAATCCCAGTGAGTGTGTGCAAGTGCTGGGGTCCTTGGCAGGGGACCAGCTTCGGGATTCCATTTTGAGGTGTGTCAAGTTCAATTCTCTTAGACCTTCCCCACACATGAAATCAAGAAAGGGTCAGAAGTTTTAAAAGAAATGCATTTTTAATAAAAAGATGATTTTGATCATACAAACAGTCTGGAGCTGGGGTCAATACCAAGATAAGCCATCCAAAGGAGAGGCAAGGCATGGAGAGGAGAGGTGTGGAGAAGCAAATCATGAGCTGTGGGACTATCCCAGTCTGAAGCTCAGAACTTGGGCTGGACTCTGACCTGGAAGTCTTTATAGGATCCCTGAGCCAATCCCATGCCGACCTTTTGGAACCACAAGAGCTCCCCAGGTCCCAGAGGGGAAGGTCTTGGCTGTTTTCTCCACTCCTAGACACCAGTTTCCATGGGCAGGGGCGTTAGGCCTGGTCTGGGAACCCCGGAGGCCAGGTTCTGGCATCAGCAGGACTAGATCCTGACAAGCACCACTAAAAGACCCTTCCTCAGTGCCTGATTATTGAGCCAGTTATTATATTTTATTTTGGGGGGTTCAATTCCAGTTTGTGCTCAATGCAGCTTAGAGAGTTCTATTTCATGTTCAGTTCTGATTCACTCAAAATACCTCTTTGAACTGGTTTTCAGATTCAGGTTCAGTTAAATTCCCTGACTGAAAGTTACTGCTGCCATACAGCAGATGTTCAAGAACCTATGTGAAGTGAGCCTGTAGTGTCATCTCTCTTCCTACTGAACAAATGTCTACATTACAAAACTGCCACTAAACAAACAACTTTAGTGCCCTTCTCACCACCATTAGCAATCTCAGCAAAGGAGTCAAAATTGAAATACACAGTGAAAATTAAGAACTATCACATTTCAAAAGGTAATCCTTTCTAGTCAGGATGGAATGACTCAAATGGGTGGGACAATGTGGAGAAACTTTCATCCAGTTTCACAGGAGTGAGGGGGAGGTAAGGTAAATGTTATTTATTTATTTATTAATTAAAAGATTTACTATCCCACCCCCTCCTGCCAAGGCACTTCAGGGCAGCATATGATATAAATGGGAATTAGACGCCCAGCTTCTGCTTGTATCTTTGAAAATCTCTAGCTCTCTCAAACCAAACACATTTCACAAACTGTTAATTCATTTCTAAAGAAAGAGGACAGACACATTAGTCTTGCTGCATGCCAAGGAGTTTAAATTTTATTAATATTTACCAAGAAGAAATATCAGTTTCACATTTTAGGCTATAGTAAAGAATCAACAATTCTCCGTCTGTTGATAAAGTTTTAGATAATATATTTAAACAAAGAATTAGAACTACATGTCTAAAAAAAAATACATACCGTATTTCTTTCAATTTAAAGCACAATTAAACAAAAATAAAACAAAAAATCATGCTATGTTTTAGACATGAATACGCAGCAGATTTATAGTAGAACTGTAAGTCATAGGAGCATTTGGGAAATAAATTCACCATTGTACAAAAAAAAAATCTGTTTTATTAGTTTCATAGCAGCCAAAAGGCAAAAGGTCCACAAATATACGTAGTTATCCTATTTATACTACAGGGAAGTCGGTTATGTTATATTCTAGGAACTCCTATCCTCCCCCAAAAGGCCTCAATCTTGTTCTGTATAGTTCTGTATACAATTTTGTCTTCTCATGTTTAATTTTATTTCCTGTCTTGAAGAAGAGGCAGGGAACAAACAGTAGAAAGTTCAAGTGAAAGATCTGCACAGACATGGTGTGCTCTAAAATTGTCTGAGCAATGCCATTTCCCTTCCTGACTATAAACAATGTAACTGCACTCAAGTGTATAATTATCTACATTCAGTATTTCTGCTTGCCAAGTGTTATACAGCAGTCAGTCCTCTCACAGCCATGTCAGAATGAAACATTATTGTTAAACAAAATGAAAGGTTAGGAAGCCTTTGTGTAATTTTCAACTCAAATCCTGAATACTAAATATTATTAAATGCTTTGATTTCTTTTAGGGATATTGAAAAAAAATCAGAATATCATTATCCTGACTGCTATAGAGAGCTGATAAGTTATAAAGTATTTTTGAAGTCCTATAACAAATAAGTCACTGACCAAAAAAGTACTTTAGATTTAATTTGGTCTTGACATGATGGCCTTTTTTATACAGGTGACAAACACCCATGTGAACCGTATAGTGGCTGGGTGGGTGTGCGTGCTCCTGCGCACACCCATCGCCCACCCATCGAGTCATCTGAAAAAATGGAGGAGGCTCCGTGGGTGGCAGAGGGGGTGGGGGAGATTGGTGTGCGCCCGTCAGAACCTCCCACCCACCCAGCGCACCCCTCCCACGGCACACACCACCCCTCCCCCTGCGGTGTAGCCCCTGTAAAAAGGGCCACTGTCAGGACCTTCCTTTGAAACACCATCTATTACGCAGCAGCTGCATGTCCTACCATATCAGATTAGGACCTCCTGCAGTGTATTATTATTGTTATCATTATAATTTATATACGTAGCACCAGTGATGTACCTGGCACTGAACAGTCGGAGAGAGAAGTGCCTGCCCCAAAGAATGTAGAATCTAGAATGGACAAGGGGGTGGGGGAGAGCCAAAGGAAGAAACACATTGGGAGGGATGGAGATACATTCATGAAGTTGAGAAGCTGCAGGTGCAAGTGCTTAGCTTAATTACAAGGGAGGAGAGGGATCCTGAAGAATGAAAGTATAAAGAGAAATGTAAAGGAGCAATCTGGGTATTTTCAGACGTTACGAGATCATGCTCAACCACGGTGAATACCCACATGGTGATCGTGATCCCGTAACGTCTATTGGGGGGAACGGAAGCTCCTCGCCAGATGTTCACCCCCGTGAATCACGGGGGGGAATCACATTCAACATGCAAACGGAGGTCCTGGGGTATTTTCAGATGTGACGGGGCCTGTATTGGCCCCGTGATGGAATCACCCATTGATCCCACACTTGGATCAAATCGGCATGTCCAACAGATGTGCCGGCTGATCCCGGCGGGGAATCGGGGAGGGGGCTGGGCCACGCAGTTGAATGTGAAGCCGCAGCGCCCCGCCCCCCCCACGCTCCCTAGGTCGCCTTCCCTCTTGGGAGATGGGCAGGCACCGTGGCCAATGTGGCCGCAGCGCCCGCCCACATTGACCATGGCCCGGAATCCCGCCGCTGATTCCGGGACATGGTAGGGGGACAGACGATACGGTCCCCTTGATCACGGAGGGGAATCACATTCAACACGCAAACGGAGATGGTCCGGCCAGGACCTCCGTTTGTGTGTTGAATGTGATTCCCCCCCCCCCGTGATTCATGGGGGTGAACATCTGGCGGGGAGCTTCTGTTCCCCCAACAGACGTTACAGGATCACAATCACCATGTGGGGATTCACCGTGGTTGAACGTGATCTCGTAACATCTGAAAATACTCCTGGCCGGACCATCTCCGTTTGCATGTTGAATGTGATTCAACACGCAATGTCAGTACTCCCCTAGCACTGTAACAACTCTTGGTTCTCTGGCATTTATAAAGCTGCATAATATGTGCATAATGTGCTGAGCATAAATAGGAAAGTAATAAAAATAAAAGATTTAAAACGACCTTTTGTGTGTGTGACGATAATCCACCAAACCTTCAGTGCCAATCCCCCTTTTTTTAAAGGGCAGCAGCAATACATTAACTTTTCTTATAAACCTTCCCTCCCCGGCTTTATGAGTGTTGGGGGGTGGGAAGTCTTAACACAGTAGTAACTGAAAGTAGTAAGGCAAGTGCAACTTGCCAAAATAAAAGTCAGTCAAAGCTTCGCCACTGACTTCAATGGGAGCAAGCTCAGTCTACTGACAGATTAATAGTTTGTTGGCTTGGAGGTGATTAAGGGGGGAGGGGATAGGATAAAAATTTATAAAATCATGAGTGGTGTTGGAAAAAGTAAATAGGGAAGGGTAAGTTACCTACCTGTCAAGAATGTTCTTCAAGAAAACCACTCAGTATACACACAGATGGTATTTGGTGTTGCCATGTGCCGAGATCAGACAAACTTTCCCAGCTGTATCATGTGGGGGAGCAAAGCACTGATGTCAGCGGGGCCCTGTAAAAATAGCGCTGCACTCCTCAGCCCTCCAGTCTTTTCCCCGCCACAGAGAATTACACCTTTAAAGAAAATACAACTCCTGAGGGGGGGATAGTGTGTATATGGAGAAGTCTTCTTGAAGAACATTTGTTACAGGCAAATAACTTACTCTATTCTTATTCTTCGAGAGCCTTTCCATATACGCACTGATAGTAGACTAGTTAGCAGTTCACAAGGTGGCTGGAAGAGTTAAAATAGAGATTGGAGAACCAACCTATAAAGCCTTAAACAGCCTGGGCCCACATACCTGTGGGGCCGCCTCACACCCTGAGCCCTGGATCGGCCCTTGCGGTCTGCCAGAAGTGCCCTGCTTGACGTCCACCGTGTATACCGGGAGGCCTCACATCCTGGGAGAGGGTATTCTTGGTGGCCATGCTGCAGCTATGGAATGCCCTCCCAGCTGAGGCCTGGATGGCCCTGAGCCTCTCCATTTTCTGGAGGCAGTGTAAGACCTGACTGTTCTGTCAGGCTTTTGATGGGGGAGATGGGTGAAGGGTGGAGGTGGGGTGGAGGACTCCTTGTGAATGATGGCTTTTATCTGTTTTATATTGTTGTTGTCTATATTGTTTGTATTTTTGATGTTTTTTATGTTTATTATGTTTGTATCTCTGTGTTGTTAGCTGCCTCGAACTGTGTGGCAGGAGGGGTGGGGTATTAAGTTTTGTGTTAAATTAAATTAAACCTGCCAAACTGGGCATCTCCTCTAGTGGCTAGGTCAACAGCATAATGCTCTGTAAATGTATTGGCAGACTCCCAGGCTGCCGCCTTGCAAACTTCTAACAGAGGGGCATGGCAAAGGGATGTCAGAGAGGTAGCTATAGCTTTAAGGGAGTGTGCCCTGACATTGTCTGGTGCTGACTGAGAAGTGAGATTACAAAACATTAGAATGTACTTTTTTATCCAATTAGAGAGGGATTGCTTAGTAACCCTAGAGAAACCTTGGGACGAAAGAGACAAAGAGACGGTCAGATTTTCTAATTGCCTTTATTTTCTCCAGGTAGAACAGGGTGGTTCTATGCAAATCCAGCATAAGGAGAGCTGCTTCACCAACAGAGGAGTGTGGCTTGGGAAAGAAAACAGGTAAGTTAATCATCTGGTTAAGATGGAATTCAGAAGTTACCTTTGGGAGAAAAGATGGGTGTGGTCTAAAGACCACCTTTATCTTTGTGTACTAATAAGTAAGGAGGTTTTGATGACATGAGGGGGGATATGCAGGATTGTCGATCTATTGTCAGTGGTGGCTGGTGGGGTTTGAGGCTGGTGGGGCAGTGGGTGGGTCTAACCTAGTGCCAGTGGCGGGCCTAGGGGCAGAGCCTGCCCAATGGTAGGCGGAGCCTGTCCAACCCAAATATTGAAGTTAATATGAAACTTTACAGTCCTGGTTCCCCATGTGTAAAAAAAAATCTCTAAAAATCGGAAGGGGTGTGTCTCTCCCTGTGCTTCCCTCATCCTTGTCCTTCTTAGATTGTTGTAAGACCACTGGGTCAGGAAACTGTCTCCCAACAACTGTAAAGCACCAGCCAGGTACACCCCTGATGCTATATAAATGCTTAATATAATAATAATAATAATAATAATAATAATAATAATTAAAAAAAATATGTAATCAATACAAAATCCACAATGAATACAGATCTTGGACTCAAGGCAAGGGTTTATTAACCAAACACACAGCATTAACCAGTCACACCCACCCCAAACCACAACCTACACCACAACCAAAGACACCCACATACAAACTAGCAAAGGTCTATCTCTTGTGCAGCAAAGGCACCCGACGGTCTTTGAGATGTGCAAACAGTTCAATTGTCCTGTGGTTGAAGTCAGGTATTCGTTGGATCAACCTTTTTTCTACTGATAACATTGCCAATGCGTTCAGTCTTTCTGATGTCATTGTGCTCCTCAGGAAAGTTTTTATTCTCTGTAGAGCTGAGAAAGACCGTTCAGATTTCACTGTTGTCATTGGTGTCATGATGACAATTCTCACCAGATTCAAAGTTTCAGCAAAGCTGTCCTGCAGATTGTTGTCCAGCAATGAATGAAGTAGCTCTGAGGCATCCTTCATACCATACAGGTCTTTCTTCTCCTCATACAATACAGAAAGCTCCATCCTCAGTCCGTCTTTGTGTAACATAGGGTAGGCATCCACTGGTTTGTTCAATGCTCGCGTTGGAAAGCATTGGTTGTGTGCTGCAAAAAGAGCCCCCTGTAATAATATTGTGCTCACTAGGTGCTTTGTGAATGCAAAATGTTCCTTCGCATGAGAAATTATGATATCAGGGGTGGGAGGCATATTATTTGTGTTTTAAAGGTATTTGGGTGGGATGGGGTGTGTTTACTATGAGGGGGGCAAGGGGATTGGGCTGGAGAGAACAGGGCCACTCCCCTTGGTGAGAGGAAGGGAGG
>QEPC01014770.1:1012324-1040773 GCA_003113815.1 Sphenodon punctatus | reverse complement strand
CGGGGGGGGGCGCGGCCATTGGGGTCGTGATGGGCCAGGGCAGTTATGGTCCCTCTGGGGGCCTGGTTCAACCTGCGAGGTGATAGAGGCACTTGGCGAACGGAGGGGGGGGGGTAGGCGCGGCCATTGGGGTCGTGATGGGCCAAGGGAAATATGGTTTCAGGGGGAGGAGAGTGGGAGTGGTGAGGCGGGACAGGTGTCTACTGCACATCCTGCTTGCCCCTCCCCCAGCAGATGAGCATGTGGATGCCCTCGGCCCGGTCTTGGTGTTGTTAAATGAGAGGTCAGTGGCAAACAAGGCAACAACAGTCCAGGAGGTGATCCTGGACTCTGCCGCTGATTTCACGTGTATCACGGAAACCTGGCTGGACAATGAATCGGGGCCTATCTTGGCTGTACTTGTTCTGGCCGGGTATTCCGTGCAGCACCAGCTGCGGCTAGAGGGACGGGGGGGGGGGCAGTGTAGCTATGATTTTTAAAGAGGGGTGGTCTGTGAAGAGGTATCAAGTGCAGACCATAGCAGGCATTGAAGGTCTCTATCTTGTGTTTGATTTGGAGGGGGACAGTTGGGGGGTGCTGCTGGTATACCGTGCACCTACCAGTACAGCGGCCTTTCTGCATGCTCTGGCAGAAGCAGTGTCGGAAGTGGTGGTGTGAGGATCGGGAGCCTCAGGAGGACTCGCCCGCGGGGGAACCCCCCCGGTGGGATCAAAAGCAACCGGAAGTTGCATCATCCCCACTCCCGCCGGGGCCGCAGGTCCAGGAGTCTCCAGCAGGTCCGTCAGCCGCTGAGGCAGAGCTTTGGCCAGTGGCCACGCCCCCGACATCGGGACACGATCGGGGGATTCCCCCGCCCTTGCTGCGGCGCTCAGAGCGCCTGAGAGCACGCACAGGGGCGGGGCCTAGGGCTTAAGAACCAGCGTTGCTGAGACAGCGGCACTGGTGATTTCTGAGAGACCGACCCCCTTGCTTAACTTGTGTGCGATACCATTGACTGTGAATTGTTTGAACCTGAGACCTAGCGTGCGTGGACTTCCCTTCCCTGGATACCAAACAACTACTGCGAGTGTGAGAGACTGTTTGCTGAATGTTAAGTGGGTGTACCCTTGTTTATTTTATTTTATTTATATTTATTTTACAGATTTATATCCCGCCCCCTCCTGCAATGCAGCTCGGGGCGGCTAACAACAATAATAAAATATTAAAATTCACTTTAAAATATAAATATAAAATACATCATCTAAAACACATCATATAAAACAGGGCTAGAAAAACAAATAAATAAATGGGTGGGGGATTAAAATCATCCCTCCCCACCCTCCCTCCCAAAGGCCTGGGCAAACAGCCAGGTCTTACAGTTCCGCCGAAATGTTAAAAGGCTTGGGGCCAGGCGAGCTTCCTCCGGAAGGGAGTTCCACAGCCGCGGCCCTACCACCGAGAATGCCCGCTCCATCGTGGCCCCCCGCTTAACACGGGGGACCTCCAGGAGGGCACCCCCGGCAGACCGCAGGAGCCGTTCCGGGGCGCGAAGGGCGAGGCGGTCCCTAAGGTAAGAGGGGCCAAGGCCGTATAGGGCTTTATAGATCATTACTAGGACCTTGAACTTGGCCCGGCACACTATCGGCAGCCAGTGCAGCGCTCGGAGCACCGGTGTAATGTGCTCCCGGCGACCCGTCCCCGTAAGAAGACGGGCCGCCGCATTCTGCACCAGCTGCAGCCTCCGGGCCAAGAACAAGGGAAGCCCCACGTAGAGCGCGTTACAGTAGTCGAGCCGCGAGGTGACGAAGGCATGGATGAGGGAGGCCAGGTCCGGGCCAGAGACATACGGACGCAGCCTACGTACCAGATAAAGCTGGCGGAAGGCAGCCTTAGCGACTGCCTCCACCTGCCGCTCCAGCCGCAGGTCTGCGTCCAATATGACCCCCAGACTCCGGACCTGCTGAGCTACAGGGGGGCAAACCCCCCCAATCAGGGGGGCCACCACCCCCTTCGCCCTCCCCACCACCATCACCTCCGTCTTATCTGGGTTGAGCTTCAGTCTGCTCCGCCGCATCCAATCCGCCACGGCCTCCAAACATTGGGATAGCACCGAGACAGCAGGGTCTGGGTCGGTAGAAAACGAGAGGTACAGCTGAGTATCATCAGCATACTGGTGACATCGCACCCCGAACCCTCTCACGACCTCCCCCAAGGGCTGCATATAGATGTTAAATAATAATGGAGACAAGATCGATCCCTGCGGAACGCCACACGGTAAGGCGCGGGGGCTCGATGTTTCTTCCCCCAACACCACCCGTTGGCTCCTCCCCGAGAGGAATGAACGGAACCATTCAAGAACAGTCCCGTCCAGACCCCCCCGGTCACGCAGTCGTCTCAACAGCAGCCCATGGTCCACGGTGTCAAAAGCGGCCGAGAGATCGAGCAGGATGAGAAATGTCGAACATCCCGCATCCATCTCCCGGCGGAGGTCGTCCACCAAGGCCACCAACGCCGTCTCGGTGCCATAGCCGGGGCGGAACCCAGATTGAAACGGGTCAAGGAGCCCGATATTATCTAGATGACCCTGGAGCTGGAGCGCCACTGCCCGCTCAATAACCTTCCCTAAAAAGGGAAGGTTAGAGACAGGTCGGTAGCTGGCGAGCGCGTCTACGTCCAACGATGGTTTTTTCAGCAGGGGGCGCACCACAGCCTCTTTTAAGCAAGGCGACAACCTCCCCTGCCGAAGGGACGCATTCACCACCCTCGCCAGCACCGTCCCCAACGTCTCCCCGGAAGCTTTTATTAACCAGGACGGGCATGGATCTAGTTGACAACACGTGGCCCTCACAGACCCCAGGACATCCACCACATCGGCCGGCGTCACTTCCTGAAACTCACCCCATAAAGATGGACCAGACGGACCCTCCGCCCCCCCGCGCTCTTCCCCTACTGCTATCAACCCAGCGTCGAAATCGGCCTGAATCCGAGCAATCTTGTCTGCGAAGTAGATGACAAACTCCTCACAGCGGGCCCGGGACAAGTCCCCATCCAGGCGGAGGGAGGCCGGACTAACCAGCCCCCGCACCACCCGAAACAGCTCCGCTGGACGCGACTTCGCAGACGCTATGAGGACGGCGAGGAATTCCTTCCTCGCCGTCCTCACAGCCTCCACATAGGACCGCAAATGGGCCCTATGGAGAAGACGATCGGAGACAGACCGAGTCCGACGCCAGCGTCGCTCTAGCCTCCTGCCCACACGCTTCATACACCGCAGCCCCTCAGTAAACCAAGGGGTCCTGCGGTGACGAGACCGAGGCAGAAGGCGCCTCGGAGCCACCCTGTCAATGGCCTCCTCCAGCAAGATGTTCCAATGCCGGACCAGCTCATCCACAGAGTGACCGTCCACATCCAGGGTAAGCTCCCTCAGGACCTCCTGGAACCGCTGGGGTTCCATCAGCCTCCGAGGGCGGACCATCCTAACTGGTCCCTTCCCCTTCTGGAGGGGGCGCGCTAAAAGACCGGCCTGAAGGAGGTAATGGTCCGTCCACGACAAGGGCACCGCTGTCACCTCCCCCACAACCGGACCCCCCGCCTCAAGGCCAGAGCCGAAGATCAGGTCGAGGGTATGTCCCCCCACGTGGGTCGGGCAGATCACCTCCTGGGACAAGTTCATAGTTGCCATGGCGGCCATGAACTCCCGCTCCGCCCCAACAAGGCCGGCATCGGCGTGGACGTTGAAGTCCCCCAGAACCAAAGTCCTGGGGGAGCCCAACACCACCTCCGAGGCCAGCTCCGCTAGAGCGGTAAGGGATGCCGCCGGGCATGAAGGGGCCCGGTACACCAGCAGCACCCCTAGCTTGCCCCCAGCCAAATCGATCACCACGTGCAGAGCCTCTACACCCACAATCTCCGGCACTGGATACCTCCTAACAGGCCAGTCTTCCCTAAAAACAATAGCTACGCCTCCTCCCCGGCCGCCCATGCGGGGCTGATGCTGCACGGCATACCCAGCTGGAACCAGATCCGCCAAAGTTGGACCGGCCAGATCATCCAGCCAGGTCTCCGTGATGCATGCGAGGTCCACGGCCCCATCCAAGATCAAATCATGGATAATTGGGGCCTTGTTAACAACGGACCTCGCATTCATCAGCACCAGCCCCCCACGTGCGGACCCTGGACCCGGCACCTCCCTCCCCCTTAGTGGGGGGGTGATGACCTCCACCTTCCTCAGGCACCGCGGACCCCTAGGGGCCCGTGCCTTCCCACCCCATGGACCATACCGTCCGCACCCCATCACGACCCCAATGGCCATGCCCTCCCCTCCGTCCACCCAATCCCGGCCCTTCAGACCTGGCTGTTTGCCCCCCGGCCCTCCCTCCCCCCCTCCCCCCCATAACCCTTCCCCCCGCCCCCCCGGCCATTCTGCTCCCACCAGAGGCCGGGGCAGGCCATACCCCCCAACACCCCCTCGGTCTCCCCCTCTCACTGGGAGACCGAGCCACCCCCTCCCCCCCAAACCTCCCGGCACTTCCCCTGCTCTCACCAGGGGACGTCCCTGGGTCCACCCCCCTTTTAACCCCCCTATCAACAACCCCCACCCTACCACCCTAGCCCTGAAAAATAAACAAGAGCCCACAACAGAGCACGCAATACCCCCCCTACCACCCCCTGCAGCCCCCCAAAGTGCCCCAAAAGTGCCGCGCCCTTTGGCCACGGCCCTTCGGCCGCGAGCCTGCGGCCGCAGCCTGCAACTCCGCCGCTGTCCCTGGGGCTTTATGCCCCCGCTACTTCCGGGGGGGGGGGAGGGGACAGGACAGCCCACGTGGCTGCCCTCTGCGTTCCCCCCCCTAGCCCCCAACCTTACTGTTGTCTGTTCTTCTCCCCGCAGGTGTCTGGCGGGGCCGAGAAGCGGCGGAGGCGGCCCCAGCAGCGGGACTCAGCGGTGGCAGCAAGGCGAGCGGAGCTCCAAAGCCCCCCCGCAGCAGCTACAAGCAGGTAGATGGTCAATTTCAGGTGTTCTCCCTGCAGGCTTCTGCGGCTCCACCGCTGTCCCTGGGGCTTTATGCCCCCACTACTTCCGGGTGGGGGGGGAGGGGACAGGACAGCCCACGTGGCTGCCCTCTGCGTTCCCCCCCTAGCCCCCAACCTTACTGTTGTCTGTTCTTCTCCCCGCAGGTGTCTGGCGGGGACGAGAAGCGGCGGCCCCAGCAGCAGGACTCAGCGGCGGCAGCGGTGGCGGTGGCAGCGAGGCGAGCGGAGCTCCAAAGCCCCCCTGCAGCAGCTACAAGCAGGTATATGGTCAATTTCAGGTGTTATCCTCCCCCTTCCCTGGGTTACTTCCTTCTTCCCTGTGCGAACATCCCCTTCTCCCTGCCCCCTGTGGGTTCCCCTTCCCTATCCCCCTGGCACAAGACCTCACTTTGTCCCTTCCCCTCCTCCGTGCTTGGAGTGTGTGTGTGCAGGAGTATCGGGTCATACCTCGGCTTCCCAGTTTCCCCCTGCCCTATGATGATAGGGGTCTGTTCTCTTTAAGTAGAGGTGAAGACTCACACACTATCCTGACGGGCATTCTTCTTGCAGGATGCGTGCCCCCGTTCCTGGGAATAAGCCTTGGTCGCGTGTGTTTAAGTGTGAGTGTTTCCCTAAATCCTCCTACCCCGGTCACAGGTGTTGAGGTCCTCCAAGATGATAGTCCTGGAGGACCCCAACATTCATGCTGATGCAGTACTCTGGAGAGCCGAGCATGAGTTCATGGCCATCATGGCAACCATGGGCCTGTCCCAGAGGGTCAACGGCCCAACACACCTTGGAGGGCATACCTTGGACCTCATGTTCTGCACTGGCCTTGAGGTAGGTGCTCCGTTAATGGGGGAGATATCAACTGTGCCCTTGTCATGGACGGATCATTACCTCCTACAGACCACCCTTCTAGCATATGTCTGCCCCCAGCAGGGTACGGGACCTATTAGGATGGTTCGCCCCCAGAGGCTGATGAACCCGGTGGGGTTTCTAGGCACTCTGGGGGAGTTACCCTCTGACCTTGATGACCGCCTCATCGATGACCTCATCAAGTTATGGAACATCTTGCTAACGGAGGCCATCGATCAAACGGCCCCCAGGCGTCCGTTGCCCAGGCAGCGGCCCTGCAGACCTCCTTGGTTCTCTGAGGAACTGCGGGTCCTGAAGCAAGAGGGGTGACGGTTGGAGCGATGGTGGCGTCAATGTTGCGCTGAAGTCAACAGATTGTGACATAGAGCTAGTTTACGAGCCTATGCCATGGCTATGCAGATAGCAAAGAGGGAGTTCTTCGCTGCCCTCGTAGCAGCCACAAAATCCCGTCCAGCGGAGATGTTCCAGGTGGTGCGGGGGCTGGTCAGTCCAGCCTCCCTCAACCTGGGGGTTGAGTCATCTTCCGCCTGCTGTGGCCTTTTTGCGGATTATTTTGCAGATAAAATCGCTCGTATTCACCGATACCTCGATGCCACATTTGATGCAGTGGAGGAGGTAGAGGGTGTAGAAGCCCCAGCTTGTCCGATTTTGTGGGATCACTTTCAGTCAGTGACGCCAGCTGATGTGGTGGGGGTGCTTCGGGCTGTTCGAGCCACCTCTTGTGAATTAGATCCGCGCCCATCCTGGCTGTTTAAGAGCTGCTGGGAGACACTGGGGCCAGTGCTGGCCATGGTGGTCAATGCCTCCCTGCAGGAGGGCAGAGTGCCGAGCTGTCTCAAAGAGGCTGTGGTGCGGCCTCTGCTCAAGAAACCATCACTTGACGCTGACTCCCCTGTCAGCTATCGGCCTATCTCTAACCTTCCCTTTTTAGGGAAGGTTATTGAACAGGTAGTGGCTCAGCAGCTCCAGGGCGTCTTGACCGCATCTGTTATCTTGATCCTTCACAGTCTGGCTTTCATCCGGGTTATGGCACTGAGACAGCACTTGTGGCCTTGGTAGATGATCTTCGACGAGAAAAGGACCTAGGTCAATCAACCCTATTGGTCCTGTTAGATCTGTCGGCAGCATTTGATACAGTTGACCACGAGATGTTGGTGACGTGCCTGCAGGACAGTTCAGGGGTGGGTGGGATTGTTCTTGAATGATTCCGCTCATTCCTGACCGGAAAAACTCAGTGGGTGGTACTCAGTGATTGTTTTTCATGTTACCGAGACCTTCCGTGTGGGGTCCCACAGGGTTCGGTTTTGTCCCCTCTCCTGCTCGACGTGTATATGCAGCCGCTCAGCAAGGTGGTCAGACAGTTCGGGCCGAGGTGTCATCAGTATGCGGATGACACCCAACTGTATCTCTCATTTTCAACTGACCCAGGCCCAGCTGTCTCGGTGCTTACCCGGTGTTTGGTAGCTGTGGGGGACTGGATGAGGGCTAACCGACTGCAACTGAATCCTGACAAGACGGAGGTGATACTAGTGGGTAGGTCAGCAGAGTTGACAGTTCCATCGATTGCTGGATTCTGCCCACTGCTGACGTCCCAGGTGAGGAACCTGGGGGTGCTCCTTGATGCGCAGCTCCGTCTGGATCTCCAGGTGGAGGCTGTGGCGAGGAGTGCCTTCTGCCAGTTACATCTGGTGTGGCAGCTTCGGCCACTGGTTTCAGTTCTGGACCTGGCCACGATCATCCATGCTTTTATTACCTCTCGATTAGACTACTGTAACATGCTCTACGTGAGGCTACCTATGGTGACAGCTCAGAAGCTGCAGCTGGTGCAGAATGCGGCAGCCCGGCTTCTGGTGGGGTTGGGCCGCTGTGAGCACATTACACCAGTGCTCCGATCTCTGCACTGCCTGCTAATAGTCTTCCGGGCCCGATTCTAAGTGTTGGTTTTAACCTATAAAGCCTTACACGGGCTGGGCCCTGCTTATTTGCGAGACCGCCTCACCCCCTGGGTTCTGGATCGGCCCCTCTGGTTGGCCGGGGGTGCCTTGTTGGTGGTCCCCCGGGTTTCCCAGGGGGCCACACAGGATAGGGCGTTCTCAGTTGCCGTGCCGTGCCTCCGGAACTCCCCCTGGTGGGGGCACGTCTGGCCCTGGATCTTTCAGCCTTCCGCAGGAACTGCAAAACCTGGCTGTTACATCAGGCATTTGGCAAGGGAGAAGGGTAGGGTTGGGTGGGGTTAGGGAGGGGAGGGGGGTTTTGATTTTGTGTTTTGATTAATTATGTTTTATAGTGTGTAAAATTATTTTAATATTACATTTATTATGTGTGGTTGATCCAGGCTGTCTATAGTGCTACCTCTTGGGAGCTGGGACTAGTCTGGCAATTCAGAGCACAGATCCTTAACAGAATCTCTCACTCTATTGATGCTGCTGATAAACTCTGTAGTAAATGTCTAAACAACTACAGAGTCAATCTCTCTCTTTTGCAGTTGATCATAAAGCACCTTAACATGAGGCCTTATTTTATGGAATAAAAACAGGAAGTAAAGGAACTCCCTATCCCCATGCCTCACAAGTTGCACTGGCATCAAAATTACCACTGGAGTTGGAGTTGATGAAAATACTCCAACTGGAGTTGGAGTTGATAAAAAAAAAGGCTGTTAATCCACCCAAATCTGCAAAATAATACTTTAACCTTCTTTATTTGGGATACAGCTTGTTGAATTATCAGATTTAGCTGATGTGCATAGCAGTGTACATAATGAGCATTTGGGTATATGTCCTGTATCCTCTTTTGGACCCCCCCATGCTGCCCACGTATCACGCTCGCACCATCATAGATCTGAGCAATCACTTTCTGTTTATCAGCATCCTGTGGGAAAATAGCATTCAACTGCTGCAGCAATGCTGTGGCAATAGTTTCTGCACGAGAGTCTTGCAACTGTGTAAAACTAAAAGAACACTCTACAGCTGAGCCTCTGCCATCAATGTACCAATAAATCAGTACTGACTGGCAGTGAGTTGACACATCTGTTGTGTCATCAGCCTGAATAGTCACATATTCAGTGCTCTTCAACTCCTTGATAATGAAATCCCTGGGCACTGTGAGCATGCAGTCTAGTTTATTTTGGATTGTTTTGAAGTGCCTTTGAAAATTGTGGCAGTTTTTAAATGCTTCTCCATTGCAGAATCGATGCTGCCAATCAGATCAACCAAGGCTCTAAACACTCCTGGGTTCAAAGAGTCCTCAGCCTCATCATGGCCACGCAGTGCCAACTCAAAAGCACCACAGAACCGAATACAATCAATTATTTTTGAAAGAAATGTACCGGTTGTTGTCAACGTCCTCATTGTGTTTTCTAATGCTCACAAGGTAACCTTCATCCAGTTGTGCCACTATGTTGGTCTTACCAAATGCTGCAAGCTTGAAACAGTTATCAATACAACTTTTGCATTCATCGTGCTTCTTTATCTTCTCAGCTAGATGCTTTAAGTCCTTCACTCCAGTCTTGGTCCACGCTGCCTCACCCCCGAACAGCAAGCATGGAAAACAAAACAATGCAGTCTTTGAAACGCTGCCACACAGCCACTTCTACTTCTCATACCACACTGTGCTGAACCAGCGTCTGTAGTCCTTCCCTCTGTTATGGGAAGCTTGTGCAAGCTGAAGATCTGGATGGTCAGGTCCCAGTTCTTTCACCTCACATTTTTCAGCATAAGAGTGCTGTGAGAACGGCTTTGCCAGCAGTGAATCCATGGTGTTCATTTTTAGTGGCTTGCTCTTTGATGCTTCTGTCCTGCAAAATAAGAGAAGATTTTAGACAACTGTATCACAGTGAGCTTTGAGTCATCATTATGCACTCTACTACAATGGGTGCAAAGACAAGTCCTCAACGAAAGCATAACATGTTACATACACAGCTTTCCCCTTTGCAAATGATATGCAGAAGTGTGGTGCACATAACATGCCAAGCAAGCAGCAACTGAAGTTGCGAGAACACTCTGGAGATAATTCATAAAAATGCATTCCAACTTACAGTAATGTCTCTTGGTACCCTCCTCAATGTACACTCTGTTCTTCAGCCAAGTCCCTTGGAACTAGGTTAGCAATTCCATGGCAGCAGTGGCTCCTGCTCACAACAGACAAACAAACAGAAAGGTCAGTTTGTCTCTGAGAAGTCATGACCACCACACAATAGAAGTGGCACAGAGAATCCCCCACTCGTGATGGCTGTTTTTTGAAAAACACCACAAACTGTATAATTAAATAAGTAAACTTGCTCCCCCCCACTTTTCCTCACCCCACCCCACCATGGGAAAAGTTACCTGCTTCTGTAGGTGACCTTCAGAAACAGTTGGATGGATACCTTTTTCTCTATAGGTGGTTGTCTGCTGATGTAGACTCTACATACATTTTAGAGAGCAAATTAGACTGACAAAATATTTGGGCCCCAATAGCACATATTTATGAAAACCTACACATCGCTTTAGAAGCTGGAAATGATGTAAAGCCCCTTAAAATACTTTAAAACTACAGAATGGTGAGAAAAATGCTCCAGGTGTTAAGTTTCCTATGTAGAAAATACAAGATTTGGGGGAAGGTTTTGAAGAAATGGCCCTGAATGAGTCTGCACATGCTTGCAAACTGCCAAGAAAATGCCAAGGAAACTCAGAAACCATTGCACAATCCCCAGGTTCCCCCAGCACCCAAAAAAACAGAAAACAGCAGATAATTAGGGGGGGGGAGGGGAAATAAGGAGACAGAGACCATTTGAAACAGCAGTAGTCATGTGGCCAGGCCAGTGTGGGGGTGGAAGGGAAGCACAAAATGGCCCCAAGTGACTCTGCACATGCTTGCCAGTGCCAAGAAAATGCCTAGAAAACGCAGAAAAAACTCAGACAAACCATTGCACGCCCCGTGCAAGGTTCCCTCAGCACCCAAAAAACCAGAAAGCAGTAGACAATTCGGTGGGGGAAATCAGCAAACTGAGACCATTTGAAACAGCAGTAGCCATGTGGCCAGGCCAGTGGGGGGCATGGGGGTGGTGGTGGTGGTGGAAGGGAACCACAAAATGGCCTAGGGTGAGTTTGCACATGCTTGTAAACTGCCAATAAAATATCTAGAAAACTCAGAGAAACCATTGCACAACCCCCCAGGTTTCCCCAGCACCCAAAAAACAGAAAGCAGCAGACAATGGGGGGGGGGGGGAAATCAGCAGGCAGAGAACATCTGAACAGCAGTAGCCATGTGGTCAGGCAAGTGAGGGGGTGGTGGTGGAAAGGAGGCACAAATGGCCTCAAGTCTGTACATGTTTGCAAACTGCAAAATAAAAGACTATTTAATTTGAAATGCAGGGGAAGTTCAAGCAGAGAAGCCTTGCACCACCACCCCCGGTTCTCCCAGCAGCAGTAAGCACCCCCAAAAACCAAGAGAGCAGGAGACAAGGGGGGAAATCAGTGGAGACCATTTTGAAATTTCTACTGCTACTGCACTGCTGATTGACATGGCACTGAGGTCTGGGGAATTCAGTCTTACCGGTTCTCGCTCGCTGACTGTTTGCTGGAGTCTCTGGCTGTGTTGTCTAGTCCAGTTCCCAAACCCCAGAAGCAACAGTGAGGCACATGGGCTTTGCTGGAGTGGTTTGTGTAGCCAGATGCAGATCAGGGCAGTTCCTCCTCACTGTCTCTCTGACTGGCACTGAGGCAGGCTCCTCCCGAGGCTCTTCCCCCCCCCCCAGCCTCCCTCTCTAGGTGTCTGAAACGGACAGTAATGATTAGCGCCCAGCTGCTGCCTATTTTGGCTGAGTTCCACTCATGGAACTCAGCTTGAGCCCTTACAAGCCCCTCCTCCCTGCCTTGAGAGAGAGCTATGCAGCAGTGGGATGGCGCCTGATCCATGCACTCTCATCAACAATGATCATGACTCACGCTGCCGCTGGAGCGAGTCACGCTGCTGAGCTGGCAGCTGGAGGAGGGAGCCCTCGCTCAGCCCCACCTCCCTCCTTGATGCAGCCTACCAGTCCCACCTCACTGGGGCTTGTGCTGCTGCTGTGTTGTTGTTGTGAGAGGGAGGGGGAGGAAGAAGAGCTGAGCTGCTGCAGCTGGCAGGCTCTGCTGGCTGGCACGGTTCAGTTCCTCCTCCTCCCTCTTACAACAACACAGGACCCCGGCTGTGGTGCAGATAGCGCTGTCGAAGTTGTTGTTGTGAGAGGGAGGGGGCAGGAGGAGGAGCTGTAGAGACACCACTGGTGAGTGATCAGTGATCACCAGTTCTGGGGAAGCTGGGCGGGGGGCTGCCACCCAGCCGCCCATTAATAGGAACCACCACTGTCTAGTGTATAGGATGTTTGGGAAGTAAGTCAGTAGCCAGAACTACAGTGGTTTTATCCTGAGTTGGACATATGGTGTAACGTGTAGTGGATGCCATCAGTTGTAGGAGTCTGGAAAGAAAATAATAGCCTTTACTAGGACTATGACAGAGTTCCATTATCAAAGAATGTATAGCACCCTACCTGTCCACCTGCGTGAGAGCACAAATGCTTTCCCTGCGACTGTGTTAATGTGAGCTCCAAAGAAATCAAGAGAGGAAGTTGGGTAGAGAATGGAGTTTGACCAGTTCATTAAAAGACCCAATCGTTGCAGTTACAAGGGAACATGTTGAATATGGTTTAAGAGAACGTAACTAGATGGCACCCTCAGGAGCCAGTTGTCCAAACAGGGGAAGGCTGAAATTCCTTTTCTCATAAAAGAGGCTGCCAGAGGGGCTAGGCACTTGGTAAAGTCCTAGAGGCTGTGGACAAGCCAAATGGTAGCACTTTAAATTGATAGTGCTGCCCTAAAAAACTAAAACGGAGAAACCTCTTATGGCTAGGGTGAGCAGGTATAAGACAATAGGCATCCTTTAGATCCAAGGTTGCTAAATAATCCCCTTTTTAAAGCGAGGAGAGAACTCGTAATGTGAGCATTCTAAACTTAATTTTAAAAATGTACTTATTAAACTTATTTTTTTAAATGTACTTATTAAATCTAAAATAGGCCGGAAATGATCAGGTACAACAAAATGTTTTGAATAAAACCCCAAACCTTCTTCCAACAAACTCAATTGCTTTTTCCAAGCAACTCAATGGCTCCTTTCATTTTAGCTAACAAAACCTGCAGCATAATGGAATTAGCTGGCACAGGGGTGTGTACCAGCTTGTGTAGAGGCAATTCTATGAAATGTATAGAGTAGCCCACCCTAACAATTTCTAGCACCCATCTGTCAGACGTTATCTGCTGCCATGCATCAAAACAGTGGGCTAAACAGTCTTCAAAGTGGCCACAAGGTGGGTCCCCAGCTGGGGAAAATGATATGGCAAAAATGGTTCCTCGATTGTGAAGTGGGGGTGGAGCTTTAAGAGGTCTTCTGCTGCTGCTGCCCTTTCTGCTGGCGGTAAAACTTTTGCTGCTGATAAGGTTTAGTGTCCCTTGGGGAAGGGCACCAAGAAGCAGGAGCACATAGGGTTGCTTCACCTGCTTTGCAGGTAACTGATATTTTTTGGGGGAAATGCTGGTTGGCATGACGCAAGCTGGGGACATACAGGCCCACTGACCTTGCAGTTGTTCTATCATTCTTCAACTATCAAAGTTCTTGATTTGTGCCTGTGTTAAATAAATTAGATTTGTCAAAGTGGAGGTTTAGAATGATATTCTGAGTTTCTTGAGCTAACCCTGAAGTACGCAGCCAAGAATGTCTATGAAGGGCAATAGAGACTGCCATAGATCTGCCCGAAGAGTTAGTGACATCAAACAATATTCTTGACCTATTCCTAGAAAGTTCCTTCCCATCCTCTACGGCTGGAGAGAGGCAGGAATGCATTTCTTTAGGGAGCTCTTGTAGTATATTAAAGGTAGTGTTCCATGGCGTAAAATTATATCTGACCATTAGGGTTAAGTAGTTCCCTGCCCTCATACCTATGGTTGCTAAAGAATATATATGCCTGCCTTTATTATCCAGACGTTTACTGTCCTTATCAGCGTGTTGGGAAGGAATCTTTCCTGAGCAGAAGTGTTCAGTGGCTGCCGATGCAACTAGAGAATAGAGCTGTACATTTGGTTTTCATTATTAGAACAACAAAAATGAAAGAGAGCTATTTCATTTCTTTAATTCAATAATGAAAAATAAAATAATAATGAAAAAACAAATGTTCATTTTTGTTTTCCTGAGATATTTGCAAAAAACCTGAAAAATGCATTTTTGGCTGTATCTTCATCGCTTTTCATTCATTTTCGATGAAGCTTGAAAGAGATACCCCTAACGGAAGGCATTATTTCTACTCAATTTCACAAAGATTTGATAAAGGGTCTCCATTTTATAAGCAATTGAAGTTTTTCTCTTGAAGACTTTTGTTATTCAGGCAAGAATGCAGTGCAGGGAGGCAGGTATGGCAGGGGGGAGGTGCTGCAGGAGGGAAGGGATGCATCCCAGCAGAGATGACAGACATCTTCTCTGGCCAATTGGCTTGCATTTCAAAGAAATACACACCCCTGGGACAGAGATGTGACTGGTCTTTCTTTGCTTCCAGCTTTCCAGGACCAATCCTAGGCAGCTTCAAGGCGGGCATAGAAGGAACATAACTGGGACTTCAGGCAGCAAAACAGAGGGAAGGGGAAAGCATCCCAACAATCAGGAGACATATTTCACACATCTAGACTGGCCAGTTATCGTCACAATCACATCCTGCAGCACTGTGACAGAGGACATAAGAGAATCTGTTAATGGCTCTTTCCTAAACAGATGTTTCCAATTTCCCAGTAACAGGTAGGGGAGAGGGGCTGTGGTGGTCACAGCACAGAATGAGGATATTTGGTTGACATTTATGCTGGCCAATTGGAATCACAAACAGATCTTGTACCACTGTGACAAACACAAGAGACTCCCTGGCATAGGCTCATTCTCTGCAGATGTTGTACAGGCTTATAAAATTGGGACCCTTTATCAAAGCTTTCTGAAATGTGAAAGAGATGATCCTGAAGGTGTGAGATACAACCCGTCCAAATTTCATGTAAACTGGATGGAATATAAAGATGTTACAGCCAGAAATGCATTTGCAAGTAAATTACTTATAACATCAGGTCCTTTTATCCAATCTTTCTGAAATTTGGTAGAGATAGTAACCTTGGGAGAGGTACAGTATGTCCATGCTTCATCCAAGATGGATGGAAGACAAAGAAGTTACAGTCAAAAATGTGTATGCAACTTTTCTTAAAATCACAAAATTCAATTGCTTATAAAGTCAGATCCCTTTATCCAATCATGGATAGTGCCTTCCATTAGGGGTAAAGTATCTCCAGGTTTTATCCAAATTGTATGAAAAACAATGAAGTTACAGACAAAAATGTGTTTCCCCTTGAAACCAATGTAAAATGAAAACGAAAGCAATAAGGGGAAAAAAATTCTCGATTACAAAAACCAGACAAATGAAAAAGAATTCAACAGAAACAAAAATGAAAACAAAAACATAAAAAGTCCCTGGTGAACAGCCCTATTAGAGAATTAGGTTCAGATTATGAATAAGGTAGTCGTGGTCAGCATTAGGTACAGGGTAGATCTGCAGGGATTTTGGAATGACAGGAGGTACCACTGCATTCTCTTTCCAAATTTCTTCCAGCCTGTTAGAGAGAGAGCCTTTGCCAATGGAATAGTCAGCCTGTCTCTAGGGTAGACAGACCAAATATCAAAGAATTGGTATGGCTCCTTGTGATCTGTAGGTCCCAGTGGCATGCCCTGCGCCATGGCCATTCTTACCAACAAGTCCTGAAAAAGTCTAAAATCAGGTGGCAACACCAGAGACTGTCCAATATCATTGGACAGACTGTCCATACTATGGGCGCTGGGGGAATCAGTGCCAAGTTAGGCACAGTAGGTTTCGGTGCTGCCAGCGCTGGCACCAGAATAGTCTGAGGTTGATTCTGTGTCTGCACAGAAGGCTGTGGTCCCATAAGGTGGGACTGAACAGGAGTAGATGGCGCTGTCGGCACCAAGAGATGCTAATGCTGCACCAACTGAGTAAAGATAGCCAATTTGACTGTCCCTTGTATGAGAGACAAGAAAGTGTAAGGACTGGAATATTTTTTCTAGTTCCTTGGGCTTTGGATCCTGAGCATGAGACACTGACTAGCATATAGGGCTCAGAGGTATTTGGAAATCTGAGTCAAAGGCCAAGTCAATGTTCATGGTGGAAAGACTCTCCTTCAGTGTTGTGGGATGGCCAGATGCAGAATAGTCCAGTCCCAGAGAAAATCTTGGGGATGGTGACCGATGTTGTTTCTTCTTTTTCTTAGAGGAAGATGTGGTACCTGGTGTAGACAATGTGGAGGGTTTCTTTCATTTGCTCAAAGTAGTGAGTTGTGACGGGTTTCCATAGTGGGTGTTGTTGGCACTGTCATCTTTGATTGGTGCTGATGCATTGAGGATGAAGCCGGCCACCCTGATGTGCTGGCATTGTCCTGCTGGGAGGTCTTAGGTAAGATCTGAGTTTGTGAAGGCGTCTGAGTGCTCGGGGTTGAGGTCAGTGCCTGCCCTGGAGCCTGGTGTGAAGACTTGGATGCCATTGCCTGCTCGGTGAGGTACTCAGCCAGTCTTTTAGCTCTCTCTTTCTGCATCTTTGGTTTGAAGTAGCAGCAGATGGGGTAGAGAGAGGTGTTATGCTAGACCCCGAGGCAAAAAAGGCAACTGTTATGTTTGTTGCAGTCAGGGAGTTTCATAGCCTTGAATCCATTTTGTGCCATGCACCACGGTTGAAGTAATCAGTTCCTTTCTTCTGTTGCAAGAGTGAAGAGAAGCCATCGTCATAGTCCAAAGCAAGCATCATGAGGTAATTTGGAGGAAAAAAGCAATGCGTCCAGTCTCTAACGAAGGCGGGAAAAGACTGGAAACCTGTGAGCGCAGCCCTGCTGAGGTCAGTGTTCTGCTCCCCACGTGAGACTGTCTGATCTCGGCACCTGGTAGCACTGAATACCATCAGCGTGTATATGGAGAGACTCTTAAAGAACTGTTGTTAGCCCATTCTCACAATAAGAGAACAAGAGGGCACTCTTAGAAGTTAAATGGCAGCAGATGTAAGACAACCAAAGGGAAGTACTTTTTCCACTCAGCAGACAATACAGTTGTGGAATTCATTGCCAGAAAAGGTAGTGAAAGCCAGCACCATAACTAGCTTCAAATGGAAACATGATAAATTCTTAGAGGTTAGAGCATAAATACTTAATAGCTGGGGCCTAAACCCCTGGCTACCAGTAGTTGGGAGTGGTTATCATGAAATGGGTCACATCTCCATGACCTGTACTTGTACTTCTCTCGAGTCACTGTAGCTGGCCACTGTTGGAGACAGGATGCTGGGCTCAATGGTCTATGGATCTGATCCAGTATGGCACTTCTTATGGATTCTTATGGATCCTTGTCTGCCCTTACATCAAAATCATTTTCAATACAAAGGGGGCTATACTTACTCATTAAAGTCCATAGGTATTTGGTCACTGACTTCAATGGCTTCAGAAATGAAGCCACAATAAGTAGCACCAATTTCAGTTATCAGCAACAATTCTGTTTTCTGGTGAAGATGAGGTCATTGTCCACTTTAAAATAGTATTTAGTTTGCTCAGAAACAATCTGGAGCACTTTGGTGTATGGATGTAAAGGGTGGATGTAATTGGTAAAATGTTCAAGGATATTTATGGGAATGGAATGTTGGGAAGTACATGTGTGTCCATGCATGTAAGTGTGTGAGGGGCTGGAGCTTATTTGCTAAGAGGTTAAGCTTACTGGCTAAAGGGCAGAGCTTGGTCCTCTTTCCAACTTGAAATGTTGGGAGGTATAAGAAAGAACAGATGTAGATATCATCAGCTTGTAAGCAATTATGTATTACACTGTTTGATAATTTGACCCTATCTATCTAACGTGCATCTTTTGAGCTTACCATGGCTTTCTCTGACAAAGAAATCCTGCAGGAGTTTAGGTGATCTATCTAATCCAATATATATCCAATATATCCAATCAATCATGCCTAGGAAAGTCTATCTGGGAAAACTTGTGTTCTCACAAGGAGAATGGACATCCTTTATATACAGAGAAGTAAAACACCACAAGGCAATAAACAGTTTTCTTTCATTATGAAAAGGCAAGTAACACATTACTCTTAAAGGACGTCTGGAATGAAGAAGTGACAGTTGTATACAAATGAGCTGAAGACTACTTAAAAGTTGCAAATCTTAAAGCACAATGGAAGATATAGTCTGGCAGATGTATGTAACATAGCCTTGATGTTAAGACATCCCTTATAACAGAGTGTCTTTTCCCCCAGACATACACAATTCCAGAGAACCTCACGAAACAGATGCCACAGTTCCATAGTGCCACTTATGTTAAAAATTTTGATCAGGTACCCCTCACGTAATAAGACTTGGTCTGGAAAGACAAGCCAATTCATAAAAATTAAAACGCCCATGAACTAGAGGTGCTTAATAAGTTGAACACTCAAAGATGCTACTCCATTGTCTTCTTTTAATGTATAAAACAGTAGAATACCCACACTCAAACTACTAGCTAGCAGACAGATTATATTGTTATAAGATGGAGTACTGAAATGTTTACATTATTATTAATTATAATTATTATTTATATAGTGCCAGCAATGTAACTGGTGCTTTAGAATTGTTAAATATAGACAGGGTCCCTGCTCCGAGGGGTTTACAATCTAGGAGAGATGAGCTAAAGGAGATGAGGGGTGGGGGGAACAGAGAGAGAGAGACGGCGGGAATACCATCATGAAGTTGAGAGGCTGCAGGTGCACATGCTTAGTTTAGTTACACAGGAGATGGGGACCATGGATAGATCAGGAAGGGGACTAAGGAAATGAGGAACAAGGGAAAGTCTATTGGAAGAGGTAGGTCTTGAGGAGGGATCTGAAGGTTGCGAGGGCATGGGGCAAGGGAGAATGGGCAAATATGTTTTGAGGAGCAAGGGAGTCATGCGCAGGCGAGGGTGGTAGCAGAGGAGGAGTGGAGCACCTGGACAGGAGTGTGGTGGGAAATGACTGCAGAGAGATAGGAGGGGGCAAGTCCATGAAGAGTCTTGTAGGTAAAGACAAGGTGCTTGTGCTGAATGCATTCAGGTAGAGGGAGCCAGTCAAGGGAGGAAAGGAGGGGCTGTACATGATCAAAGTAGTAAATGAGTTAGATGACCTTGGCAGCAGAGTTTTGAATAGAAGTGAGGGGGGCAAGATAAAGTGTGGGAATGGCCAGTAAGAAGGAGGTTGCAGTAGTCAAGGCGAGAGATGACAAGAGCATGGACTAGGGGTTTAGCAGTGGAGACAGTCAGTAAAAATTGATCTTAATGATGTTGTGCAGCGAGAGACAACAGAATTTAGCAACAGATTGAATCTGAGGTTTAAAGGAGAGGGAGGAGTCAAAGATGAACTCCAGGCTATGTGCCCAAGGGCTGGATGGTGACCCCATCAATGAAAACTGAGAAGGAAGAGGGAGAGGAGGGCCTTGGAGGAAAGATAAAGAGTTCAGTTTTGGCCACGTTAAGTTTGAGTTAACAGTGAGACATCCAAGCAGTGATATCAGAGACATAGTTTGTTATGCGAGACTGGAGAGAGAGAGAGAGAGAGAGAGAGAGAGCGTGCATGGGTGGAGAAATAATTTGAGTGTCATCAGAAAACAGGTGATATTGAAAGCTGTGAGATTAAATGAGTTTGCCAAAGAACAGAGCATAAAGATGTGGGCCAAGGACAGAACCTTGAGGAACTCAAATCGAGAGGGGAAGTGACCTGGAGGAGGTACCAGCAAAAGATACATTGGAGGAGTGGTTAGAAAGGCAGGAAGAGAACCAGTCAAGGGCAGTTTTCACACAAGACACTCTCCACCCACTATACATATTGCAGGGCTACCGTGTTGCCCTATGGATGTCCTGTAACATGTATAGTGGGTGGGTGGTGCATGGGTAGTGGGTGGAGACTCAGTCCTTGGGTGTTTTTGCACACGATACTCTCCGGTGGAGAGTGTCGTGTGTAAAAACACCCAAGGACTGAGCACCAGAAACTAAGGGAATGAAGTGAGTCAAGGGGGAGGGTGTGGTCAACAGTGTCAAAAGCAGCAAAAAGATGAAGTGGGACAATAATGGAGTAGAGGCCATTGGATTTGGCTAAAAGAAGGTCATTGGTGATTTTAGCAAGAGCAGTTTCAGCAGAGTAGAGAGGACAGAAACCAGATTGAAGGGGGTTAAGGGAGCAGTTGATGGAAAAGAAGTCAAGACAGATAAACTGAAAGTAAACCTTTCTTTTAGAGATAACAGTTCACAACAGCAATTGAGATACTTGCAGAAAACTTGCCTTTGTTATTATTCAGGTCAAATGTACCCCTTTCCTTTTGTAATTCTATAACTTTGAGTGAGCATAAAAGACATAGCAGCTGACTACTATGTGTGTAGTGTATTATCCCAAGATAAGCTAACAACTTCAGATCACAACAATGCACAGATAAAAAGTTTCTCTTGAAAATAATAACTAATGTTTCCTTTGCTCCATGTGCAGTAGCTGAAAGCTATATGAAGGAAACTATAAACTCTGCTTTAAGAGCCCATTTTTGGCTAAGAAACGGATGTATGGAATAAGCTTTACTTGCAAATAAAATTTTAGTAATGCTTTTGACAACCTGTTAGAATTCATTCTAATTTTATTTATGTTACGAAGAAAATTGTTTAAGTGCTAAATATCATGGAATCATAGAGGTGGAAGGTACCTTGAGGGTCATCTAGTCCAACCCTTCATTTGGATGCAGGATGATCCTATCCTTTATGTACAAATTCATCATAATATAAGTAATCTAGAGTGTTTGTTTGTATATGTGAATGTGTGAAGCCTCCAGAAAAAACCCTTTCAAACCAACAGATTCTAAGCTTGCAAATGAGCTGTGAGGCAATCAATCAACAGCCCATGGTGGCATGGCAGAGGTATTTGAAATGTGATGGTGGTCCACAGGCCACAGTAGGCCTAAGCCAACTGCTGTCATGTTTGTTAACACCCAGTGTCACATGGGAAATGGGCAGTAAAGGGAAAGAACAGGAGGAAGAGCTAGATAAGGGAGCAAACAGGTCTGGGAACCAAGAGGGGACTAGGAGCAAGTGAAGGGGAAACCCCTCCTCCAATCTCAGGGAGAGGACCCCTCTTCAGCCTCCTATCTCCAGGAAAATAAAGCTATCCATCAAGGTCCTGGGGGGAAACACACAAAGAGTATGGGAAACCTGGAAGCAAGGGAACCACCGAATAATGAACTACGAAGCCAGAGGCTAGGGGGCATGGAACTAGGGAATGCAGGGCTGGAAACACAGAGACAGGAGGGCTAGTACAAGGGGGCAGAGGGCTAGCAAAGGGGGGCTAGGCAACAGAGGAACAAGGAACCAGGAGTCAAGGCACCGAGAGCCAGAGCGGGTCAGGAGCACAGCAGGGGTGGAGTGGAGAGAAGCATGAGGGGAGAGCAAGGAGTGGTGTGTGGAGGTGTCAGAATCACAGGAAATAATAAGAGGAATTGCTCTGCCCAGCTTCCTGTTGGGTACCAGCCAATATATAAGGCATGCTGGTACCCAACATGAAGCTGGGAGGCAGGGCCAGAGGAAAGACAGACATGAGAAGGCAGGGTCAGACACAGACTAGGAAGAGACATAGGGAGAACATAAGTAGTGCCATAATGTGTCAGACCAATGGCCCATCAAGCCCAGCATCCTGTTTCCAGCTGGTCGATCTGGGTCGCTTGGAGAAAGTACCAAACAGGTTACTATGGGGCAACCCGTTCTCTGTTATTTCCTGACTGTAAGCCACCCTGAGCTGCCTGTGGCAGGAGGGGCGGGGTAACAAATCTTTTAAATAAAATACAATTAAAATAAAAATTATTCATTCCCAGCTCCTGACAGTAAGGGGTTACATTCCCCAAATCTGCCTGGCTAATAGCTGCTAATGGACCTATTCTCCAGAAACTTGTCCAACCCCTTCTTAAATCCAGCTATATTACTGGCCTTGACCAAATCTTCTGGCAACAAATTCCACAAAATTAATTGTGCATTGAATGAAAAAAACACTTTTATTTGTTTTAAATCTGCAACCCGTTAGTTTCATGGAGTGTCCCCTAGTTCTAGTACTATTTGAGAGGGTAAATAACTGTTCCCTATTACTTGTTCCACATCACTCATGATTCTATAAACTTCTATCATATCCCCTCTCAGTTGTCTTGCCTCCAAGCTAAACAGCTCCAATCTATCCAGCCACTCTTCATATGGGAGCTGTCGCATACCCCTTATCATTTTTGTTACCCTTCTCTGTAGGGGTGGGACTACTGGATCATCCGGTATCCGATACTGCTGGTATTGGGTGTACCGGCAGTATCGGATTAAACCCGGTAATCCGGCCCGTTTACCGGATTCCCCAGTACCGGATTTTTTACATTGCGGCCATTCAAATGAATGGCTGCAACGTAAAAAAAACCCACAAAAAACCCCACAACATTTTCCCTCCCCGAGTCCAGGCTGCGCAGGTGGAAGGGGGGACACCCCCCACCCACCCTGGATTTAAACAACAACAAAAATTTGTGACCCCTACTGCGGGCTCTGGGCCGCCACCGGCGACCCAGAGCCAGCCCAGCACCCCGAGTCCAGGCAGCCAGCAGGTAAGTAAGTACCGGTACTACTGATCCCTGGGGTGGGGGTTTAACACCCCCTCACCCCAGGGATCACCCTACTTCCCACCCAGGGATCGCCTACCTATCTTGAGCTCTGGGTGGCGGTGGCGGCGGCAGTGGCGGCAGCGGCGGCGCTCCGGCGGCTTCAGCGCTGGCTGTGGCTGCCGGCTTCAGCACGCTACTAGGCCTTCTGGGGAACCTCCGGGTTCCCCGGAAGGCCTAGTAGCGTGCTGAAGCTGGCAGCAGCCACAGCCAGCGCCGAAGCGCCGCCGTCCGGAGCTCAAGGTAGGTAGGCGATCCCTGGGTGGGAAGTAGGGTGATCCCTGGGGTGGGGTGTTAAACCCCCACCCCCACCGCAGGGATCAGTAGTACCGGTACTTACTTACCTGCTGGCTGCCTGGACTCGGGGAGGGGGGAGGTTTTCATTTTTTCCCATTGATTTCAATGGGGACAGTTCCCCATTGAAATCAATGGAAAAGATTCGGTACCGGTAAACTGGTATTAATCCAGTAAGCCGGTATTCTTAAATCCAGGAACCGGTAAAACTGGTACCCGGTATTTGCGCTGATGTCCCACCCCTTCTTCTCTGTACCTTTTCTGTATCTACTATATCTTTTTTGAAATGGGGCGACCAGAACTGTACACAATATTGAAGATGCAATCGCAACATAGATTTATATAGTGGCATGATATTTACAGTTTTATTCTCTATTTATTTATGAATAATTCCTAACATTGTTTGCTTTTTTGATGGTTGCCACACACTGAGCTGAGAATTTCAATGTATTGTACACAATGACTCCAAGGTCCTTTTCCTGAGTGGCAACTCCTAATTTAGAACTCAGCATTGTGTCCATAAAGTTTGGATTGTTTCCCCCTATGTGCATCACTTTTCACTGGTCCATATTAAATTTAATCTGCAATTTAAAAGCCCAGTCACAGACTCGTGAGATCCCCCAGCAATTCTTCACAGTCCGCTTGTATTTTAGCTACCTTGAAGAGACTAGACAGCGAAAACAGACCTATGTGTTGGCACCAGCAGCTAGGCTCGTGCTCCATCAACCCAGAGGCAACCCAAGTTTCTCACATAAGTGAGATTAGAGTTTTGCAAAATCTGCCTCAAACCCAAGCCTACTTAGCTGTGGTTGGAATGTGAGCTTCTGCATGTTTGCCAAACCAACCCAGTGCTTGTCAAAAGCATACTACTACAGAATATGTGAATGCTCATCATTAAATTATCCTAATTTCTGTCTATTCAGCAGCCCAAACCCCTCTGAAACTGATGTTCTTTCCTTAGTTGTCTCTGAGGAAGGGAAATGGGTTGTCTATTACTTCTTTTTTAACAGTCTACAGAAAGTAGGGTTTGCTGTGTTGGTTCCAGATTTAGGTGATAGGGACAAAGTAGTACGGTATCTTTTATTGGATCAACTACAGTTGGTGGAGGTATGCAAGCTTTTGGACCTCACAGGGTCCTTTGTCAGGCAGGTTTGGGGTAACCAGCAAAAGTTTATGATGTGAGATTGGATAGAGGGATTGAGAGCAGGGGTGGAGAGAGAAAGCTGAGTAGGGATGGGCGAACAGAACCAAGTTTGGAAATTCGGTTCGGTTCGAAAATCGAGTTTGGTTCGGAAGTTCGGTTCGGTCGACCGAACTGTTCAAGTTCAGTCCAAATTTTGAACTTCCAAACAGAGTTAGGAAATTCAAACCTCATTGAACTAAATGGAATATTATCTTATAGGGATGGGCGAACAGAACCGAGTTCGGAAATTCAGTTCATTTCGGTTCGAAAATTAGCAAACAGCCAATATTGGAAGCTGTGAGATTCACTGAGTTTGCCAAAGAACAGAACAATCTGAACAATCCTAGGAGCTCTGTGGGCATGAGCAGCTGTCAGCAGTGCTGAGGTCAGATCAACTGCTCTGAAGACTCCAGGTCTAGGTTTCTATCCTTGTGGGACATCATAGACACAACCCTCAAATCCAGGCAATTTTGTTACAGTTTTCTGCCAGAGACCTCTTGGCATTAACGTTCTTATAGAAATCATGGCAAACAGCTGGACTTCTTTGTATCTGATTTTTTTGCCATTTGGTGATCATGTGGACAAGCATTCTTTGTACAGAAAAACCAGTATTATACCATATCAGTCTTTCCAGCAAGAGCAAGGTTAAAGGACAATTCATTTTTGACTGTAAAACTTGATTTTTCAAAAATAAAACAGACCACTGGTTTGTTCACATAGCCATAAATGCTTAAAGTTTTTCTTCTAAGAGCTGGAAATTACTTTGCTCCCCTCACTGGGAGCCATGGCGGCCATAGAGGCGGAGCCACAACTGTTGGTCATGGTGACCCCCAACCTGGGCTGAGAAAACTGCGGCCACACAGACATGTTCACCTGGCTGTGACCTTGGAGGTTGTCTGGAGGTCACAGCCCGGGCTAGCCCTCACCCCCCCCCGGGGAAACATCTGGCAGCATGTGTTTACACCTGCCGTTGGGTCCTGAGCCAAACCGAGCCCAAATCATGTCTGTTTTTAACCATAGTGCCACTTTCTCAATGTCGTTTTCCTACAGTGCACATTTGTTTCAATAGTATCACTTGTGTGGGAAGTTATTCAAATGTTTAAGTGTTGCATAATCTGAACCCTGTTAGGATGAAGCAATTACTAAAGCATCTTGGATACCTCTAGCAGTAACTGTGAGTCAATGTGAATTTTAATAGCCTCTTATGACCACAACTGAGGCCGCTTTCAGACCTCCCTGCCCCTCCCCCCCCCCCCCCCCACATATTCTGGTTGCGGGAGGGAATGCACAGCCAGGATATGCACGGGGTTCGGCCAGTCTGACAGGCCCACCCCCACACGCACGCGCGGCCTTGCGGGCAAACACTTGCAGAGATACAGTGCAGGATTTCTATGCTATGCGCAGCGGGGAGGTCTGAAAGCGGCCTAAGTTAAAATGTACTTAAAATGTGGGTTTAAAAATGCATTTTCAGTTTTACCATCAAATAGACATATTTTATGATTTTCAAATTGACAGTAGCTTTTGAGAAAAAGACTGATTTTGAAATAAGGCTGTTTGAACAGGTTAGCTAAAAAATTGTGTTTGTAAAAATAGGACCATTTCCCTGTGTGATCAGAAGCAGTCTGTTTGCACATTGCAACTCATAATGCAAGTGGCAAAAACATACAAATGTAGCTTTTCAAAGATTTAACATGGAGACTTCCAGAATATAAAGCATCCCTAAAATCAACCATTAAGACACGGTCAAATTTTTAATGTTGAGACAATCCACTGCATGTTCTTTGCAGCTCTCCCAACATTTATCCTGGTGGAAAAGATAAACAGAAACATACAGCAATTCTTTGAAAATTCTGA
Organism: Sphenodon punctatus; assembly: GCA_003113815.1. NCBI lineage: Eukaryota > Metazoa > Chordata > Lepidosauria > Sphenodontia > Sphenodontidae > Sphenodon > Sphenodon punctatus. Next base: position 1,014,826 of record QEPC01014770.1, on the reverse strand, counting down.
ATGTAAACATGCTCCAGAGTTCATGTATGGGGATGTGCTTTTAAGAATCACATGTGTTTCATTTTAGCAATAATGCACAACACCTGGAGCCAACTCAAATGTGAATGTTTCCCTTCCAGCATCATTGAAAAAACAATGTGCTTTAAGGATTACTGTCTGATAACACCTTGATGTACCATAAGAAACAGAACTAATACCTTTATTAGAAACAGAACTAATACCTTTATTAGAAACAGAACTAATACCTTTTTTAGTATTAGAAACAGAACTAATACCTTTGGAAAAAGGACTTTACACTAGGACAGAACACACACACACACACACACTTTACTGTACCCAAATAAAAACTTTGAGTTGACTGTTTGCTTCAATTCTATTTTCAATGCAAAATTAAAATTAAATATTTGACTTGTATTTTTGAAACAATTGCTTACCTCAGGTCCAGGAGGACCTGGTGGTCCCTGGGGTCCTGGATCTCCGATTTTACCCTAAAATGTAAACATTAAATAAAAAACTATTAAAGTTTCTAGTAAAAAAAATTCTAGTAAACCAATTTGAATAAGACTTTTTTAGTAGTTATAAAATGTTCAAAATTGCTAAGATGAATTTTGATTTAAACAGCAATTATTTTATACATCTTCCATTTTGATCTCATACCTCCAACAAAATTTAAAATACATGGTGGTGGCATCCATATGTACAATTTAAAAAAAATGTCTCTGCAGTCATAAAAAGGAAAATTGAAGGTTACTAATCTGTAACCGAGGTTCTTTGAGAGTTGTTCTGTCAGCTCATACCAGCATGGATGGAACCAAACAGCCAGGTATTTTAGACCTTCTTTTGAGCAGTAGATCATAGGAGTGGATTTTGCCCCTTGTATTCAGCAAAAGCCCTGAACACTTGCTGAAACAATTCTATACACGTGCGTGGTGGGGTGCAGGGGGAAACACTCCTGTCGCCCTCCTTTCTAACCTCTGGCACAAGTCTCTGAAAACAGTACGAGGTGCAAAAGGACAGATTCCTTTCCAGAGAACATGTATCCTTCGTTTTTTCTTGAATGGCTCTCTGCATTTTCACGGATAGAAGAGTAGTCAGCCAATACTACAACCAGGTTCAAGAAAGGATTAGATAAATTCACTGAGGACAGGTCCATCAGTGGCCATTATCCACTGTGGTCAGGATGAAATCTCTAACTGCCAGGAGTGAATGGCAGGAATGACCACTGTCATAACAGAATACTGGGCTAGATAAAACATTTATGTGACCCAGTATATCAGTTCCTATTTTCTTAATCCTCCTCTTAGATAATGGATTAAGGGGAGTTTAGTTAAATAATGCTTTCCAAAGTCAATATACACTGTAGCTGCTAAGTCCAGGGTATAAAGCTTACCCATGTGGCAGCCTTAAATTATAGAGCAGCGGGAGTGGCTCTGTAGTCAAGGCAGCTGCATCACTCTGTTAAAATCACAAACATTCTACTAATTATAAAATTGAGATGATTTATCCTATTACCATGAAATTTTATAGGGAGGATTGGGTTTTTATTTGGCCAGGCATTTAACAGGTAGGATTAAGGGTGTATTTTATAGGTATGTTATTAGAGGTGTGCACCAGGGACCCATGTTGTTCTTGTTTTTCAGTTTTTGTTCTTGTTATTTAAATCTTGCATTTTCATTTTCATAAATATCAAAATTTTGTATTGGTTTTTGCTTTTGTTTTCCATTTCCTTTGGTTTCAACATATTTTCAGCTGTAACCTTTTACTTTTTCATTATATTTAGATGGTACTTGGAGGGATTGTACCTTCAATGGAAGACATTATTACCAAATTTCAGAAAGTTTGGATAAAGGAATCTGATTTCATAAGCAGTTGAATGATGTTATTTTGAAAACAATCTGCATATACATTCCTGGTCTGGATGCAATTTATTTTACTCCAATTTGATGTGGATGAAACTTAGCAAGTTTATAATGCTCCCCATGTTTACTATCTATGCCAACTTTCAGAAGGATTGGATAAAGGGTCTTGGTAGTATAAGCAATTAACTTATAAATGTATGTCTGACTGTAACATCTTTGTAGTCCAACCAGTATACAAGAAATTTGGCGGGGCTGTATCTCAGACCTTCAGGATCACCACTGCAAAATATTAGAAAGATGTGATAAAGGGTCCCAATTTTATAAGCCTGCACAGCATATGCAGAGAATAAGCCTATGCCAGGGATTCTCTTACATGTCACTGTGGTAGAAGATCTGTTTGTGATGCCAACTGGTCAGCAAAAATGTCAACCAAATAGCCTCATTCTGTGCTGTGACCATCCCACCTACTCTCCCTAACTTGTTACTGGGAAGTTGGAAGCATCTGTTTAGGAAAGAGCCAATAGAGATTCTCATATGTCCTCTGTCACAGTGCTGCAGGATGTGATTGTGATGATAATTGGTCAGTCTGGATGTATAAACCCTGGTGGCAGCAGGGGGGGAATTGGGAGGGTTATTGGTGGTG
>QEPC01014770.1:976383-1009792 GCA_003113815.1 Sphenodon punctatus | reverse complement strand
GGCAGCCTGGCTTCTTTCGGGGACAGGTCGTCGGTGGGAGCACATAACACCTGTGCTCCAGACTCTGCACTGGTTGCCAATAGCGAGCCGAGCCAGGTTCAAGGTTTTGGTATTGACCTATAAGGCCCTTCATGGTCTGGGCCCCCTCGTACCCCAGGGACCGCCTCACCCTCCGTGCCCCAGAGTGGCTCCTTCGGTCTGCCGGGGGTGCCTTCTTGGAGGTCCCCCATGTTAAGCGGGGGGGGCACAATGGAGAGGGCATTCTCGGTGGCCGGGCCGCAACTTTGGAACTCCCTCCTGGAGGAAGCTCACCTGGCCCCAAGCCTTTTAACATTCCGGTGAATTTGCAAAACCTGGCTGTTCACCCAGGCCTTTGAGGAGGGTGGGAGGGTGGGTTAAGGTTTTTTTATCCCCCTACCACCTTATTTATTGTATTATTTATTTTTATGTTCCCTGGTCCTGTTTTAATTGTTGTAATTTTATGAGTGTTTTAAAATAGTTTGTTGTATTTTTATTTTATTTCTTGGAGACTGTAAGCCGCCCCGAGCTGTTTCAGGAGGGGCGGGGTATAAATGTGAACAAATAAATAAATAAATAAAATAAATAAATAAACCATGTCTTCTGATTGCTGGAAATGCTATCCCCAAAGTCCCAGTTATGTCCCTTCTATGCCTGCCTCAGGGTCGCCCCCTATGCCTGCCTCGAAGCCACCACTGATTGGCCCTGTAAAGCTAGAAGCATGCAGTAATTGGCCAGTGAATGTGTCAGTCTATTGGGTTGCTCCCAATCCTCACTCCTACAGCCTCCCTCCCCCTGCCGTGCCAGGTGACTGCCTCTGACTGGCAATGCATGTGCTTCTATTTATCTGAATAATGGTCTTCAAGGAGATAACTTAAATTGCTTATAAAATTGGGGCCCTTTATCAAATTGTCCTGTTGTTTAGCAGAGATGACAGGGAAGGTGTGGGAGACATTCCTGCCAAATGTCTTGTAAACAGAATGGAATATAAAAATGTTACTCCAAGAAATGCATTTTCAAGTTAATGTCTTATAACATCAGGACCCTTTGTCCAATCTCTCTGAAATCTGGCAGTATTCATAATCTTGGGAAGGGACATAACCTTCCCAGGTTTTCTGCAAATTGGATGGGAATTGTAGTTGTAGCCAGGAATGTGCGTGCAGCTTTTCTTAAAATCACAACATTGATTTGCTTGTAAAATTGGTTTCCTTTATCCAATTCTTCCGAAATCTGGTACGCACAGTGCACTCCCCTGGTGGTACAATCTCCCCAAGTGTCATCAGAATTAAATAGGAAACAAAAACGTTATAGCCAGAAATACATTTTTCAGTGTTTTTCCATTATTTCAAACACTAAAATTTGTTTTTATTAATTTATTATTATTATTATTATTACAACCAAAACCGCACAATTTTTCATTTTCATTATCTTAATAACAAAAATGAATTGAACACTCCTATTTTTATGATTTGTATCCTTGTATTTGATATGTTAGCACCCTGAACCTACGGGAAAGGGTGGGATATAAATAAAATAAAGAAATGTCATGAGCTGGGTAATTTTTTATTTTTTTTTACTGATTTGTGCAAAGCTAATTTAGACTGCTTCCCCAGTCAGGGCAGTGTCCACCTTGTCCAGGATAGAAGCCTAATAGAAGGGGTACCAAAGGGTCTGCACTATTCTTTGAGCTTCTAAGTATGCCAGGGATCCCCAACACCCTGGGGGTGCTCTGAGTTACATGAACCTCTGGTGCTGCTCTCAGAAGGCTAGTCCAAGGGCCACCTCTAGGGCTCCTGTTTGGTAGGGAGCAGGCAAGAGTAGGCCTGGTTTGAAACAGTCTTCTTATTTTGCAGAAAGGTTCTGTGAATTGGAATGGTTACCAGAATTCTGATTGAAAGAATTTTTCTATCAGAATTCCGATCGATCCAATTTGTGCATTTGCAAAATGGCTGCAGCCATTCTGTGCATGTGCAAAATGAAATAAGTAAATAAAATTCAAACCAGTCTGATACAAATTCCAGTCAGATCAATCAAACCTCCCAGTTCCACTGAAAACAAACTGGGGGATTCCGATTTCAACCCTAGGCAGGAGTGCCTTCTCCCAATGCATGCAGTGCAAGCTTTGGGCTAGGGCCTCTGGTGTGGGAGGAGAAACACTCAGTTGTTTGGTGACAGCAGGAGTGCCATATCCAAAGTCCCCGAGTTGGGACTTACACTTCAGATTGGGCAGAATGAGAAGTGCCAAAATTAATATTGTCCAGGGTGGCAAAAGAGCTAGTGCTGGATCTGGTTCCAAGGCTAGATAATTTAGCCCTGCAGAAGCAGGAAGGAATTTTTGGCACCTCCTCTTCAGTGCTGCTTCCCTGACGTACTGTCTGCAAAGGCAGCAGAAGCACTAATGTTCCATGGATGCCTCTTAAACTAGCACTAGTTTTGTCAAAAACCAGTTAAATCATGGAATACGTGACCTCCCACATTTATGTGACTAATAGCAGTCTTAATTATTCTCTTTTGACCACCTATGTAGTTCAAGTTGTTACTTAGCAGCTCTCAAAGTTGCCAGTCAAATGAGTCCAAATGTTTCTATCCCAGTGTTAAGAGACATGGATTTTAATTTTTGTTAAAACTTTCTTTTTTTTTTCAAAAAAGAGTCCACTTGAAAATCATGGAATCCATGACTTATGTGACAGCTGTGACAAGCACACAGTGTGACTCACAAAACACCAGAACTTATGGATGGAGTGTACAAATATATGTCTATAACTATTGATTGTACAGTGCCAGGTACACTGCTGGTGCTATATAATAACAACAAACAACAACAACAACAACAACAGCTGGGGATAAGTGAAATATTTATGTGTTGATAGTGTGCCCTATATTCCTGAAGGACCAACTTGGAGAAATCTGGGCTGGTAGTTTAGTGAAAGAGCACAAAAATAACCTCTGGCTCTCTCTTACACCAGCGGTGTTACTCCCTGGTCCTGGACTTCGTTGGAGTTTATGTCGATGAGACTGAGATGTGAATGAAGTCTTAACCTGTTTGGTTTTACTTAATGCCATAAACAAGTATCAACTCTAGTGACACAAAATTATATATACCGAGAAAACAAAATAAATGTTCAAACCTACAGGGGGCCCTGGCTTTCCTCTGATCCCTGGGGGTCCTGGCAAACCAATGGTGCCCTTTGAAAACAAAGAAACCAACATAAAGCGTTGTTGAAAGTGGAGTCATTATGCTACAGATAGCAAAAATATGACTATAATTGTTAAAGTTAGTTCATATCAATTCCACACTCATGGTAGAATCAAACACTGTCCAACAGGAACAGAAACAAACTGTTACATTAATGTTTCTGTAAAATACTTCAGGTAATTTACAGTATTCATTTTTTTACTGCAATGATCTATCCTATAGGGGAACAACATGCAACAGTGTAGAACGTATATAAAAACAAAACATTTAGTTTATTCTGAAATTATGGATTATGTAACAAGTTTTCATAACTGAAATATAAAGTTTCCTTATTACCCATTTTCATTCTAGCTAGGGTCATTTATATTTTTGTTTGGCTAATTGCCAAAGATTTTCCTCTAGCAGATGAGAATAAAGTACAAGACATTTACTAGGGCCGTATAAAGCGTCAAGTATTTGTATTTTAGTACTCGTGTATTTGTATCTTTTCAAGCATTCACTGAATTTCCCCCCTTGCCACCAATGTGGAAAACACAATGAACACCAGTCCCTCTGTATGGGTTATTTTGATACAGAAGAGCAGTGAGGCTCCGCCAGTTTGACAGGCCTATAAAAGGAAAGAGAAATTCAGCTAAAACTGCTTCTAGGTCTGCTACCAGTTTAAAAAGGCAGACACTGGTTTGGGGGGGATGGTGGAGATAAGAATATGGCTGGCTTGTTGGGGAAGCTGTGATCTTGGGGAGGTAGGAATGGGGCATGGATCAGACTTGGGGCACTTTTAGATGTGACACTCTGCTCACGGATTTAAATAATCTGCTTTTAGAAAAGTTGTGTGGATGGCATTTAGATGCACTACTACCATTGTTTTGAAACCACATTGGTAAACCCCAATATTGAGGTTTTACCAATGTCGTTTCAAAAGGATATTTATTTATTTGTTTTAAGAATTTTTATCCCACTCCTCCTGCTGCAGGCAGCTCGGGGTGACTAAAAATATAAATATACAAAACAATATAAAACATTCATTAAAACAATTCATAACAATAGGAAGAAGTTAAAAAAATAAAATAAACAAAATATAAACAAAACTCCTCCCACCCTAACCCTCTATCCACCTCCAATCACCCATCTCCCTCACCAAAGGCCTGGTGGAACAGCCAGGTCTTACATGACCATTGAAAAGGAGGGAGGTCTGGGGCCCACCCGGCCTCTGCCACAACTTAGGTGCAGCCACCAAGAACACCCTCTCAACAGTCGTCCCCCGGGAAACCCAGGGAACTTCAAGAAATGGACCCTCAGTCGACTGCAGGGGCTGATCCAGGGCCTGGGGAGTGAGACGGTCCGGCAGGCAGGTGGGGCCCAGGCTGTTTAGGGCTTTATAGGTAAGCACAAACACCCTGAATCAGGTCCAGAAGACTACAGGCAGCCATTGCAACGAACCCGCTGCATCCTGCACCAGCTGCAGCTTCCGGACCGTCACCACAGGTAGCCCCACATAGAGTGCATTACAATAATCTAGTCTTGAAGTAATGAAAGCATGGATGATGGTGGCCAAGTTGGAGTCAGAGACAAATGGCCAAAGCTGCCGCACCAAATGTGATTGGCAGAATGTGCTCTTCGCTACCGCCCCCACGTGGAAAATAAATAAATATATAAATTATTTATTTATTTTCCAGGCGTTGGAAGTCGAGAAGTACCCCCAGGCTCCAAACCTGAGGGACCAGTGGAGGGCAAACCCCATCAGTGACGGAGGATGCCACTCCCACCACCTTACCAACCCACATCACCTCCGTCATGTTGGGATTCGGCCTCAGTCGGCTTGCCCTCATCCAGTCCCCCACAGCCGCCAAACACCGAGTAAGCACTGAGATTGTGGGGTCTGGGTCAGATGAAAAAGAAAGGTAGAGTTGGGTGTCATCAACATATTGATGACATAGAACATCAAGCCTTCTCACGACCTTACCCAACGGCTGCATATACACATTGAACAGCAGAGGGCACAGAATGGAATCCTGCCGGACTCCACACATGAGGTCCTGGGAAGATGACAAACAATCCCCAAGCATCGCTCGCTGAGTTCTTCCGACCAGGAATGACCAGAACCATTCAAGAACAGTCCCCCCCCACCCCAGCCTGGTTCTGCAGGCGAGTCACCAACATCTTATGGTCAACAATATCAAATGCAGCCGACAGATCTAACAGAATCATTAGGGTCGAGCGACCCTGATCCAATTCACGGCAGAGGTCATTGACCAAATCTACAAGCGCAGTCTTGCTACCATAACCTGGATGAAAGCCAGACTGTGAGGGATCTCCAAAACTGACGTGGTCCAGATCCCCCTGCAACTGCCGAGCCAGTACCTGGTTCAATAACCTTCCCTAAAAAGGGACAGTAAGAGACCGGCCAATAATTGGCCAGGGAGTCAATGTCCAATGATGGTTTTGTAAGCAGAGGCCGCACCACCGTCTCCTTGAGGCAGCTCGGTACTCTGCCCTCTCTAAGGGAGGCACTGACTACCCCGGCCATCAATGGCCTCAACGTCTCCCAGCTAGCCTTAACCAGCCAGGATGGACATGGGTGCAGTTCACAAGAGGTGGCTCTGACTGTTCCAAGGAAATCCTCTGCATCAGTGAGCAACACCAACTAAAACTGATCCCAGCTCTGCCAGAGTATGCAGGGATGTTGCCGTACAAGTAGGTGCATGGTATACCAGCAGCACTCCTAATCTGTCTCCTGCCAAATTGATCACAAGATGGAGACCCTCAATACCTGATATGCACTGAATACCTCCTCATGGACCATGACTCCCTAAAAACAATGGCTATACCGCTCCCCTGCCCCCCCCCCCCCATCCCTCTGATCGTGGCTGATGCTGCACAGAGTACCGAGCTGGAAGAAGGTCAGTCAAAATAGACCCTGACTCAGTATCCAGACAGGTCTCCATGATACACACAATGTTGGCTGCATGATCCAGGATGACCTCCTGGATAGTTGCGAGCCTAGAATGTGCGAGCCACTGTTTCCAATGGCGGTGGTGCGTCTAAATGCCACCTCTGCGACTTTTCTAAAAGCAGATTATTTAAATCTGCAAGCAGAGTGTCACGTCTAAAAATACACTTAGAAGGGATTGCTGGCTTAGAAAAGGGGTTGTTGGTTTGCGGAAAGGGTAACGGGGCATGGGATTAGGTTCAAGGGAGGTTGCTGACTTGGGGGGGGAATGGGACATGTAGCTGGCTGAGGGTGTAGCTGGCTGAAGGTGTCACTTATTGGGGGGCAGGGGCGGTTGCTGGATTGGAGATTTACCATTTCTCTGTGGTTTAGCTGGTCTCCACTGGGCTGGGGCTGGCTGCAGTGCTTGAGACTGCAGTTCTGAGATGCTAGTGGCCCCTATAGGTGGGGAAGACTCACTACAGGCTCTCCAAGCAGGCACCTAGACTAAGTGCCAGAGAGTAGCTTGGCTCCGAAAGCGATATGTGCTGCAGTTTTGGGGCCCAACTTTGAGACCTCAGATACCACATTTTCCAGAAAATTCTGGGTTCACTTGGAACCTGAATAAACAGCCCTAGTATTTTTGTTTTGAATATGGAACCTGAAAAAGTCTTTTTTGCGTTTGTGTTTTATCAAAACCCGAATGTAGTCACAGCCGTACCATTTACTAAGCAAACCCTTTTTTGCTTCATGATAACCTGAACAGCTCTGGAAATTCAGTGGCAATCAGACACTGAGCCTCTTATGAGAGCTCCTCAAGAACATGCAGGATTGGACCCCAAGAGAAGTAGCCGGTGCTCCCCCACACCTTCACAGGAATACCTCAATGGCCAGAGGCTGACTGGTTCTAAAAAATGGGACATCCATGTGTCTTTTTATAACATTATGATCATGGGTAAACTGGAAGCATTGCAGGCCAGGATCCTATTATCTTACAAATAAGACCAGATTCATGCTTTTAATACCATGCCACTTATATGGACAGTTTCCATATCCTTTCAGAAAGGAGTCCATACTAAGCACATAGATATGTTGCCACAGCAGCACTATTGGGCAACTGTATGATTATAACTTGCAATATATCCCAAATTCATCTCTGTCTACAAGGGCAAATTAAACTGAATCATGAACAATCTGAGTGAATATTGTGCATTTACAACTGCTAGGTCAAAGGATGTGTTTCCACAAATATATAGGCCGCACTCCTTGAGTTCAAAGACCCATCCAGTTGTAAAATGCTTGTGGAGTAACAGAACACCATACAAAACACAGCAGCAAACTTTTTGTGTGGCACAGGCTGGTGTGAACATATGACAATTATAATTATTTTACCTAAAACCCTAAAATCATTTTAGATGAGTGATTAAACCTTTCCTCTTGTTCCCTTCTCTGCCAATTGCAATCTACTGTGACGACAAAGTGATTTGTTCACCCTTATAAATTGGCAAGAATAGAGAAGTGGTTTCTTGAGGATGAGATGAGACTCTTTGGGTAAAGTCACATGAGACAGGGTTGGCCGGATCCTCAGCCTACCCTGGGGAGGTTAAATATGGACACCATGCTTTGGGCTGGCAGGGAGGGAAGTCCAAAGACCGTCACCAGCCCCTCCACCCAGGGCTGGACTCTTGGACTGCTGCTGCCGCTACACAGCCAATGGGCGGAGGGGGGCAGAGGAGTGTGGGTGCTCTCCCTGTCCGCTAAACAGCTGATTGGGAAGGGAGGCCCAGGAAGAGTGCTCATACTCTTCCCACCCACTAAACAGCTGATCAGGGGAGGGGAAACCTGGAGGAGTGCACATGCTCTCCCTGCCTGCTAAACAGCTGATCAGGGGAGGGGTGTCTGGAGAAGAGCACGTGTTTCCCCCACTCACCTCACTACAGAGGTGAATGGGCCGACCACACAGGAAGCGGCCCATTACCCCACTTTGGCACAGGTGGGGCAACAGTAGCCTGTGGTACATCACCAGCCTTTTCCAGCGGATGCAGAGTGGGTGAACATCTGGTGCAGCTGGCTTGATGGTCAGCTGCATCGTGGGCTAATGTGGGGTAAGGTTACCCCATGGGTTAATGTCTCATGTGGCCTTACCCTTTTCCTGAAACTCCTTTGTGGTGTCTGTCTTTCAGAGCTTAGATCTTTTGAGGTTTCAAAAACTAAGATTGATGCATTTGTAAAATTCACTTGTTTAACACAGTTTGTTTCTGATTTTTGTATTGTCTTATTTCCTTTATTTTGTAAAGGCATTTAGAGCAAAGGAGCCCATCAACATGACACCAGTTCTGCTGCTGCCTGCTTCTCTTTCTCCTCATCATCTTTACAGTTCTCTTACACACTGCAAGAATTTTAAGCAATTCAGAAGCAAACAACAAAACTTGCAAAACTTTGGCCTGCCTAGATGTAATTGTTGATTGCTTGGGATTTGTTGAAAACTCTGAGATTTTTAAACTGTAGTGTTCCTCTGGTTCTTAAACCAGTGTTCCTATCAGTTTTTTTTAAAAAGGTTGCATCTCTATGATCATTTTTAAATGGGACATGCCCACCCCACCTCCCACCCAAGCACCCATTTGAAGACTGTGGGTGGGCACACACACCATCCACTCATGCCCATGCACAGAGCATTGGGGAAAAACCCGGGATACTTCGTGTGGGGGAATAAGTTGGTGGTGCGTGGGTAGGGGCGTACACCCAGTGCACACGTGTTCTGACCTGTCTGATGCCCCCCCCCTCACTGGAAGTGCATGTGTGCTCCACTGAGCACACATGGATGAGCCCCCTGGCTGTGTCCGTTTAAAAATTACCTATGATGCAACAATGACGGGTGATGGTGATATTGATGGTGATGACAATAATAACAACAGCAATAGCCTCTAGCATTTTGATGGAAACTAGAAGGTTCCATCCTCCCTCTTCTGGTATACAATTCACATTTTCTGGAATGCAACCATGTACACATGGCAGCCGGAATTTGGTCCATCATATTGTACTGGCATTTGCTCATTATATTCCCTTACACAATAAATGAACACAATGGTACAGAAAAGATAATTTTATAGGATTCACCAAAGAATTCCACTTTAATGTAAATATCCTGCTGAGATTTAATAGAAGAAACTCCTGAGGTGATTAAAACCAGAAAAGTATATCAAAATACAGCTGTTATAAATTACCTTGTCTCCTGGATACCCCATCTCTCCTTGCTCTCCTGCAATGCCTGGTTCGCCCTAAACAACACATTGTTATATACAGACATACATATATAGTTTTAAATGGTGCACTTTTCAGACTGACAAAAGTAGAAAGATTTAATTATATATTCAGTATTTTAAAGTGTAGCAGCTCTTTCAACTATAGTGCGTGCAGTATCAACAATTTTTGCAGCCCAGTACTGCTCATACAGTTGCTATGCATAGTACTGAGCACTAAACTTGGTAGCTAGTATTTGTTGGATCAGAACGTGAATTTGCAGTCATTTATGCAAATGCAAACAACAGACAAAAAACAAAACAAAAGACAAATATATTGTAGCTGCCTTGAAAATCATAGTGAAAAAGGAAGCAGTGCAAAGTGTGTGTTATTTCACTTTATAAAAAAAAAAGATTTAAAGTCAGGGTATCTCTGTGATAATGGAACTATTTAGATCACCTTATCACCTTTCAATCCAGGCTGCCCCATACTCCCTGGAACACCCTATTAAAAAAAAATAAACAAAAAACAAAGTTTGGCTATTTGGAATATAATCAAGGTTTTTGGCAAACAGTAGCATGCAATCTACATAGTGCCATACCAGAGGCCCAGGAATCCCAGAAGGTCCACTTGGTCCACCAGGCCCAACACCACCCTAAAGGACAGTAAAAAAGTTGACTGCAATAAATATTTACTGAAAAGAAAACTGAATGATTTATGGGGCTGGTAAAAGAATAAGGGATCTTTATCACTAGAGTGGTGGTTCGTCCAGCCAAGGTTGCCAGTGACTGAAAGCGGTTATCATTGATATTTTTTTGGTGTCTTGGTAAAATGAATGTGGAAAGCAAGAAGGGCATTGGGAAAAATATACTTTGTATCCACACAAGAATTTTTTTTACAGAGACAAAATTTATGGAAGAACATTTAAAAATGGTGCAACAGATTACAGGATAATGACATTATCATCATCATCATTATTATTATTATTATTATTATTATTATTATTATTATTAAATGGAAACAAAATAGTTCAGATGATATCCTTTATTGGACCAACTTCTGTCAGTTGGTCCAAAACGTACGGTAAGAGCATGGATGGTGAGAATGCAAACATTTGCAAGAAACAGGACCCTTCCTTGGGCATGCATGAAGTCAGAACTATATTTATTTATTTTTACATAGTTATACTCCACCCCTCCTGCTAATAGCAGCTCGGGGCGGCTAACAATATAAAATTAAACATATAAAATACAATAAATACAATAAAAATAAATATGCAAGAAATATAAAATAACACTATAAAACCATGTGGTGGGGCACCAAAAAATAAAAAAGCCCATCCCACCCCACCTAACCCTCCACCCCATACCCATCTCCCTCACCGAAAGCCTGGTGGAACAGCCAGATCTTCCATTGCCATCTACAGGAGGAGAGGTCCGGGGCCACATGGACCTCTGCTGGGAGGGAGTTCCACAGCCTCGGCGCAGCCACTGAGAATGCCCTCTCTATAGTTACCTCACCAAGATACTCAGGGAATTTCAAGAAAGGCTCTCCCAGTCGACAGCAGGGGTTAATCCAGAGCCCGGGGAGTGAGGTGGTCCCGCAGATAGGCAGGGCATAGGCCGTATAAGGCTTTATAGGTAAGCAGCAACACCTTGAATCAGGCCTGGAAGACTATAGGCAGCCAGTGCAAGGAATGGAGCACTGGTGTAATATGCTCACAGCGACCTGTCCCCGTAAGGAGGTGGGCCATGGCTTTCTGCACCAGCTGCAGCCTCCAAACCATCATCATGGTAGAGCGCATTACAATAGTCTTGAAGTAGTCTTCAAGTCTACAAGTCTACTAGTCTACATGGCTTTCTGCACCAGCTGCAGCCTCCAAACCATCATCATGGGTAGCCGTAGAGCGCATTACAATAGTCTTGAAGTAGTCTTCAAGTCTACAAGTCTTCAAGTCTACAAGAAGGAGACTACAATAGTCTTGAAGTAATGAAAGCATGGATGGTAGTGGCCAGGTTGGAGTCTGAGATATACAGCCAAAGTTGCCACATTAGATGTAACTGGAAGAATGCACTCCTCGCCACAGCCACTACCTGGGCATCCAGGCAGAGCTGAGAGTCAAGGAGCACTCCAGACTACAATCCTGCAGAACCAGTGAGGGGCGGACCCCATCAATGACAGGAGATGCCAACCCCATCGCCCTCCCCACTAGCATCACCTCCGTCTTGTTGGGATTGAGTTTCAGATGGTTCACCCTCATCCAGTCCCCCACAGCCACCAGACACAGAGTAAGCACTGAGACTGCTGGGCCTGGGTCGGATGAAAAAGAGAGGTAGAGTTGGGTGTCGTCAGCATATTGATGACACCGAACTTCAAACCCTCTCATGACCTCGCTGAGCAGTTGCATATGCATGTTGAACAAGAGAGGGGACAGAATAGAACCTTACGGGACTCCACACGCGAGGTCCCAGGGGGATGATGAGCAACCCCCCAGCACCACTCACTGAGTTCTCCTGGCCAGGAAAGAACAGAACCATTCAAAAACAGTCCCGTTCAACCTGGCTCGGTCCCAAAAATGAGTCACCAACATCTCGTGATCAACAGTATCAAAGGCAGCCAAAAGATCTAACAGAGTCAGAAGGGTTGATCAACCCTGATCCAATTCATGGCAAAGGTTGTCAACCAAAGCTACAAGTGCCGTTTCAGTGCTATAACCCAGATGAAAGCCGGACTGTGAGAGATCTAGAAAACTGATAAGGTCCAGATGCTTGTGTAGCTGCCGAGTCACAACCTGTTCAATAACCTTTCCTACAAAAGGAAGGTTAGAGACAGACCAGTAGCTGGGGAGGGAGCTGATGTCAAGTGATGGTTTCTTGAGCAGAGGCTGAGTCCTTGAGGCAGGGCGACACTCTGCTCTCCTGATGGCCTACCTGCCCGGCCAGCACCCCTGCCAACAATAGCCCCAGCGTCTCAGCCAGGATGGGAACTGATCTAGTTCACAAGAGATGGCTCTGATAACCCCAAGAACATCCTCCGCATCAGCGGGCAACACCCACTGAAACTGATTCCACAAAACTGGACAAGACGGGGCTTCCATCACCTCTGGTTCTCCTACCGTATCAAGTGCGGTGTCAAAGTTGTGGTGAATCTGAGTGATTTTATCTGCGAAGTAATCAACAAACATGTCACAGCAGGCAATGGAAGGTTCCAGTTCCAGGCAGAGGGAGGCTGGACCAACCAGCCCTCTTGCCACGCAGAAAAGCTCCGCTGGATGAGACTTCGCAGATGCTATGAGGACAGAAAAGAACCCCTCCTTTGCTGCCCACACAGCCACAACATCAGCTTTTAAACTAGCTCTGTATTGCAATCTGTCGGCTTCAGGGCATGAATGGCGCCACCGTCGCTGCAACCATCGCCCTTCCTGCTTCAACCTCCGCAGATCCTCTGTGAACCAAGGAAGCCTGCGGTGACAATGCTTAGGGAGCAGACACCTAGGAGCCATCCGGTCGATGGCCTCCGTCAGCAAGATGCTCCAAATCATAAGGAGGTCATTGAGCGAACAGTCATCAAGAGCAGAAGGTAAGTCCCCAACAGCATTCCGGAACCTCTCTGGTTCCATTAGTCTCTGGGGACAAACTAACCGAACTGGTTCCACACCTCTCTGGGGGCAGACATGTGCTGGGAGACTGGCCTGTAGAAGGTAATGATCCATCCATGACAAGGGCACTGCTGACACTTCCCTCACTAACGGATCCCCGCCTCAAGGCTGGTGCAAAAAACTAGGTCCAGGGTATGCCCCCCATTGTGTGTTGGTCTGAAGACCATTTCAGACAGGCCCATGGTTGCCATGACAGCCATGAACTCACGATCTGCCCCTCCAAGGCTGGCATCGCGTGAATATTGAAGTCCCCCAAGATTAACGTCTTTGGGGACCGCAATACCACCTCCAACACCAGATCCGCTAGAGCATGCAGGAATGCTGCTGTATAGGTAGGTGCATGGTATACTAGCAGCACCCGCAATCTGTCTCCCACCAAGTCAATCACAAGATGGAGGCCCTTGATATCAGACATAGAATGCACCGGATACCTCCTAACAGACCACAAATTCCTAAAAGCAATGACTACACCGCCCTCCTATCCCTCTGGCCGTGGCTGATGCTGCATGGAGTACCCAGCCGGAACAAGGCCAGCCTAAATAGGCCCTGACTCAGTGTCCAGCCAGGTGTCCGTAATACACATGGAGGTCCAGGAATAGCTCCTGGACAGTTGTTGCCTTATTTGCGACTAACCTCACATTCAACAGCATCGGATTTAGGCCATGGGCCCCCTGATCCTTAGCCACCACACTGCCTACCTGGGGGGCAGTGAGGGGAACAGTCAGGTACCAAGCACCTGTCCCGTCTCATAGATTGAACCACTCCCCAGAGGGACCATAATTCCCCCGCCCTATCACAACCTCAATGGTTGCGGCCATCCCCCCAGCCAGTCCTCGCGGACCTTCCATGGCTGCTCCGCCCGGACGACAAGGGAGATCCTCACCCCCAACCCCTCCCTTGCCCCCTGCTCTCACCAGGAGGTACTCAAAACTCCCCTCGTGGGGGTCATAAACCTCCCTCTCCGGGGACAAAGACCCCCTCCCCCCAGCCCAAATCCACCCCCCCACTCTCACTGTGGGCAGGAAACATACCTGTTACCATCCAACAAAAGCCTCAATCCCTCAACCCACCCACCCCAAAAGAAAATATAACCCTCTCAATCACTGATCATCAATGAATGCCTCTACACATTATGCTAAACCTGGGGGAAATCAACCCCATGGGAAATACCACCACATCATCCTGTGTTGAAGTAGCATGAACAAACGTTCATGCTTTTCCATGTTTTTACTGCTATCCCTGAGGGGAGCCAAAAGGAACAGCTGATGGGGTGGCAGCATAAAGGAAAGGAGGAGTTAGCCTGCAGGCCCTGCTGATGAATGAAATAACAGAACTCTGAGAGCCCGGAGCAGATGAACTTAACAGAGTAGTTGCTGCACTTTAATCCCGACCCCATCCCTAGCAGAGCCAGGAGTTTGTTAGGAACAGGCAGAGGGGGTTACGAGATAAGGGAGGAGGAGGGGATCCCGGACAAGGATTGCCCGCCGACCCCGGAGATAACCCACCTAGGGCCCCCCGTGGAGTGCGGAGGGGGCACGCTCACATTCTCCGCTGATCCCGTTCCCTGTGATGACACGGCCTCGCTTCTCACGGAGCTAATTGGGCCACCTAATACCCTGAGGGAACTCTTTAGGCGCGGAACTGTGATCGCCTCCGTCCCACAGGAGTCCCCTGAGTGTGAGGTGTGTGTGTGGTGGGTCAGGTCTGTGGGTTCCCTTATCCCCCATTCCCTTAGAACCCTCACAGTATCGCCGGCCCATACCATGGACCTGGCACAGCAATTGGAGGAGATGGCACGGGCCATCCAGGCCTTGGCTATGGACCTCACGGAGTTAAAGGAACAGGTAGCGGAGGGAGGTGCAGGGAGGCCCGAAATGGAAGGGGCGGCGGCGGCGGAGGTGGCTCCCCCTACAGGGGGCCCCCTTGCCGCCGCCGCAGCTATAGGGGCCCAGGGACGAGAGCCCCGTCACCCCCCTATACAAAGGTTCGGGGGAGATCGTACGAAATTCCAAGGCTTCCTAGCCTTATGTAAACTGGCATTTCAAATGCAACCAGTCACCTATGCCTCTGACGCTGCCAAGGTAGCATTCGTCATTGGGCATCTGGAGGGCCTGGCCCTGGATTGGGCCACACCCCTGCTGCTAAAAGACAGCCCCCTTTTGTCGGACTTCCAAGGGTTCTTACAAGAGCTCCAGTTTCTATTCGACTACCCCCATCGTAAAAAGGATGCCGAAGCTGCCATTATGACGCTTCGGCAGGGGCGAGGACCCCTTCTCGAGTATGTCACACGTTTTCAACAGTTGGCGGTGGAACTCGGGTGGGCTGACGATGTGTTAAAGGTGCTCTTCCGGAAAGGGCTCAATGAGGAGATCAAGGACCAGCTAGCCTTAACGGGGACCCCCAAGAAGTGGGGGGAACTGGTTAGTCTGACCTGCCAGATTGAGGAGCGACTAGCAGAAAGGCGGAGAGAACGAAAACATGATACAGGGCGAGGGTGGGCACCCCGAGCCCCGGGGTACGGGACCGGAGTGGCGAAGCAAGAAGATCCAGAACCCATGCAGATCGGGGCGTCACGGGGCCCCCTTGACCCCCAAGAAAAGGAACGGCGGCGAGTGGGTAAGCTGTGCTACTACTGCGGACTTGCGGGGCACTTTTCCAGCAGCTGCCCGCAGCTGCCCCCGCACCGACGGAGTTCGGGAAACGAGAGAGGCCGGGGTGGGCAGGGGGCGCCCCGGTGAGAAACCCCCACGTCCCTGCCGTACCTTCCCACCACGTTGCTACGATCTGGCTCCCAGGGGAGCAAATACGAGTGCCGCTCATGTTACAAGTTCAGGCCCAAAAGGCGGTGGTTCTCCCGGCGCTCGTGGACTCTGGGGCGTCCGGGAACTTTATTGATGAACGTGTGGCGCGGCACTATGGCGTGCCCTTGGTACCAAAACCGCACCCCGAAGCCGTCTTCGCTATCGACGGTTCCCCTTTGGTTTCGGGACCTATTACGTGTTGTACCCCGGCGCTCACCAGCTGGATCGGGGACCATCGAGAACAACTCACCCTAGATGTGGTGAGTACCCCCGCCT
This sequence comes from Sphenodon punctatus, assembly GCA_003113815.1. Lineage (NCBI taxonomy): Eukaryota > Metazoa > Chordata > Lepidosauria > Sphenodontia > Sphenodontidae > Sphenodon > Sphenodon punctatus. The sequence goes on along the minus strand of QEPC01014770.1, from coordinate 993,674 downwards.
TCCCAGTCGTCTTGGGGATTCCATGGTTGCGAAGACACAACCCTTCCATTGCGTGGGCGAGTAAGACAGTCTCCTTCCTCTCTCCACTCTGTCGGTCCCAGTGCCGCCAGGAAGCCCCAAGGTCGGGAGAAACGATGCTGGGAAGGATGGTGGCCTCCACTGCCATGACGGCACTCCCACCAGACTACCGGGAGTTTGAGGATGTATTTCAGAAACAAAAAGCTGCGGAGCTCCCTCCGCACCGACCATACGATTGCGCGATCGACTTACTCCCCAACACTGCGCCCCCCTACGGTCGAATCTACGCCCTGTCCCAGCCCGAATTAATCACCTTGAAGGAATACATTGACGAAAATCTAGAGAACGGCTTTATTCGCCCTTCTACGTCCCCCGGGGGAGCTCCCCTCTTTTTCGTCCCTAAAAAAGACGGAGGGCTACGCCCCTGCATTGACTATAGAGGCCTTAATACCATCACCATAAAGAATCGGTACCCGCTGCCCTTAATCCCGGAACTCCTTAACAGACTTCAAGGGGCGACGATATTTACAAAGCTGGATCTACGGGGGGCGTATAACCTCCTACGAATAAAGGAAGGTGACGAGTGGAAGACGGCCTTTCGTACCCGGTATGGGCACTTCGAGTACCTAGTCATGCCCTATGGGTTGGCCAATGCCCCTGCTGCCTTTCAGCACTTAATTAATGATATCTTTCGGGACGTCCTAGACCAGTTTGTTATTGCATATCTAGATGATATCCTTATTTTTTCGAAGGACCAACAAGAACACGTCCAACACGTAAAGACGGTCCTGCGACGCCTGCGCCAACATCGCCTGTATGGCAAGCTCGAGAAGTGCGCCTTCCATCAAGCTAAAGTCCCCTTTCTCGGGTTTATCATCTCGGCAAAAGGGATTACCATGGACCCTGCGAAGGTAAGGGCAATCCAGGCTTGGCCCGCACCCCAAGCCGTGAAACCCCTCCAACGCTTCCTGGGAAGCGCTAATTACTATAGACAATATATTTCCCTCTACGCAGATGTGACGGCACCCTTGACGCGACTCCTCAAAAAGGGGCAACCCTACCGGTGGGGGCCAGAGCAGCACCAAGCATTTGAATGCCTTAAGGCGGCCTTCATGTCGGCTCCCATTTTACAGTATCCCGACTTTTCCCTACCCTTTCTGGTAGAGACGGATGCTTCAAGCGTGGCCTTGGGAGCCGTGCTGTCTCAAATCAGACAACCAGACGACATCCCGCACCCATGCGCCTTTTATTCACGACAGCTCACCCCCGCCGAGCGGAACTATACAATCCTAGACCGAGAATTACTAGCAATCCGCTCCGCCTTCGAAGCATGGCGGCACTACCTCGAAGGGGCACGATATCCGGTGCAGGTGGTCACAGATCACAAAAACCTAACCTTCTTGCAGACGGCCCGAATCCAAAACGCGCGACATGCCAGGTGGGCCCTCTTTTTTGCGCACTTCGATTTTCAGATCCTTTATCGCCCCGGAAAACTCAATACGGTCGCAGATGCCCTTTCCCGATACGACGAAACCCCCACGGATCTTGTCTCGAGAGGAGAGACCATCCTAAAACCCCAGGCCTTCATAGCAGGGGGACTTACCGCCCAACAAATTGAAGCATGGGCGGCACAAGACCCAGACCTACGCGCTGCCTTGCTGGCCCCTTCCATAAGAAGGTCCCAACCAAAAGACACCATAGCGGTACCCCGCCTTGCACGAGCGAAAATTCTCTGGGCACATCACGACGCCCCTCTGGCGGGGCACCCAGGACAACGTCGAACCTTCCAGTTGTTATCCCGGCACTTTTGGTGGCCCACAATGAAACAAGACGTGCAGCGCTATGTCCGCGGGTGCACCACGTGTTGTCGGACCAAAGTCCCGCGACGTAAACCGGTGGGTCTCTTACAACTGGGTCCCCTGCCACTAGGCCCATGGCAGAGGGTAAATGTAGATTTTATTGTGGAACTGCCCCCGTCCCAGGGGTATACAACAATCCTCGTGGTAATCGACCAATTCACAAAAATGGGGCACTTCATCCCCTGTCGAAAGCTTCCCACTGCGCAGCACACGGCACAACTTTTCTTACAGCATGTTGTTAAACATCACGGACTACCCCGGGCAATCGTATCGGACCGAGGCCCTCAATTTACTGCACGGTTTTGGCGAGCCCTGTTTGCAGCAGTAGGCACACAAATCGCTCCTACCACGGCCTACAGACCGCAGGCGAACGGACAAGTCGAGAGAGCCAACCAAACCCTGGAGCAATATCTCCGCTGTTATGTGGATTATCTCCAAGATGATTGGGTAACGTATATCCCCCTTGCAGAGTTTGCTTTCAATAACGCCCCCCACGCCGCCTTGGGCACGTCACCCTTCTATGTATCCTATGGATTCCACCCCAGACTTACGTTATTTGACGAACCTTCGACGAAGGTCCCGGCCGCCGGGGCAATGGTGCAAAACCTGCACCGTTGTCATGTACATGCACGGTTGATGTTACGAACAGCCCGCCAACAATACAAACGCCAGGCCGATAGACATCGACTACCGGCCCCGGAATACCGGGTGGGAGACTTGGTATGGGTAGACCGCCGTCACTACCCCTCCCTTCGACCCTCTTCCAAACTGGATAGTCGCTTTATGGGGCCGTTTCCAGTAGAGCAGCAAGTAAATTCCGTCGTATACCGGCTTACCCTGCCTCCTTCCCTTCACGTCCACCCCGTGTTTCACGTGTCCCTACTCAAGCCTCATCAACCGCCCCTTTTTCCTCCAGCTGCTCCTCCGGACCCAGTATGTGACATTGTTGGAGAACCTGAATATGAAGTACGTGCGCTCCTCGATTCTAAGAGAATACGGGGAGCCCTGTTCTACTTGGTGGACTGGAAAGGGTATGGCCCAGCGGACCGTTCCTGGGAGCCCGCCTCCGCCGTCCATGCTCCTCGGCTCGCCCGTCAGTTCCACCTTCGCCACCCCACAAAGCCTGGGCCCTTACGGGCCTTTTCCCGAGGTCGGCGACCCTGGGGGGGGGGTGTTGTTAGGAACAGGCAGAGGGAGCTAAGAGACAGGGGAGGAGGAGGGGATTCAGGACAAGGATTGCCCGCCGACCTCAGATATAACCCACCTAGGGTGCCGACACACAGAGAGAGCTCCGGCGCTAGTCCCCGGCAACAGGAAACCCCCACAGAGGCCCCATCCCCGAAACCGGAAGTAGGGGAACAAACAGAGCAGGGAATCCCTGAGACTGCCGAGAGTGAAGGGGCGGGGCCAGCAATGGGGCGTCGCCGCTCTGCACGCCTGCAGGCGTTGCAGGGGCGGGGCTAGGAGCACTTAAGGCCGGTTCCCACAGGGGCTCAGAGCCGGCGATCAGTTTGACTGTGAAGCTGGCCCCCTGAGCGTGGTGTAGAGAGCGGTGTAAAGCCAAACTTGGTCTGAGAGTCTGTGGTCGTGGAGAGAGAGAGAGAGAGAGAGAGAGAGAGAGTGAGGGAGGTGAGTGTTTGGAAACTGTGTTGTCCTTGTCCCATTCTGTATATAGTGTGTGTTGTGTTGTGTTACTGTTGGGGGCACGGGTGCTGTTCCCCTAGGGCCCCCTTGCGCTCCTCCCCTAGGCGTGGTGGGAGTTCCTTCCCCTCCTGTCTCCCTGCCTTAAATCCCCTTCGCCCTTTCCCCACTGTGCTGCACTAGATCCTTACCCTGGGCACTGTCTCGTACAGGGTGGGGTGCGTGGGTGTGCTTGAGCGTGGGCAGGGACCTTGTCCCCCCGTGGAGTGCGGAGGGGGCACGCTCACATTCTCCGCTGATCCCGTTCCCTGTGATGACACGGCCTCGCTTCTCACGGAGCTAATTGGGCCACCTAATACCCTGAGGGAACTCTTTAGGCGCGGAACTGTGATCGCCTCCGTCCCACAGGAGTCCCCTGAGTGTGAGGTGTGTGTGTGGTGGGTCAGGTCTGTGGGTTCCCTTATCCCCCATTCCCTTAGAACCCTCACAGAGTTGGTGAAATTAACAAGGCACCTAATGTGCTGCAACCCTGAGCCCCACACTGATCTAGCAGAGCCTTCCCCCATGCATTAAAATGCAGGAAAACAAACTTCAATTTTTTCTGTGGAACTTGTATTCCTGCATTTAATTGTCCCCACATTCTCACCTCCAGGGCCAGCTTTACCACAGGGCAACCCAGGGTGACAGCACAAGACCCTGCTCTTTTCTCCACTTCCCCACAGTGACCCCCATTTTCACCAGGATAGCGCGGGTGGGGGTCTCAACTTCCTCCCAGTGAGGTCCCAAACCTGGCCACCTCTAGGACCCTGCAGAGTGTACCCCTGAAGGGGCAGGGCCACAGAGACGGGAACATCAGGGACCCCACGTTTTATCTTACCCTGGCCCTACAAATTCTAAGGCCAACCCTGCTCTCCCCTGCTTCAAAAGTACACTTTCACTTCAAGTTTTACCATAGGGTAGTGCTATGGTGGATAATTGGTGTCCCATTATTATGTGTGGTTTTTTTTCTTATCAGCAATATATGGTACCCCCACCAGGCAAGCACTGGATATCCAGATGAATCTCTACACAAAAGGGAAATGTAGAATATGGATTTAGTACAAATGTCAACCCTTACTTTTCCAGCTTAATTTTTATGATTTGACATCCATCACACCCAGTGCATCTGCAACCTAAACCTTGCATGCATTCACAAATAAGGTGAGTGACCGTTTTTCCATGCTAAACATCTTGTGTGAATGGACCCTCAGGGGAAATCTGGTTTCACGTAATTTACAGCAAATAACTGGAAACACATAATGATAAAACTGAGAACTATTAAGAAAAGCAATGCCACTTTGCACTACTTAATCATAATGCAGAGATCATATGCTAAAGCTAGAACAGAAAGAAGCTGAAATATGTCCAAACCTAAACTTGAGTTCATGCATTCTGTTTCAGGTAATAAAACGGAAGACCTCCCCATTTCCCCAACCAAATTATGGAAGACAGAGCAGATGAAATCAGATATTTTCCAGTTTTAAAAAAACTATCGTGCAGCTAACTCTTCATAAACAGGGTGCATTTTAAGCATATTCACACTGATTTAGTTGAAACTCGATAATAGGTTAAATACTGAATGAACAAACAGGGTATCAATGTATAATGTCAGAAAAAATGAGAGGAACTCAATGAGTTAGTAAATGGGACACATGACTTTGTTTTAATTACAGAACTGCAAGCTTTTTAAAGGCAAAGCATGGCTCTTTAGTATTTGAGGAACAAAGATGCCTATGAAGCAAATCACTTAGTAGCGGATTTATTTCATTTCATAAAACAGTCATAGGAATTTCCCCCACTAGGCCTTTTTGCTCATTTTTTACTTTTTTGGAAAAAAACCACAGTGGCTCTCTGATCAGTGCCTTCTGCCTTTTTATCAAATTAAGTTCTTAATTCATGTGCAGCCCCATTTCCTTCAACAGGTTTGCTCAGATGCAGATGAGTGGAGCTTAGTAACCCCTTCTGACGTCGATGCACCAACAAAACTAGTAACATGGTAATTCTCTATTGGTTGTGGAATGTGTAACAGAATTATCCAAAACCTGACAGTTTTCTCTTAATCCCCCCTCCCCACCGCCAGTTTTATCAGTGCATAGATCCACGTTTTTGTTGTAAACTAGATCAGACCAGATTTCTGTTGAGACAATAATGACTTGCTTATCAGTAGAAGCCAAAAACTTATTTGTTTAATTAAAATCAGAAGATATGGCTTTGTATACATAAAGAGATCATCTGGTCAGCAATCATTCTCCTAACTACTAATTCACATCTACTTTAGGATAACTTTATATTGCCAGAGAAGTCTAAAGGGGCCATAGCGAAAGTGAGAATCAGACCTGGGTTCTATAAGGCAGTAAGGAGGCAAACTCCACACGGCTTCCATCGGAAAATATATAGCTTCCCAAATCATTTTAACATACACATTTCCCTTCACATCATTTATTTCCAGAAGCAGAAAAAACAGAAGTTAATGTATAACTTAGTCTCAGTATTTTCTGGCAAATTGAGTCTCTCTTTTCCTGCCAATAACTCCGAAACATAAGTTTTTAAAGCAATAGGATACATAGCCTGGAAGTTTTAATCTGACCGTGGCTTGATGTGCTTTTGTCTAGAAACATGCTGTCCCATGTTGATATTCTGGAAATGTGCAAATGGCAAAGCACTAAATTGGTCTAAAAGTCAGCTGAAATTTATCCAGCTATAAGAAAAAGATAAAAATTTTGTTCTTCAGCATTGCTTTCCTTTCCTTGTATGCTAAAAACTTGGCTAGAAGTGAGGGATTATATATATATATATATATATATATATATATATATATATATATATATATATATATATTAAAAATGATAATAGTAGACTTACACTAATCTCAACATGAAAATACTTGCTACTTGGAAACATGGAAGATAAGTTTGTAATTCAGAATCATTTCCTTTAAGCTGATTAAAAATGTCTTCTTTTTTTAAAAACCCATATAAACAGCTCAGAACAAAAAAATCAATTTAATTATGGCTAGAAATATTAAGAAACATGCATATTAAGATATTAGAAGACATATCACATTGTATCTGGACTGAAGATGATAGGCAAGGTGTAACTTGAAAGGTCCCTTTGCTATTCAGTAGACAACAACAATGAGAAACTTTAATTTATAAGCAGCATATACCAAAGGGTTCCTCGTGTTTTGCAAAATACAACTGAAAAGAGATTAGTCTTCTATCATTTTGTGTCAAACATCATACACTAGGACAGGTGAAAAAATGGCCTCCAGTTAGTAACTAAGAGGTTTGCTGTTGACTTGAACAGGAGTAGAATCACACATGAGGGCTATTGGGGGTGGAATCAAAGCTTACTGAAAAGTTCCTGTTGAAATTTCTACAAAAGAATTGAGTTCAGTCAGCTTACAGATTTGCTGCGCATCTGCCATGTTTGTTTCACAATGAGTACAAACAAAGGAGACGCTGGTCTGTGTTGGCCTGCTGTGGCCCAGGACTCACCCAGATATTAGTGAGTCTGGGTGGACCCACGCTGCCAGATGTGGACCTGTTACTGCCCCAGGGCAGGTAGGTGGCTGGCCTAGGATGTGCCCTGGGGCCAATCCTAGACACTCATCCTGGGCCAAGGGCCACCCATGTGGGCCAACACAGGCCAGCACATTTTTTCTGGCCCCGCCATTGCTGCTGCGAGGTGGGGGGGCTGCCATGGTCGTGCGCCTACCTGGTCACCATGGTTGCGCATCATGGCAGAGTGCTGGAAGCTGGGCAAGGCCTTCCACCTACAGGCTTGTTGTGGTCCCTCCCTCTACCCAGATCATACAGACGGTGGAATGGCTCTCCCAATGGCAGGGACATTTGTTCTGTGACACTTCTTGACCCAGAGAGTGGCTGGTGACCATGGTTTTCCACCCCGCCGCCTGCACCTTTGTTTTTATCCCATTGTCTGCCCAGAGGCGCTCTGGAAGATGACATCCAAAGCATGGATTCCTCCTCACTCCAACACCCAAATCTAATATCAAATCTAAGACAGGCCTTTGTTCTGCAACTAACCATGTGCTCTTCTGAAAGCTCCAATGGGATTCAACACAGTGAGATGGTCTGATCATGAGAGCCAACTGCAGATTTGGCTATAGTGGTGAACTTTGTAACTAGAACCAGAAGCTAGACATCAGGTTTACCAAACTGTGTTTCTTAAACGTCTTTGGCAGACATTACTCAAGGCTATTTTAGAAGAGGATTTAAGAATAGATATTGTCTTCCCTGTACTACATGTGTTGATAATAAACTGGAGTCCGCTATGTACACAGAGGCAACCAAGTATCCTTGGGGAGGGTGGGGGTGGAGGGGATCTAAAAATCAGTGAAGTGGAGAAGAAAACAGGCATGTTAATTCTGTAAGTAAAAATGCATATATTAGTATTCACAGGTGAAGACAGATAAATAAGATAGATTAAATAGAGAGCAATTATACTAACAACAAATAATGTTATTATTTATTTATTTATTTATTTACAAAAATTCTATCCCGCTTTCATTCCGCCACTGGCAGCTCCAAGCATCTAACAACATAAAAAATACAAAAATACAATATAAAACGAATTCAAAACTATTTAAAAACATAAAAAAGCACAAGCGGGGAAAAAAATCCCTCCCCCCCCCCCCCTTACCCCTCACCAAATGCCTGACAGAAGAGCCAGGTCTTACAGCCCCTATGGAACGCCAGGAGGTCAGGGGCCAGACGAGCCCCCACCGGAAGGGAATTCCAGAGGTGCGGTACGGCCACAGAGAACGCCCTATCCTGTGTGGCCCCCCGAAAAACCCAGGGGACCTCCAACATGGTGCCCCTGGAAGAATGCAGGGGCCGATCCAGAACCCGAGGAGTGAGGCGGTCTCGCAGATAGGCAGGGCCCAGGCCGTGTAAGGCTTTGTAGGTAAGAACCAACTCTTTGAATCGGGCCCGGAAGACTATTGGCAACCAGTGCAGAGAGCAGAACACAGGTGTAATGTGCTCCCGGTGGCCCAGCCCCACCAAGAGTCGGGCCGCCGCATTCTGCACCAGCTGCAGCTTCCGAGCCCTCACCATAAGTAACCCCACGTAGAGCGCGTTGCAGCAGTCTAACCGAGAGGTAATAAAATTATTTTGTTTTAACAAAGTAGCATTTAGAGAAAAACAATAGTTTACTATTCAAGTTTGAAGTTAGAGTTTGAAATATACAGAGTGTGAAGAAACAGAAACACCATAACAAAGTTTGAGAAGGTAAAATCTCAGACAGCTTCAGGTGAACAGGTCTAAAATGATAAATATATCATGTTTCCCCATAAAATTATGCATCTGTTATATCCCTGTATAATTAGGGCATTTGAAATAATTGTACTGGCGCAGATCCTTGGTTGAACAATCATAGGCCACTTTATTCTCCACTGCTCCACTGTGGCCAAGATCAGGGACTGGATTCCTGAAACACTACACTACTATCAAAATATTTGCGTAACCAGATTTGGCATGTTTTCAAACGTGACACTACCATGGGTGGCCAGGCTTACCCTGACATGGTCACGTATGGTGGTGACACATTTGTTCCTGCCTGCCAGATGTTTGCTGCGTGCAGGAACAAAGATATCCTGGACCATGGCAGGATTAACTCCGGGTTGCGCGCTGGGTTCCCTGCCAATGCATAACCCAAAATTAGCCCTGCCACTGTCCAGGGAAGTCATCTCTGGACTGTGGTAGAGCAGGCATTCATGTCTGATGGCCCTCTCTATCTAACTGCGGCCAATGCGTGGAGCTTTTCTGGGTGGGCGCGGTGGCCTCATAGGCCACCGCATCTGCCCATCAGGAAGAGAGCCAGGCCATGCAAAGCAGCATGGGGGCAGGGCCATGTGGACCATGTCTGCACGTCCCCCCGCCATCTCCGCCAGCATGTTTGTTTGGCAGTGGGGCCAGATCCTGCCCAGGATGAGGACTCTTATCCTGGGCAGGATCAAAGCGTGGCAGTGACTAGTGCCGTCACGTGTAAAAATACCCTTGGTTGGGGGACTAAGACTTATTTATTATTTATTTTTACAATTTATATGCTGTCCCCTCCTGCCTCAGGCATCTCAGGGTGGCTCACAATATATTAAAACATTTAAAACATTAAAAATGAAGCTGCTGAACCACCACCCGTTCAACAATCTTTCCTAAAAAGAGAAGGTTAGAGACTGGCTGATAACTGGCAAGGACATCAACATCCAAATATGGCTTCTTGAGCAGGGGCCGCACCACCGCCTCCTTGAGACAGCCTGGCACCCTGCCCTCCCCAAGGGAGGCGTTGACTATCCCCACCAGCAACGGCCCCAATGTCTCCCGGCTAGCCTTAACCAGCCAGGATGGGCATGGATCTAATTCAGAATTGGTGGCTCGAACAGGCCCAAGAGCATCCCCCGCATCTGAGGGTGACACCGTTCGAAACTCATCCCACAAAACAGGACCAGACGGGGCTTCCACTGTCTCAGACCCGTTCTCTGCTAAAAAAGTCAAATCAAAACCGTGGTGAATTTGAGTGATTTTATCCACAAAGAAGTCCACAAACAAATCACAGCGAACATTTGATGGTTCCACGTCCAGGCGGAGGTCAGTCGGACTGACCAGCCCCCTCACCACCCGGAACAGCTCAGCTGGGCAGGACTTAGTGGACGCAATGCAGGCAGCAAAGAAAACCTTCTTTGCTGTCCACACCACTATGGCATAGGTACGTAACCAGACTCTATGCTGCAACCGGTCCACTTCAGTACGCGAGTGATGCCACCGTCGCTCTAACCGCCACCCTTCCTGCTTCATCCACCGCAGCTCACCCGTATACCATGAGGAGCTGTGTTGTCGGCATTTCGGAAGCAGACGCCTGGGAGCCACACAGTCGATGGCCTCCGTCAGCCTGATAATCCACCTAGACATGAGGTCATCAAGTGAGCGGCTATCAAGGTCAGATGAGACAACCCCTAGGGCTATCTGGAACCTTTTAGGTTCCATAAGTCTTCAGGGGTGAACCAACCTAACTGGTTCCACATCCTCCCAAGGGCTGACATGCGCCAGGATATCCGCCCGGAGAAGATAATGATCCGTCCATGACAAGGGCACCGTTGATACCTTCCCCACCAACTGATCCCCCGCCTCAAGGCCTGTGCAAAATATCATGTCCAGGGTATGTCCTCCAACATGTGTGGGGCCCATTACTCTCTGAGACAGGCCCATGGTTGCCATGGTGGCCATGAACTCACGCTCTGCCCCTCCAAGACTGGTGTCAGCATGGATATTGAAGTCCCTCAGAACGACCGCAAGATCACCTCCGACACCAGCTCGGTCAGTCCAGGTAGGGAGGCTGCTGTACAGGTGGGTGCATGGTATATCAGCATCCCTACCTGTCTCCAATCAAATCCAAACTCAGATGGAGACCCTCTATACCAATGATAGATTGCCTAGGACTTCAAATGCTAACGCATAAGCCTGCAGACTGTTTGAGCTTCAGTCTAAAATGCACTTACCCCAGAGAAGTCTCTCTGACTTCAATGGGGCTCCACTAGTAATGTGTATTTAGGAGAACATAGTAAACTATTAGCTATACACAGTATAAGAACTCTCATGCAGACCAGCCACTGGTGAGGGACACACATCCAACTCCACATTTCCTTAGCAGGGATTGCACTTCTATGACTGCAACTTGGCCGAAGCTAAATTACGTGCAACAATTATTATCCTAAAATATCAATCATTAACAACATGTAAAAAAACAAAACCACCCAACATTTTTGAAGTGGACACAGTGAAAACTGCACCGTGGTTTCACTTTTAGACACATGTTGCCAAGCTAGGTACTGGGTTTTACACAATGGATGGGTAGGCCAGTAAACCTAATTATGGTTTGTACAAGAATACTGTCCCAGCAGAAGAGTCAAAATGGCTTTCGTGAAAGAACCTATCAAAGCAAGCTATTCCAAACAACAGCTTTTGAGCCTGCAAATACATTATAAAGTATGCAACCATACAAACTCTCATGGAAGTCAGAAGAATATTATAAATGGCTTACACTAAAGTCTACAGTAGTTCATTTTGATATTTTCAGGAGAACAATAAATAATAATCCAAAATCACTCTAGTTTGAAATAGATTCTGTAAAGTGATATATGATTTAAATATCTTAATAAAGAGAAATTATACTCACTCGAAGGCCAGGAAATCCAGGAGGACCAACACCACCAACAATTCCCTTTAAAAAACGAAAAAAGAATGTTCAGAAACAATCAGACGTTTATACTTTATAGACTCCCACATCTGGCAGTACACTACAGGTGATCTGGGAAATATTAGATATGTGCCATTTATCCCCTATTTTTGATGTATTAAAATGTAGGAAGATGCTTAAAAAGGACTAGGAAGCTTATTTATTTATTTATTTAAAATATTTTTATCCCGCCTCTTCTGCTAACTGCAGCTAACAACAATGAAAAACATAAAACACAGTAGTATATAAATCAAACACTAAAACTATCCAATAAATCAAACTGGGGTAAAAATAAATCACCCTACCACCCTAACCCCGCACCCATCCTTCACCCCTCGGTCTTGCAATTTTGTCGAAAAGAGGGAAGGTCCAGAGTCAACTGGGCCTCCACCAGACGAGAGTTCCATAGCCTTGGTGCGGCCACTGAGAACGCCCTCTCCCAAGTTGCCCCCCCCCCGCCCCCCTGGAAAACCTGAGGCACCTCCAGGAAGTATATTTATAGTTCCTTTTAAATATGAGAAATAACTTCCCATAGAAGAAAGAACGACTGACAAACTAGTACAATAATATCTTATCAAGAGAATGAGTCAAGCCATTATGGGAGAATGTTATCTTAAGTTAGACTTTTTAAAACTCAATTTTTGATTTTAGTAATACATTTTTAGCTATACTGAATACAATCCTGATCCACTGACGTCAATTGTTTGTGGATAAAGGACACCAAGTGATGATGAACCCAGTGAAGTCAGTGAAAAACTCCCGCTGACTTCAGTGGCTTTAGGATTCCACTCTAATTAAATAGTGAAAGATCGAACATGCTGTGAGAAATCAAAGAAGTCTTCCAGCAAAACCAGGCAAGATCAGGACTGGCAATCTTGATATTTAAAATATAAAAGTGGAACTTCCTTTTTAGGGGGAAAACAGTATATTTTCATGGCTTTCTTTATTGATTGCAATAAGCCAATTATTTATTTATTTATTTTAAAATCAAGACCATTTTAAAAATATAAAAATACTATAGCTTTTACTAATCTTTAAAAGTAATTATCTTCTGCCAAATGTTAAATTCTCTAAAAATATACCATCATCAACTTTATTGTGATAGCAGTATGTTGACGCAACATATACACTCATATAACATACAAAATTAAAATCGCCTTACAATAAAATAATAGGAAAAAGAATAGGAAAAATAGGGATTTTTTTATTTTATTAACAAATAAAAAACAGAAAACCAGATTCAGTTCAACCATATTTAAGCCATTCCCGGCATAGCATCCTATTGCATTTTGATAGCAGTTGCACAAAATTTCGCTACTTGGGAGGTTCTATATGGGTCCAAGGCACTCAAAAGCCTCACAATAGCCTCATGCTGACTAAAGGGACCCAGAATAATAAATATTGGCTCAAGAATTACTTTCCGGATACTATCATATAAGCTACAATCAAACATAATGTGTACCATTGATTCTACAATCTGGTGGCAGCAAAACTTGCAGAATCTCCTTGCATGGGGCACCTTTGCAAGCCTGCCCTCAACAACAGCTGGTGGTAATAAACTAAATCTGGCTAACATTAGTGCAGTCCTGAACAGCTAATAAGAAATTATACCAAAACTTTGGTGGGTAATTTGCATACCCATCGTAGATGGTTCATGATCATTTAATAAAACAGGTCTCTTACAAATATTTGGGAGTTATATTTTCACATTCAACCACTTGGCGGTTGCATCTGAAATCTATGAGAGCTTTGGCTGATTGCACCTGAAAGGGCATCATTTGTTACTATTATTCTCGGGTGGGGGTGGGGGGGAATGTTCCTGCCTGTTATAAAGGTGTATAAGGCAAAAGGTATTCCACAACTCCTATATGGGATTCCTGTATGGGTGGGTGAGGGGGGGGGGGCATCCCTAGTTGAGAAGTTGGAGGTGGTTCAGAATAGATTCCTTCTAACTGTTCTGCACACCCCCAAGAGTACCCCCATAGCTCTATTGAGAGCAGAGCTGGAACTGCCATCAGTGGCATCGCTAACCAAATTAGCCATTCTAAAATATTGGTTGCGATTGTTCTACTCGGCTCCTCCGAGTCTAAAAATATATATGTAATGTAATAATTTATTGAATTAGCAACTTGTGCTATGTCAAATACATAATACATAATAAAACATAGCAAAAAAATCCCCAAATGTGTAGTAACAATAAATATACATAAAAACACAGGAAATAAAAACTGAATTAACCTGCTTCGCATATAAATAAAACCGGAAATTGGGTAAATCTTCCCAACAATCAGCGTCTTATCTACTACACCTCAGTCTGTTGGCACAGAGCCAGCTCTATTTTTAGTAGAAACATAGTTAAAAGCTTAATTTGTTCAACATCAGCGAGGGTAAGCAATAGCACCATTTGTTCACTTGAGTCCTGGGTCAGATTCTGGAGAATATTACCAAGCCAGAGATCTCTCAGGGAAACAAAAGCAGGGCATTCTAGCGTCACATGTGCAATTGTCTCAATCTCCGTAGGACAAGTCCTGCACAGCCTTTTAGCTCTAGGTACTTTATTCCTCCTCCCCCTTATTTCTGCTGTGTCTAACAGATTGAAACGAAATAACGTGTACAGCCTGCGCAATCTCAGATCTTTCAGTTGCTCCAAGTATAATTCAAACTTAACCGTAGTCTTTATCCTAAGGTAAGGTGCGACAGTCGTATACTTTGTCAACAGCTCAAGGTCCATACTATGGGCCCATTCTTTAAATCTCCTTTTAAGGTCTTGTTTAGGGATCCTATTGTCCAAAAGGCAGTTCTCATCTAGAGATAAATTTAACTGGGCCATCGTTTTTTTAACATATTTCAGTCAGGCATACTGTATCGCCCCCTTATGCTCTTTCTGCTCAAGGTAGCATCCCTTGAGCAACTCAGGGGTAGCACCCCACACCATTTTCTTCCAGAACATCAGAGCTCTAAGTGCTATTCGTGCATACACTGAAAGAGTTCCCGTTTCTGCTCTCATCATGGGAAGGGGAGTAGCTCTGGGGGCCTTCAGTATTGCTCGCAAAAAGGAATTTTGTGGAATCTCCAAGCTACTATCATACCCCGGAGCTGTAACTTCTGCTCCATAGAGTAGGCGGAAGAGGGCCCTGACCTGGAAAATCTCTAACATTATTTTAACAGACGACATGTTGGTTGCATACATCAGTCTTAGCAGTCCTCCAACGGCCTGCCTTGCCCTGACTGTAGCAACCTCGTTGTTAGCCTTCGAGCTCTTTGAAGAAGTAAAAACAACACCCAAATAAGTATACTTATTGGTGTAGTCTACTTCCTGATGTCCCAGCCTCCAGGTCTGTTTAGGGCATGATGTTCCAAAACACATAACCTTTGATTTCTTAATATTTATTGTAAGCAGGTTTCTTTGTGAGTACTTAACTAAAGCCGTTAGCACGTTCTGTAATCCTTGTTAGGTTTGGGACAGCAGTACTATATCGTCTGCGTAGAGGAGGATCATCACCGGTCTATTTTGGATGCGTGGCGGGGTTGAATTTGCCAATGATACCTCTGGGACAATATCATCCAAATATAGATTGAACAGCAGGGGTGCAAGCAGACAACCCTGCCTTACTCCCTGGGCCAAAGGAAAAGATCTTGTAATAGCCCCCCTGCTATCCATTCTAATTACTGCCTCTGTTCCCTGGTGGATCTTAATCACTAATTCCACGAGATTTACTGGCATTCCCATGGCCCTGAGCTTAGCCCACAGCAGCTCTCTGCTAACTGTATCGAAGGCTTTAGCGTAGTCTATAAATGCCACATACAGTTTGCCTTTCCTGATATTTGTATATTTATCTATTAAATGATTTAGAATAAACACATTACTCATTGTGGACTTTTCCTTTTGAAAGCCCGCCTGCTCTTCTTTCAATCTATGTTCCAGCGATACCCATTGTTCTATAGCCATAAGGACAGTCCTAAGACCGGAAGCAGGCTAATTGGTCTATATGAAGCAGGGTCTCTCGGGTCCCCCATTTTGTAAATGGGGACAATAACTGCCTTTGCCCAAATTTGTGGGACCAGCTGTGATTGATTAATATACGTAAAATACTTAGCAAGTATAGGGGCCCACCAGACTGCAAAGTTCTTAAAAATTTATGGTGGAAGTCCATCTATCCCTGCTGCCTTATGATACTGAAGTTTGTTTATAGCAGATAATACTTCTGATTCAGTCACCACCAGAGTGGAAGGGCTACCACCCCAGCCACCTTCATTCCCTTCCACCCGGGTAACCAAATCTAGAGGGGAGACCACTTTCTTTTGAAAGATCTTCTCATAATAGGTCACCCAGCTATCTTCCTTTATATACGACTTCAGCTGGGCCTGCCTAGGGTTGCACCAACTGTTAATCACCTGCCATATCCTAGTCCAATCCCTAAATCTCACTGCCATTTTCAATTCTGCCCATATATAATTTACCTTCTGCCTCCTTTTATCTTTAAGCATCTTAAAATAATCTCTCCGGAGCATAACAAAAACAGTCCAGTCCTCCTTGACTCTACAACGACACCACCTCCTCCTAGCTCTCACCAAGGCCTGCTTAGCTGTCTTACAGTCGCTATCATACCACTGGTGACACGGATATGCCTGCCCCATGGTATATTGTGGATAGGATTGGCTCACCCAATCTCGTAGAGCCTGAGGAAGGTTATCATGGGGGAAATCTGGAAGCGACCCAGTTACCTGTCCTAGTAGAGGGAGGCTCAAAAGAGGGTGGTTTTGCATCTTCCTTCCTTGAAAGCACGGTAATATAGATCAGTTGAGGACCAAAAGGGTGAAACTGCATCCCGGAGGAGGCTCTCTAATGACTATTGTGAGCCAGGTGCAAAATCTTCACAATTGAAGGCTCCACAATGACAACTAGTATTGGACCCTTTTAAATTACTATCATGGAATATAGAAGGTTTGAAATCTAAATTATCAGATGGTGAATGGAGGGAGTTTATTCAACCATATCAGGTTATTGCTCTTCAAGAGACTTGGCTGACACCCAAGGATGTTATGGCACTAAGGCTGGATGGTTATTTAGCCTTTAGTTTGCTGGCTTCCTCAAAAGGGGTGAAGGGGCGCCCTTCAGGAGGGGTTATCACTTTGGTAACAATGGGGGCTAAAGTTGATGTCCGCCTAATAGACACTGCTATTGATAATTGTCTTGCTTTGGAATTAAAATCTCCATTCTGGCTGGACTGGGCTCACCTGGGGGTGAATCTCTGAAGGATTAGGGTCCAATCGTCAGACTCTCGGGGAATTAGCTTCAGTCTCCTTGTGGTGGGACCCCGGGCCCATTACCGGCTACCGGATTTACCGGTTACCGGTTCTGCGAAAACCGGATTCCCGGATTAAATCCGGTATACCGGTACCGGATTTATTTCATTGGTTTCAATGGGGCGCTGTGTCCCCATTGAAACCAATGAAATAAATTAATTCCCTCCCCCTCCC
>QEPC01014770.1:961674-975874 GCA_003113815.1 Sphenodon punctatus | reverse complement strand
CCAGGCTGGGCAGGGTGGGTGGGGGGTGTCCCCCCTTCCACCCGCGCAGCCTGGACTCGGGGAGGGTTTTTTTAAAAAAAACTTTGCTGGGGCTTTAAGTTTTTTTACATTGCAGCCATTTTTAAATGGCTGCAATGCAAAAAAAATCCGGTACCCCAGAATCCGGTACCCGGTCCGGATTACCGGGTCAAATCCGATAATGCCGGTACGCCCGATACCGGATTCTAGCGGTTTCCCACCCCGTGTACTCGCAGTATCTGAGGGCCAGTCCCTCCTGCAGTTCACCATGCCTTCTTAACCCAGGCAACACCCTCTGGATCAGGCTCATTCTCATTCTGCCTACGGCTCCCTAGCAGCTCTCTGTTGAGGTAGAGCTCTGTCTAGCTCCTACCTCCTCGCAAGGCTCCCCTGCACTGAGCCCTGGCTCAGGATTTCAACCTGCCACACCCACACTCTTGGCTGGCTGCTGGCCTGTATACAAGGCCAGTCACTAGCCACGGGAAGATCAGTCACTTCCGTTGTCATATTCTGTCTCTTCCTTGTGTCTCCATGCAACTTGCAGGGCTCTGTACCCCTTGAACCTAGAGTGTCCTTTGGGCCAGCAGGAGGCTGACCTTCCCTGCGAGCTTGGCTGGCTGTCTTGAGCGAGGCTTGGCATCTGCTTTGATGGGGGCTCAGCGCCTGCTTCAAAAGGAGCCCAGCATCTGCCCCCTACACAGCTGCCCCATGAGCCCACTATGCTGTACTACTCTCCGTGCCCCAGCCTGTGGTCCCTGACACCTGCCACTCTGCTAGAAGTCAATGCAGGAAACCAAGGTTGAGCTCAATAGGATTGTGGCTGCCCAAACCAGTAAACAGCCGTGTTGCCACTTTCTGAACAAGCACCGCTGGAAGCTCATAGGAGAGGGAATTACAAAAATAAAGCCTCATGGCCACCGGAGCATGGTTCACTGTTGCATGGTCAACCTGGGTTAAATAAGGGCATAGCTTACACAAATTGCACAGCTGAAAAAAATAATCTCCAAACCACATCTGATACCCGAATTTTCATGGACAAAGTATGGTCAAAGATGACACCCAAGTTTTTTACCTGGTCCACCACCTTCACTGTACCCCTTCAACATGCAGGGGCCTGATGGAAGCGAGGGCACTCTCACATCAGCTGCCTCGCTCCACCAGCATCACCTCAATCTTCCCTGGATTGAGCACGAGGTAGCATTTATGCATCCAGTTGACTATATCATTCAGGCATTCCTCTAATGCAGAGGTGACAGAGTTCACGGGGCAAGAGATATACAGTTCAAGAGCTCTTGCCCACACTGCACATGGAGAATATGCCAAGGAATTTTCACAGAACTGGGGAGTGCAAGAAGAGTAGATGGTACTTTCCTGTTAAACAGCAGGATGGTGGGCAGTAGGGGTGAGACTCCAGGGGGATTACCAGATACCGGATTTATCTGTATCAGATCTCCCAATATCGGATTTACCAGTATCGGAATTTCTGATTTTTTACATTGCCGATTTTACCAGGTTTTTTACATTGCGCCCATTGCTAAATGACATTGATGTAAAAAAAAACTGGTAAAACCGGCAATGTTAAAAATCTGATATTTCAATACCAGCAATTATTGGTATTATCAGATGAATCTGATACCGCCCATTATCAGATTAATCTGATACAGATAGTCCCACTTCTAGTGGGCAGGGTACTGAGTGACACGTGCTACTGCGAAACTGTCAGTGGGGAAGGGGGAAAACCTGCCAACGGGGAAGGGAGGAGGGTTCTGCCACACACCCGCACACGTACCTAGCGCACTTAGGCTCTCACTAGTATTGTACTGGAAACGGTGCCCATCAGGATAGTAGGTGGGCCTGTAAAGTCTCCCTATCATCATAGGGCGCAGAGCACAAGGGAAGACTGGAGCCTGTCAGTTCCCCAATAAACTCCCAGTCACACATGTTCACGCCGGA
This sequence comes from Sphenodon punctatus, assembly GCA_003113815.1. Taxonomy (NCBI): domain Eukaryota; kingdom Metazoa; phylum Chordata; class Lepidosauria; order Sphenodontia; family Sphenodontidae; genus Sphenodon; species Sphenodon punctatus. The sequence goes on along the minus strand of QEPC01014770.1, from coordinate 973,903 downwards.
AGGGGGGTCAGGGAAGGGTGGTGCGACCTGGTGGGGGAAAGAAGGGTAGGGCCCTAGGAACAGCAGGGAGGGCGGAGGATAGGCACCACGCTCAGGAAAGGGGATGGAAGCCCCAGAACGGAGGAAGGGCACCCACGCACTCACCAACCACACACCTTCCACACCCCCAGATGCACACCACAAGGGAAGGACAACAACCAGGACACACTCACTACAAGGCACAACAATATACACAGTAACACAAGCACAAGAAAACACTTAGATCTCAGGCAGGGGTCAGCTTCTTGCTCCGATTACTGGCGCTGAGTCACAGCGCCGACTTTTTAACCTTGTAGCCCCGCCCCTGACATGCCTGCAGCCGTGTGGAATGTCGCAATGGCTCAGGCTCTGACCCTGCGCTTGGCGGGGCACCCAGAAGTGCAACCACGCTGCTGTCAGCTGGGCCAGTTGCCGTAGCAACCAGAGATACTGGAGGTGCTGAGGGAGCCGCAGGTAGCAGCGCTGCGGGGGTGGTGGGAGAGGTGCCAGCGAGGGGGGCCTTGGGGGCCTCAGCGCCTCCTAGTGACAGTAACGCAGCATTCCCACAGGAAAATTCCCCATGGAATTTTCATTGCCATGTGACATCACAGCGTGCAAGCCTTTGCTTGGCTTGCGTGTGGTGATGTCATCCATCAATCATTGCATGCAAGCCTCTGCTTGGCTTGTGTGTGGTGATGGCACCCATGCATGCAAGCCATGCATGCATCACGGCATGTATGACCATGTATGAGCCAATCAGAGGCTTGCCTGCCATGACTGTAAGCCACCCCGACCTACTCTGTGAGCAGGAGGGGGCAGGGTAGAAAAAGAGTAAAATAAATAAAAAATGATGTCAGCCAGCAGCTCCACATGCTGTGATGCATTGGGTGATTGCCAGGGTGAGTTAGCCATGAGCCTGAGCAGTCTGGGGAGGGTTGGATGAGGATGGTGGGTGGGAGGCTACCCCCGGCAACCCCCCACTGCCCCAGCCCAGCCTGTTTAGAAGTGAGGGAAGCATTGTAGGCTGCGGCAGCAGCAGGAGTCCTCAGTGCTGCCACTACCTCCCCCCTCCCTCTCCCAGTCCAGCCCATTCAGGTACCCCAAGCGGCTGGTCTTTAGTGCCAGATTCTCTGCCTCCTGAGTTTCCAGCTGGTGGAGCTGTTGAGGAATGGTCCTCACATAACTGGCTATGGCTCCAGGATTCTGTTCTAAATGAGATGAGCCACTAGGCTCCAACAGATAATGTCTTAACCACTCCCATGCTTAATGCTCCAAGAAATATGAAGAGAGCCACGTAGGAACCAGATGAACTGAGGACTCTGAGGACTCCCCATTTATTTATTTTGATTTCTATCCTGCTCTATCCCCAAAGGTTGAGGGCAGCTAACATAAAAAAAGATCAAACTCATAAACCCCCATAAAATACTTATAACACCCCCTACTCCACGATCTGCCCTGCCTGTTAAATGCTTAGCAGAAGTCTTACACTGCCTCTGGAAGATGCTCAGACTAGTGCTTAGACAAAACTCCAAGTGAAGGGAATTCCAGAGCCACCAAGAATGCCTCTCTGTGTGCCGAGGACAAATGGACCTGGGTCAATGATGGAACTTGCAAGAGGGTGCTCTTGGCTGGTCTTAGAGGTGGTGGAGGGACATAAGGGGTCCAGCCAGACGAGACAGGCTGGGGAGGCTATCACACCTTAGGTAGCCTTACCACTCCCCTTGGGAAACAAGCCAAGTGATGCAGTAGCTTGTCTGCCCAAGGCCTGTCAGATGTTCTGCCCACCCCGGGGCAGGGCAATCAGCTGGCTGCTCTGTGATATGCCCATGGAAAATTCCAAGGACATGCCATGGAGCATCCTTCCCCCAACTGGGTGATGGGGCACACTTGCTTGGGTTGCCCCACCATTCACACTAGGGGCCATCACACATGACCATGTCACAACCGGGGGCAGGATCTCAGTCTAGATGGGGGAGGGAGGTGGGGGAGGGCTGGGTGCCCGCTTATGTGGGTGGTTGCCTTGGCTTGCCCCAGCTACGGTAGCAGCTCTGACAGAGGCTGGCCCACCCAGCTTCCCCACAACCCTCCGGCCAGCTCCCCGCATGTGCCCCGCAGTGTGGTGGTAGTGATTGCCCACCATGGGGCCACGTGGAGATCGGGCCCCTGCAGCTCATTTGTCTGGATCCAACGAGGAAGGCCATTGGGGTAGATTATTAGTACCCAGGGAGCAGATTATTATTATTATTATTATTATTATTTATTTTATTTATATAGCACTAATAATGTGCCTGTTGCTGAACAGGTCCCTTCCCGAGAGATTTACTGTCTAGGATGAACAAGGAAATGAAGGCAAGGGGGAGGGAAACATATGATGGAATATACAGCTCCATCACCCTCAGCGAATAACAGCTGCCAGCCAGGCTATGTCACTCTGTCTTTCTTCCCATGTGTATGTACTAAGGGAAGGCTGAGTCTGCAAGCAGCTGCCAAAGGACAGTGCCTAAGGGCACCCATTTGACAGAGTCTGGGGCAGGAGGCCAGATGGCTTGTGTTGTGTGAAGTTACCTGGCTGTTGGAAGAGCTTCCTTGTAGTTCCGCTGGTCCCTTAACCTTAGCATCTGCAATTGTCTGTTTCTGACTTTTTAAGAGTGTGGGGAGGGTATTGGTGGGGGGAGCGTAGGATTTCTGTCACAACTTTTTTGAGGAAGGAGTATGGGGGGAGGGGTTTGTGGGAGGAGGGGCATGGGTGGGGTGGCTGTCACAGCCCTTGGTGAAAGGAGAGGCAAGGCAGGAAAGGGGGTGCTAGTGGGAACATAGGAGGAAATGAGAACATGAATACTCCTGAAGATGAGAACAACAAATTCATGCGGGATATGAAGGAGGAAAGAGCACCAGTGGAGGGAGGAGAGAAGGGGTTGAACATGATTGAAGTAGCAGTGCAGTGCATTAAACATAATTGAGATAATACAGAAAAGCAGATAAATAGAGATTATCATATGAATTCAAAACTAAGGACATTTTTAGATGAGGTGCAGACCTGCAGAATATTTTCAAATTAGCTGCTTGTTTAAATGCTTCTCTTGCAAGCTGTCTATGAAAACTCCCGGATTAGTAAAACCTCAATATACGAGTTTTTATTAATCCGCCAATGCCCTCAGTGTCACCCTCCATCCACATTTTAAATGCCCCGCGAGTCTCCCAAACTGTCCCAACAAACAGCTGAAAGAGTTCAAAGAGTTCACAATCTGCCACATTCAGCACAGAGCATTTCATTCTAAAGAGGTTTCCACATGACGTGTTGCCGCTCCGCTAATATTGGGTTAATAAGGGACAGAATGAAAAAGTGAAACCAGAAATTTCTACAATAAATAGTTTAAAGGTGACATGCATAAAATGTCAGAGTTCCCTGATAAACAAGTTCAGAATATCTTGTTTGTCACAGAACCTTGACCATGTAGCTTAAATTCAGGGACCCAAGTTGACTGCATTGCTGCAATTTGCTGTGATTTTCGCAGAATCAGTCAATCCTCACAGAATCAGCCAATCCTCGCAGAATCCTCACAGAATCAGCCAATTCTGACCATGGCCCCTGGGGGATGAATTGTGGGTGGGTGGGGTCTGAAGGCCCTATGTTTGCATGAGGAAGGTGCTGAAATTCCAGAGGATTTGAGTTGTGTTTGATTAGCAAAGTTGTGATTCTATGTCAAACCTATTGCAAATTTGCTTCCCAGCATGCAAATCAAGTTAATTATGCAAATAATGCTCGCAGTGAATTTGCAGAATTTGGCTTCACTGGTTGCAGAATTTAAGATTTTTTGGTGCAGTCAACTTGGGTCCCTGCTTAAATGATCCCAGTACAAGTGTCTTCAATAGCCTTCAACAGCAGCAAAAAATTGATCCTCTATGGGTAAAACCAGATGTGAGAGCGAAGTGGCAGCATCCCTGGCAGGGTCAGGACACTGCCCTGCCATGCCACACCACGCCATTGGCACTGCCAGGGTCAGATTGAGGAACCAACTGCACGTGACCCTGGCCGGGGAGCCATCACTGGCCTGCCCCCGCGCTGCACCCAGTGCTCCACCCCACACAAAACAAGCAGCTATGGAAGCAGATCACGGACCACCATGATGGCCAGCCATGGCAGCTCTGATCCGAGATGGGTCATGGTGGGTCAGAACATATGTCCTAACCTGCTGTGGCCTGCTTTTCCCCAGACTGACCCCAGGGGGGTGGTGGTATCCCAGGCTTTGACTTTGGCATTTTGCCCAGTGACAGCCCGGGCTAGCTGTCCGGAGTCAGTCTAACACACCTGGAGTCAGTCCGGACAAACATCTGGGGGCCCAATCACAAACATGACAGTGACCCGCAGGCTACAGCAGAACAAAGCTACCTCCTCCTCCCTCCACTCTTTGCTGTCTGCCCAAACTCTGGCTGATTTTTTCTATGACAAGATTCACCTAGAGTTCTCTGTCAAGTCTCCCGCTTCACTCCTCTCCTCTCCCACTAGCACCTGCCACTCTTTCTTCTTTTTCTGAAGTTATGAGGAGGAAATTGCCCATCTTCTCTTTTCCTCTAAACTCACCACTTGTTCCTCTGACTCTATCCCCACCCATCTCCTCCGTTATTTCTCCCCTGAAGTTATCCCCTCCATCTGTCACATCCTCAGTTGATCACTTTCCACTGTGACCGTTCCTGATGCTTTCAAACATGCTGCGGTCACACCACTCCTCAAAAAACCTTCACTAGACCCTACTTGCCCTGCTAAGTACCATCCCATCTCCCTCCTCGCCTTTGCATCCAAACTCCTTGAGCATGCTGTCCATGTCTGTGCCTTGATTTCCTTGTGACTCGGGCCATTCTTGATCCACTCCAAATCTGGATTCCACCCTCTACATTCCTCATGGTCAAGGTCAGGGGCCATTACTCTATCCTCATCCTCCTTGACCTATCTGCTGCTTTTGACACCTGCTCCTTGACACTCTGTCCTCTTTTGGATTTCGGGACTCCATCCTATCTTGGTTCTCCTCTTACCTCTCCCACCACATATATAGTGTATTCTTTGATGGATCCTGCTCTACTGCTATCCCACTATCAGTTGATGTGCCCCGGGGCTCAGTCTTGGGCCCTCTTTTCTTCTCTCTACACTCGTTCCCTTGGTGCTCTGATCTCCTCCTATGGCTTTCAAGTACCATCTTTATGCTGATGATTCTCTCTGTACCAGAACTCTCACCCAGAATCCAGCCCCAAATCTCAGATTTCCTGTCTGACATCACTACCTGTATGTCTCACTGCCACCTTAAACTTAGTATGGGCTAAGCCAGAAGTTCTTAACTTTCTTCCTAAAACCACTTCTCCCCGCCTACCTCTTTCCATCTCATTAGAGAACACTCATCCTCCCAGTCCCCTTAGCCCGCAACCTTGGGGTCATCTTTGACTCCTCTCTCTCCTTCTCTGTTCACATCGAAAACACTGCCAAAACTTGTCATTTCTTTCTCTATAATATCGGCAAAATCCGTCCCTTCCTGTCTGAACAGACTACTAAAACCCTAATCCATTCTCGCATCACATCCCACTTAGAAACCTGCTTCTCACTGAGCTACTTATCTCCACTAGTCTATTCAAAATTCAGATGCAAGACTCACTTTCCTTGCATGCCGTTACGACCATGTAACCCCTCTCAAGTCACTACACTGGCTCCCCATCTGCTTCCGCGTACAGTTCAAGCTTCTCCTACTCACATACAAGTGTCTTCACTCTGCAGCTCCTCATTACTTCTCTCTTATCTCCCCCTAAACCCCTACTCATGACCTCCATTCATTGGGTAAGATGCTCTTCTCTCTGCCTTTCTTCTCCACCGCCAACTCCTGACTCCACGCTTTCCACCTTGCTGCACTATATGCTTGAAAAAAGCTTCTTGAGGTGGTGGATCAGTCTGCCTCACTGTCCATATTCAAGTCCCACCTAAAAGTCCACTTCTTTGAGATCACCTTTAAATCATGAACCCAGGTCCTATCCATATCATAGCCTTGTTGATTTCAACCATGTTAACTGAAATAAATAAACTTACCGAATACCTGCATCCTGTAGTCCGTTATTCAAGAGACTACAACTAGACTCTTATTTGTAGTTGTCTGTGTCTTTGTGTCTTGATTAGATTGTAAGCTCCATGGAGCAGGGACTGACTTTATGTTGTACAGTGCTGTGTACAACTAGTAGCGCTACAGAAATGATAAGCAGTAGTAGTAGTAGTAGTAGTAGACGTAGACAAAGCTGGCCACAGTGTATTACTGTCACATTTGCTTTTACCCAAAGATATGGAGCACCTGCCGTTCCCAGTAAGTTTGATTTCTCTGAAGTTCTCAAGAGTAGGCCCAGTATCAAAGATTTGCTGTCATATCTGTCTCCCCTCTTGTTCAATGTTTATATGAGGCCACAGTTGAGGTCATTTGGTGGTTTGGGGTGAGGCGTCATCAATATGCTGATGACACCCAACTCTATCTCTCTTTTTCATCTCACTCAGATCCCGCAGTCTCAGTGATTACCCAGTGCCTGACTGCCATTGGGGACTGAATGAGGGTGAAGGGATTGAACCCAAATCCTGGCAACATAAGAACATAAGAAGTACCATACTGGGTCAGACCAACAGTCCATTGAGCCCAGCATCCTGTCTCAGACAGTGGCCAATCACGGGGGCTTGGGAGAAGCACCCAAAGGTCACCATGCTATCCATGCCTTGTGGGTCATCCCCAGGCTCCTGACAGTAAAGGGTTTTGTTCCCCAATCCTATCTGGCTAATAGCTGCTAATGGACCTATCTTCCAGAAACTTGTCCAAACCTCTTTTAAACTCAACTATAATGCTGGCCTAAACAACCTCCTCTGGCAGTAAATTCCACAACCTAATTGTACACTGAGTGAAGTGATGATGGTTGGCCTGTCTTGTAACTTGGAGGGGATTGGAACACCTGTTATTGACGGGAGTATGTCCCACTCTGGTCAATCAGGTTCGCAGCTTTGGAGTGCTTTTGGATCCCTCAATGTGCCTGGAACATCAGGTTGCAGTGATGGCCAGGAGTGCTTTTTATCAACTCCATCTGGTGAGGAGGTTGGGGCCTTTTCTTTCTGACTGTCATCCATGCTTTGCTTTCATCACCTCGAGAATTGATTACTGCAATGCGCTGGTGCAGAATGTGGCGACTTGGCCCCTTTCGGGGATGAGTCATCTGGAGCACATTACACCGGTGCTCCAAAGTCTGCACTGGCTACCTATAACTTTCCAGGCACAATTCAAAGGTGCTGGTTTTGACCTTTAAGCCCCTAAACAATCTGGGTCCCATATACCTGAGAAACCACCTGTCCTACCATATCCCAGTGTGGCCCCTAAGGTCGGCTCGGAGTGCCCTCTTGTGGGTTCCATCTGTTACCCTTGTCCATTGCTTTCGGTTGCTGCCCAGGTTTTGTGGATCTCCCTTCCCCAGGAGGTTCCCTTGAGCCTGAGCATCTTTCCAAGTTTTATATGAAAAAGCATTTGGTGGGAGAGGTTAGGGGTTGGTTGGGTTTTTGGGTGAGGGTGGGAGGGTAAGAATTGTGAGGTGAGGATGAGAGTTTTTTATTGCATGAATTTAATTGTTGTTTTATGGCTTGTAAGTCGCCCTGAGCCTCTGCAGGAAGGGTGGCATATAAATTTGAACAAAACAAACGAACGCACAAACAAATATAATAGCTGGCTGATTACACACTTACAGGACTCCCATCAGGACCTGGGGGGCCTCTGTTTCCAAAGTCACCTGGAAAACCCTGGTAAAAAACAGATAGACAATGTGGTTAAAGCTACAGTACACACATTGAAAACCTCTTATTTAAATCCATTAGAGAAATTTACCAAGAGTTAACTTCTTGTTTGGAATTTTGAATGAGCGAGAGAGCTAGGTGCTCAAAGTACAGAATTTTAGTAGAAGTTGAAGGACTCATTTTCCCAATGAAAATTCTAGTCTCAGTTTCCTAAACATACTAGAAAGACAACAGCAGCAGCAAGAGGGGGAAAAAAAATCAGATGTTCAGTCAAAGTACTCTTCATTGATCTGTTCTAAAATTCAGTCCAAGGAAGAGTTAAACATTAAATTTCTTTTGGTGTTATGGTGTTTGGTGATTTGGTATTATGCCACACTTTTGTTGCTGAGCCCATAGAAGTTGATATTTCACAGACAAACCTTACTATGGAATGTTTGTATGAAATTCTACATTTTAGTGTTATGGTGTTGGTTATGTGGCAGTGCCAGAAAGAGAACCCAAATCTAATGAGTCTTAGGTATGTGCCTTTTCCATAGGGTCATCCACCTTCCTTCACCCCCTCACTCCCCTGAAGCATGTATTAGAACTATTTAAATATTCTTTATCTACTCCACCTGAGAACTGTGCTTAAGAACACAGGAACGTAAGAGGTGCCATATTGGGTCAGACCAGTAGTCCATCAAGTGCAGCATCCTGTCTCCAACAGTGGCCATTCTCAGCTGTTTGGACCCAACAGGTCATAATGGAGTGACCCATCCCCTGTTGTTCACTCCCAGCTCCCGACAGTCAGAGGTTACATTCCCCAACCTACTTGGCTAATAGCTATTAATGGATTTATCCTCCAAGAACTTATCCAATCCTTTTTAAAAACCAGCTATGCTGCTGGCCTTAACCTTGAACAATGGAATTGTGAGCGCTCAGCACTGCTTAATGCCAGACTCTTGTTTTTAGCCTATCTGCAAAACTATCCTCACTAGTGTAAACCAGTGCATAGTAGTAGCGCCAAATTAGACATACATTTCACTGCTCATCTTATCACAGTCTGTTAGCTTCACAGTTTAGCTAACAGGAGAAGTGATTCTCTGTAGTCAAAAGGATTGATTGGCTGAGTGAAATATTAATTTGAGCCAAAATTAGCATTTGTTATCTAAATGTGTGAAATTAAATAGGTAGATCCGATGTCTCCTGGTAGCCTGACCTTCCCTGGTAGCTCCAGGCTTTTATGGATGCCTTTTTTCCTCTCTCAGACTTGGACCACAGAAAGGAAGAGTAAGATTTGTTGCAATTTTCTTTTTAATCACTGACGTTTTGCCTTGATATGGAGCTTTACTGGGTCAGTCCTCACTAATTGCAAGCAAGAACCACATGTGTCAAACTCAGGACACAATTCTCCACCATTAAAGGCAGTGGGAGCAAATCCATTGACTTCAATAGATGGAGAATTGCACTCCCAGCACCATTCAATAGTGAAAAAGAGAGGCTATTGTCCAAAAGAAGATCACAACATTGTTACAAAAGACGACCTTTAAAAAGGTATTGATGAAATAGGTATGGATAGGGGAGAATACAAGAAGGTGGAAAAACTACACGTATCAGTACTATGATATGCAATGTAATAATGCCAACTGGAAGGAGATTTAGTTTGGGAAAATGCAAGCTAAGATATCCAGGGGGGAAATAATTCAAAATACAGATATTCAACATGAGAAAGAAATCTGGGAAACATGCAAGAGACCCAAGAGTGGTGTTATTTAACTCAGATATGAACATGCAAATGGAATATGGCTACAGAAGTCTAATGGAATTGTGTGCTACAGTACCTACGCACAGGAATCTGAGCAGCAGAATGTATAATACTTGCATAGCTACTCCAGAAGTAGTGCAGAGCAGCAAGACCAGTGATTCTCAATAGAATTTTACATGCAGACACAATAATCCATAGTGGCAGCAGTTATGACAGTAAAAACTATTGTGGTGGTTACAGCAGGGCACAGTTCTTGGGGCATAATTCCCTGCAGGATCAGACCCCCAGGGAGGGTCTCTTTGGGGCCTTCAATCCCATTCACAATCTCTGTTGGCATGTGGCAGCAAGTACTCACTTAAGCAAACAGGAATATCAGCTCAGCGTTCCTTTATTATTTTCCTGCAGTATCCAGTTGTCATCCATACATCTAGTTCTTCACCAGGCACATACGAAGTCCCATAGTCTGTATCCATATACACAGCTATACCATGTCCAGTCAGGCCCAGGGCCCTGGCATAGAGCTTGAGACAGAGCGTTCCAGTGAGGTCTTTTCTCCCGGGCAGTATCCTACCCAGTGCCTGGAATCAGTCCTCTTGCAACTCCAGTTCTGTCTAGCCCATAGAAGCCCCCATCTCTGGCTGACTCCCTAGTCCAGGCTTCTTCACACAGCCAGCCTGGCTTCAGTACCTTGGAGAGCAGTCCTCAGTTTGCTTTGCTTCTTTTGCCTCCGCATCCATGCTCAGACTGCAGCCTTTCTTGCTGGGTCTCCTCTTAGGCTGCTTGCCAATGTTTAGGGAGGGGTAGGAACTATCACAGTCATGTGAAGTCTCTGCTTGTCTACGTGGGGATTTTAGCATTATTTTCCTGTTCTGTTAAATTCAATAACGTGCTAAATTGAATTTAATGGAAGGACTCGGAAAATCATGTGATCACGGTAATGTGAGTTAATGCACATTATACTCCGCCCTTTCTTGAACATCAGCAAGCAGCCTTATATACTCTGAGGTGGGTGTGGCTAACCCTTCAGAGTTCCAAATCTTAAAGCGCCAGTATCCCCCCACCCCCCAGTCACTCTTTACCAGTTCTTTTCCACCCTTCAGGTGGGCTGGCTTTACCTAGTCCTTGTCCAGCTTTCTCCACCACAGCTCAGCCTGTTAAATTCTCAGACTGGCATGCTATCTGCAGGGCTGGCTCTGCAATGCCCACGCCCAGCCCTTAAGCTGGTGCTCTCAGGCCTCTAGACGAGCAGTAGCCCCCCTCAGGCTGCTCCCTCTCACAGTGGTTAATTGGATATGAGTCATGGTCTCTGCATGAGTTCCCTTATGCTAGTTATTCATTTTAGCTAGCATAATGTTCCCTTCTCCCTTGTCATTCCTAGGTTCACAAGTCCCTCAGGTTAGGGGCCTGTCTCCAATTAGGACTGTACAGTGCCAGGCACATTGCTGGCACTATATAAATAAATAATAAAACATGTATTTTGTTTTGTCAGTATGTGCAAACTCTCATCCTGCTACATGCTTACCATGGATGTTCTGTCCACAAATGCTTGTGGGATGAAAACAAGGAGCAGGCAATTGCACATACGTGCTGTTACGTAAAGAGACATGCAGCGCCCTGCTATGTGTCATTGGTCATCTGGGTGACCATAGGCATATGTATTTTTTTGAAAGAATGTGACTGGGGATGGAAAGCCAATGTATTTCATTATCAAGCACTTCATTACTGAAGAAGGTTCAGTGCACGCCACAATCCTTATTTTCCAGTTGCTTCTCTACTAATGAGCTCAAAGCTAATAATAAAATTCCTTTGTAAAAGGTTCCATGACTACTTAGGGTGTGTGTGTGTGTGTGTGTGTGTGTGTACATACATGTGTGCCTGGACTGGGGAGCCAGCCAGAGGCAGGGGCTTCATCACTGCTGTGTACCATTTTCTTTCTGCACTAGCCCTGCCCGTAAACTAGAGATTAACTACGCCAAATCTAAGATCATGTTTTTTTCAAACAAACAGCGAATATATGAATGGAATATAGAAGGGCATCCTATTGAACAGGTCCCTGTTTTTCGTTATCTGGGCCTTTTGTTTCATAAATCTGGCAGGTGGGGGGAACATGTCACTAGAGCTTTATTGAACACTAAGGGCTCTGCACAGGCCATTCAAGCCTTATTTAGGAGTCCGGGACACAGAGGGGTCGAGGTGGCAGTGCAAGTTCTTAATGCCAAGGTTAAAGCACAGATGTTGTATGGGGCAGAGCTGTGGGCGCCTGAGTTGGCCCATAGGGTCAATGTGATTCAATCAAAATTTTTGATGAAGTTGATGGGAGACCCAAAAAGTATTCCAGCTGTGGTTATTAGATCTGAGATGGGGCAAAAATCTTGGTCCCTAGCAGCTAAGGAATTGGCTGCCAAATTCTGGTGCAAGCTGCTGCTGAACCATTGTTCTGGGCTCCTTAAAGAGGTTGAGGAAGATGCTTTTGTTAACCCTTGGGCTGCCGGTATGGACTTGTTTATGGCCCAAATGGCTTTCTCTAAGAGTTACCTTTTACATAAACTCCCAGACACGGTCACTAAGGAGGTCTTACTTAGAATGAGGGATGTCGAGAGACAAAACGATTTAAGCAGAATTGCTGCATCCCCTCATTTGGAGATGTATTTTGCTTGGATTCCCAACCCAGGGCAGAT